>CAUYUJ010002311.1:45000-70000 GCA_963575745.1 Prorocentrum cordatum
CTATCTATCTATCTCTGTATCCACCATCGGGACACCATCGGGACAACCATCGGGTCAACCACCGGGGCAACCAACCATCGGGACAACATTCGGGACAACCATGGGGGCAACCATCGGGACAACCATCGGGTCAACCATCGGGACATCCATCGGGACATCCATCGGGACAACCATCGGGACATCCATCGGGTCAACCATCGGGACAACCATCGGGGCATCCATCGGGTCAACCATCGGGACAACCAGCGGGTCAACCATCGGGACAACCATTGAGGCAACCATCGGGGGAACCAGCGGTTCAACCATCGGGAAAACCAACCATCGGGACAACCATCGGGACAACCAACGGGACAACCAACCATCGGGACAACCATCGGGACAATCATCGGGGCAACCATCGGGTCAACCATCGGGTCAACCATCGGGACATCGATCGGGACATCCATCGGGACAACCATCGGGACATCCATCGGGTCAACCATCGGGAAAAACCATCGGGGCAACCATCGGGACAACCATCGGGGCAACCATAGGATCAACCATCGGGACAACCATCGAAACAACCAGCGGGTCAACCATCGGGACAACCAGCCATCGGGACAACCATCGGGACAACCATCGGGACAACCATCGGGATAAACATCGGGTCAACCATCGGGAGAACCATCGGGGCAACCATCGGGTCAACCATCGGGACAACCATCGGGGCAATCATCGGGTCAACCATCGGGTCAACCAACCATCGGAACAACCATCGGGTCAACCATCGGGACAACCATCGGGGCAACCATTGGGTCAACCATTGGGGCAACCAACCATCGGGACAACCATCGGGACAACCATCGAAACAACGATCGGGTCAACCATCGGGACAACCATCGGGTCAACCATCGGGTCAACCATTGGGGCAACCATCGGGGCAACCAGCGGGTCAACCATCGGGACAACCAACCATCGGGACAACCATCGAAACAACCATCGGGTCAACCATCGGGATAACCATCGGGTCAAGCATCGGGTCAACCATTGGGGCCACCAGCGGGTCAACCATCGGGACAACCAACCATCGGGACAACCGTCGGGACAAGCATCGGGACAGCCATCGGGACATCCATCGGGTCAACCATCGGGTCAACCATTGGGGCAAGCATCGGGACATCCATCGGGTCAACCATCGGGACAACCAACCATCGGGACAACCATCGGGTCAACCATCGGGACAACCATTGGGGCAACCATCTGGTCAACAATTGCGGCATCCATCGGGGCAACCATCGGGTCAACCATCGGGACAACCAACCATCGGGACAACCATCGAAACAACCATCGGGTCAACCATCGGGACAACTATCGGGTCAAGCATCGGGTCAACCATTGTGGCCACCAGCGGGTCAACCATCGTGACAACCAACCATCGGGACAACCGTCGGGAAGCATCGGGACAACCATCGGGACATCCATCGGGTCAACCATCGGGGCAACCAGCGGGTCAACCATCGGGACAACGGGACAACCATCGCGACAAACATCGGGTCAACCATCGGGACAGCCATCGGGGCAACCATCGGGTCAACCATCGGGACAACCATCGGGACATCCATCGGGTCAACCATCGGGACAACCAACCATCGGGACAACCATCGGGTCAACCATCGAGACAACCATCGGGGCAACCATCGGGTCAACCATCGGGGCAACCATCGGGACAACCATCGGGTCACCCATCGGGTCAACCATTGGGGCAAGCATCGGGGCAACCAGCGGGTCATCCATTTGGACAACCAGCAATCGGGTCAACCATCGGGACAACCATCGGGGCATCCATCGGGTCAACCATCGGGACAACCATCGGGGCGGGGCAACCAGCGGGTCAACCATCGGGACAACCAACCATCGGGACAACCATCAGGACAACCATCGGGACAACCATCGGGACAAACATCGGGTCAACCATCGAGAAAACCATCGGGTCAACCATCGGGTCAACCATCGGGACAACCATCGGGACAACCATCGGGTCAACAATCGGGACAACCAACCATCGGGACAATCATCGGGTCAACCTCTGGACAGCCATCGGGGCAACCATCGGGTCAACCATTTGGGCAACCATCGGGGCAACCATGGGGTCAACCATCGGGATAACCAACCATCGGGACAACCATCGAAACAACCATCGGGACAACCATCGGGGCAACCATCTGGTCAATCATCGGGTCTACCCTTGGGGCAAGTATCGGGACAACCAGCCATCGGGACAACCATCGGGACAACCATCGGGACAGCCATCGGGTCAACCATCGGGACAACCAGCGGGGCAACCAGCGGGTCAACCATCGGGACAACCAACCATCGGGACAACCATCGGGACAAACATCGGGTCAACCATTTGGGCAACCATCGGGGCAACCATCGGGACAGCCATCGGGACAACCATCGGGACATCCATCGGGTCAACCATCGGGACAACCAACCATCGGGACAACCATCGGGTCAACCATCGGGACAACCATCGGGGCAACCATCGGGTCAACCAGTCGGGCACTCATCGGGCCAACCATCGGGACAACCATCGGGTCAACCATTGGGGCAACCATCGGGGCAACCAGCATCGGGACAACCATCGGGACAACCATCGGGACAACCACCGGGTCAACCATCGGGACAACCATCGGGGCGGGGCAACCAGCGGGTCAACCATCGGGACAACCAACCATCGGGACAACCAACGATCGGGACAACCATCGGGACAACCATCGGGTCAACCATCGGGTCAACCATCGGGACAACCATCGGGGCATCCATCGGGTCAACCATCGGGACAACCGTCGGGACATCCATCGGGACAACCATCGGGACAACCAACCATCGGGACAACCATCGGGTCAACCATCGGGACAACCATCGGGGCAACCATCGGGGCAACCATTTGGGCAACCATCGGGGCAACCATTGGGTCAACCATCGGGACAATCAACCATCGGGACAACCAAGGGACAACAATCGAAACAACCATCGGGACAACCATCGGGACAACCATCTGGTCAATCATCGGGTCAACCATTGGGGCAATCATCGGGGCAACCAGCGGGTCAACCGTCGGGACAACCAACCATCGGGACAACCATCGGGACAACCATCGGGACAAACATCGGGTCAACCATCGGGTCAACCATCGGGGCAACATGCGCGTCAACCATCGGGACAACCAACCATCGGGATAATCATCGGGCCAACCATCGGGACAATCATCGGGTCAACCATCGGGACAACCATCGGGGCAACCATCGGGTCAACCATCGGGACAACCATCGGGACATCCATCGGACCAACCATCGGGAACACCAACCATAGGGACAACCGTCGGGGCAACCATCGGGTCAACAATTGGGGCAGCTATCGGGGCAACCATCGGGACAACTATTGGGGCAACCATCGGGGCAACCGTCGGAAAAACTGTCATGTCAACCATCGGGTTAACCATCGGGTCAACCATCGGGACAACCATCGGGGCAACCATCGGGTCAACCATCGGGACAACCAACCATCGGGACAACCATCGGGACAACCATCGGGACAAACATCGGGTCAACCATCGGGACAACCATCGGGGCAACCATCGGGTCAACCATCGGGACAACCATCGGGACATCCATCGGGTCAACCATCGGGACAACCAACCATCGGGACAACTATCGGGACAACCATCGAAACAATCATCGGGTCAACCATCGGGTCATCCATCGGGTCAGCCATTGGGGCAAACATTGGGGCAATCATCGTGGCAACCAGCGGGTCAACCATCGGGACGACCAACCATCGGGACAACCATCGGGACAACCATCGGGACAAACATCGGGTCAACCATCGGGACAACCATCGGGGCAACCAGCGGGTCAACCATCGGAACAACCAACCATCGGGTCAACCATCGGAGCAACCATCGGGACAAACATCGGGACAACCATCGGGGCAACCATAGGATCAACCATCGGGACAACCATCATCGGGACATCCATCGGGTCAATCATCGGGACAACCAACCATCGGGGCAACCATCGGGTCAACCATCGGGACAACCATCGGGACAACCATCGGGGCAACCATTTGGGCAACCATCGGGGCAACCATAGGATCAACCATCGGGACAACCATCTGGACATCCATCGGGTCAATCATCGGGACAACCAACCATCGGGGCAACCATCGGTTCAACCATCGGGACAACCATCGGGACAACCAGCGGGTCAACCATTGGGGCAACCATCGGGGCAACCATGGGGACAACCAACCATCGGGACATCCATCGAAACAACCATCGGGTTAACCATCGGGACAACCATCGGGTCAATCATCGGGTCAACCACCGGGACAACCAACCATCGGGACAACCATCGGGACAACCATCGGGACAAACATCGGGTCAACCATCGGGACAACCATCGGGGCAACCAGCGGGTCAACCATCGGGACAACCAACCATCGGGTCAACCATCTGGGCAACCATCGGGATTTCATCGGGACAAACATCGGGTCAACCATCGGGACAACCATCGGGGCGACCAACGGGTCAACCACCGGGACAACCATCGGGACATCCATCGGGTCAACCGTCGGGACAACCAACCATCGGGACAACCATCGGGACAACCATCGGGACAACCATCGGGGCAAACATCGGGTCAACCATTGGGGCAACCATCGGGGCAACCATCGGGGTAACCATCGGGACAACCAACCATCGAGACAACCATCGGGACAACTATCGAAACAACCATCGGGTCAACCATCGGGACAACCATCGTGTCAATCATCGGGTCAACCATTGGGGCAACCATCGGGGCAACCAGCGGGTCAACCATCGGGACAACCAACCATTGGGACAACGATCGGGACAACCATCGGGACAAACATCGGCTCAACCATCGGGACAACCATCGGGGCAACCAGCGGGTCAACCATCGGGACAACCAACCATCGGGTCGACCATCGGGCCAACCATCGGGACAACCATCGGGTCACAACCATCGGGGCAACCATGGGGTCAACCATGAGGACAACCATCGGGACATCCATCGTGACAACCAACCATCGGGACAACCATCGGGTCAACCATCGGGACAACCATCGGGGCAAACATCGGGTCAACCATTGGGGCAACCATCGGGACAACCCACCATCGGGACAACCATCGGGACAACCATCGAAACAACCATAGGATCAACCATCGGGACAACCATCGGGTCAATCATCGGGTCAACCATTTGGGCAATCATTGGGTCAACCAGCGGGTCAACCATCGGAACAACCAACCATCGGGACAACCATCGGAACAACCATCGGGGCAACCATCGGGTCAACCATCGGGGCAACCATCGGGACAACCAGTGGGTCAACCATCGGGACAACCAACCATCGGGTCAACCATCGGGGCAACCATCGGGACAAACATCGGGTCAACCATCGGGACAACCATCGGGGCAGCCATCGGGTCAACCATCGGGGCAACCATCGGGGCATCCATTGGGTCAACCATTGGGACAACCAACCATCGGGACAACCATCGGGTCAATCATCGGGACAACCATCGGGGCAACCATCGGGGCAACCATTGGGGCAACCATCGGGGCAACCATCGGGTCAACCATCGGGGCAACCGTCGGGGCAACCATCGGGCAACCATCGGGACAACCATCGGGACAACCAGCAAGACAAGCCGCGGGACAAGCATCGGTGGCCGCGCCGGGCCAGGGGGGGGCGGTGGGGCGGGCAACCTTCTGGGCTCCACGAGGTCGTTACAACTGCAGGATCTCGCGCAGCTTCGCCTGGCCCGCACGCACGACGCGAACCGAAATCGAAACCGATCTCCCGCTTGGGGTCACTTGCGCTCACACCCCCAGCCTCCGATAAGCACAGACACAATACAAACATAACAAAATTTGGTGTAAGATTGTTCGCTCTTATCTGCTCGCGTCTCACTCAACATCTGTACCCCGAACCCTTGCTACCCGCCCTCTTCGTCTTCGATCGTATTCCCCTTAAGGGTATATCTTCCTTACCTCCCACGTGTAGCTGGCGCAGCCTCAAAAACAGGGGAAAGGGGGGAGGAGGGAAGAGACAAGGAGGTCGGGCGGGCGGGCCCATGCCCAGACGGCCGGGTCGAGCGGGCGGGTCGCTGAAGCATCAGTCTTGCATGGATCGCGAGGAAGTCTCGAGCGATAGCGCGATTCCCAAGTAAGTTGTGAGGACGTCCAGAGCGAGAGTGCGCTTCCTGAGTGTCGAGGGAGCGACGCTTCAATAATTCCCACGAGGTCACAAGCGAGAGCGCGATTCCTGGATACCTTGTGAGGACGTCCCACGCGAGAGCGCGATTCTGAATTCACTGTGAGGAGGTATCAGGCGGGAGCCGTTGTTGTAGTTCGGTGGCCAGGGGCACAGTCTGAGACGCAAGGCTTTCCTTTGTAGAAAACCGGGTGCGAGCCCTGAGATGGTCATTTCAATTGAAAAACACAAGGTGCACCTGAGGGCGGGGGACCAACAATAATATCTTTCCCAGACCACCGACGTTTCAATTTTTCTCAACGTCATACCCAGGAGGTCTGGACCCCTTCCCCAGGACCGGCTCTTCATCCTGAGTCGTTTTGTTAACGCTCCCGAGGCCCGGAAGGGGCGCCTGGAGGCCGAACAAAAACGAAATTCTTCCCGTCGTGTTTTTTCACGACGCGAGGGGGCCTGGGTTTTCAGAAGTGAGAACCCAACAAGCAAAAGACATGCTCGGCTCACGCGCGAGCGCTTGTGTATCGCACTCGACAGCTGCCGCTCCGCTAGCTGCTGGTCCCCACCGCCGGCGCCGCCCAGCCGCGCGCCTGGCCCTGCTCTGAGCGGGCCCGGCCTCCACCTCTCCCCCGCCACCGCGGGGCAACCTCGTCCTCCCCCCTCGTGCATCGCGGCCTAATTCGCGTTCGTTTATACCTCCGGCGCCCTATCCGCCAGCGCAGTCCTTCTGCCTAGCCGCCGACGTAAAAGATTGTGTATCGCACTCGAGCCGAGTAGCGTTGCCGGTGCAGCGCCCGCGCGGCCATCAGGACCATGCTGGGCGAGATGCACCTGGTGGGCGCGGGCGTGGCACAGAACCTGACGGAGGCCACTCTGCTTGACGACGACGACGACGACGACGACGACGATGACGACGACGACGACGACGACGACGACGACGACGACGACGACGACGACAACGGGAGGCCACTCTGCTCTTCCAGGCGGCCGCAGAGGCGGGCGACGCAGACGCCCAGTTTAACCTGGGCCTGCTGCATTCCACCGCGCACGCAGAGGGGGACGACGTCTACCGACAGGAGGCGCTCGCGGTGTTGTACATGTACGCGGCGTCCACAGCCGGCCACCCAGGCGCGCTGATGGCCATGGGCTATCGCCACCAGCACGGCTATGGGGTGCCCAAGGCGTGCACTACCGCGGCGCGCAACTATATTGATTTGGCCAAGAAGGTCGCCAGCATATACAGTGCAGGCATGCCCCAGGCTGTGGAGCTCATCCGCCTCAATCTGAATTCGAAAGACCATCAGACGATCAGCCCGTCGGAGAGGATGTTTTTCGTTCAGTTGGCCTCGAATGGAGATCTCAACGTAGCATATGCGATAGGGAAGCGTTGGCTTCTGGGCATTGAGGGCTTCGGGCAAGATTATGAAAAGGCGAAACAGTACTTGACTTTGGCAGCCAATGGCAACCATCCCGGTGCACAAGGTCTATTGGGCTACATGCATTGCCTCGGTCTGGGAATGCCGCGGAATCTAAATGTTGCTTACGGATACTTTGTTTCGGCATCGCTTCAAGGGGATCCGTTGGGACACAACGGCCTGGGCTACATCTACTTCCGCGGCACGGGCATACAGGCCAGGAACTACAATCTAGCCTTTCGCCACTTTAATGAGTCGGCAGTCGCAGGCTCCAGTGATGGCATGTTCAATTTGGCGGGCATGTATCTGACTGGCACAGGTACCAGCCAGAGCTTCCACATGGCCGTGATGTTTTACACACAGGCTCTGGACCGCGGCCACACGCCCGCGGCCTACTCGCTAGCGATAATGCACCTGAACGGCATTGGCGCACCTCGGAGCTGCGACATCGCAGTGAAGCTCCTGAAGACCGTTTGCGACCGAGGCACGTGGATCACCAACAAGTTGGCGGACGCCTACGAGCTTGGCGAGACGAAGCCTGATAGGGCAGCCCTGCTCTTCCTGAAGCTCGCCGAGGCCCAGCTTGTTGAAAGACCTGGGCGGACAGGGAGCAGGGGGAGGGCAGAGACCTCTGGATGTGTGCAGGGCTTGCCCCCATGGTGTGTGGAAGTCGTGGGCACTGGCGACCCGCATGCACTCTAGGTCTCGCCCCGTCCCCCCTCGACCCAGCCCAAGCATTTCAGCCAGCCATGCCATGAGGCGGGGCACGAGGTCGCCCAGATGAACGCGGCGCACCTGTTCGATGCTGGCCGGTCTTCCATCTTTTTCCCGGGGAACGCGTCAGCAGAGGACGCAAGGTTCACCGAAGAGACAAGACAACACAGCAGAATCTTGGCGCAGCGTTATTACGAGATGTCCGCAGAACAGGGTAGTGCGTCGTCCCAGCTGCGACTGGGAGACTACGCGTTCTACGGATGGGGAGTGACAGCTTCATTCAAGGCGGAGGACGACGATGAGGATGCCGACAGCAATGACGGGATTCTTTCGATGCAGGCCAACACCGAGGTGCAGATCAGGCCTCAGGCTGTTGACTATGAAGCTTCGCTTGCAAGGTACAGGAAGACGGCTGAGATGACGGTCACCGGCATGTGGATGCAGGGATTTGTGGCCAGAGGGCATTTCAACATGGGCTTCATGCACCAGTTTGGCCTGGGGGTGCCCCAGGACTTGCAGACGGCGAAGATGTACTACCACCGCTCCCGCGAAGTGGACCCCGGCGCGACCCACGCGCCGGTCACGATGGTGCTCATGTTGCTCGGGTGGCACATGATTTTCCTGCGGCTGCCGACGTGGCCGACGCTCGCGGAGCGCCTGCTGGCGGACGTGCGGGTGCACAAGCTCGCCCTGCACCTGGCGGCCCTGGTGGTGCTCGCCGCCGGCAGCGCCCACTTCTCCAGAGCCCGCCGCCGGGCCCGCGCGGGGCAGAAAGTGGGCCGGGGCTCGTGTGCGGCAGGTTCGCGCCGCCTCGACGCGGCGGCGACGCCTCTTTCAGGGGCAACCGATGAGGGGGGAACGAGAAGTGGCATCAACATAAAAGCTCGGAGGTCCGCGCGGATTTCTCGGATCGGCGCTGGGGCCCCCCGGCGGCGCCTCCGGCGCCGCCCCTGGCGCGCTCCGCGCGCCAGGGAGGGGGGTCCAGCGCCGATCCGAGAAGTCCGCGCGGACCTCCGAGTTTTTATGTTTATGTCAGTTTTCGTTCCCCTCCTAGATGAGGGGGAGAGGCTCAGGGGGGAAGGGACGAATCCCCCATCGCCCACTCGTCGCCGCAAGGGTCCCGATAGCCCGCCCTGCCCAGGAGCGTGCGGATTCGCCATCGGGGACCTATCGTCGATCTACCGGCGAGGTGTCGCCCTGTCAATGTCGATGTTTCCCCCCCCCCCCCATCGTTGACCCTTCGCCTCGCGGTGGAAGGCCTTGCCCCCTCTTCGGCTTCGCAGGGGGGGCCTTCCTGGCCACGGCGGGGCGCAGCTCGACGGATGTTGGTCCGGCTGCTGCCCAGGGGGAAGTTTGGGGCGATCGGCTTGGGGCGACGGCGATCCTCGGCAGGTTCTGGTGCGGGCGTTCAGGACTGAATGAATGCTCCCAGGCCTCGAAGAAGAAAAACGCCATAAGCCGAAACTGTTGGCGCTCCGCGCGGACTTCTTGGATTCGCGCCTGGCCCCCCCCGGCCGCGCTCCGCGCGCCAGGGAGGGAAGTCCAGCGCGGACCCAAGAAGTCCGCACGGAGCGCCAAAAGTTTATGTTTATGCCGTGTTTCTGTCTTCTATTCCAGGCCCTGGGTAGGAGGCCCAGGCCAACACCAACACCAGTATCGGCGGTGTGCCTCCACCGAAGGAAGGTGCTCCCGATCTCGGCGACGGTGGTAAGGTTCGGGCTTCTGGATGGCCGATGTATTACCACCAGCAGCACAAATCTAGGATCATCTTCCCCTGTTGGAGGGAACCCTCTGTGTTGGTGTTGGTGGAGTCCAGCCCAGTGGCCGAGACGACGCATGTCTGGAGAAGCGCCCACAACGGTCGTCAATGTGGCCCGGACACTTCAGGCGGCAACGCGGCCCCAAGACTACGTTCGCTAAGGCGAAAGCAATCATCAGTTCAGCTCCAACGCTTCGTCCGTCAAGACGAGAAGAGCCGTCAACTTAGCCCCGACATCTTTGTTCGTCAAGATCGAAGTCGCTTTTAACCATCAGCTCGGCCCCGACGCTTTGTTCGTCAAGACGGAGGGTGCGGCGAGGGGGGGGGCGTCAAGGAGGTTCGTCAACTCGGAGGGAGGCCGTCCGTCATGGGCGTTCGTCAACCTATAGTGTTGCCGACAAGAGGGCTTGTCAAGGGGTTTCGTCAAGTTAGAGGGAGGCCGTCAAGGGCGTTCGTCAATTCGGAATGAGGCCGTCAAGGGGGTTCATCAACTCGGAGTTGACGGCCGAATTTTTCAATTAAGATAGAGTTGACGGTCAAATCCTTTCACAAAGATGGAGTTGGCGGCTCAAACGCCAGATAGAGTATACATGGTCATCCGTCGTGACATCCAGGCCCATCCCAGACCTGCCGCCCGCGACAGACTCAAGGTGTTGGTGCTCATGTCCAGGCCAACGGAGGCCCACAAAACGCATGTCGTTTTTTTGCGGCATCCGCCCGGTCGTTTTAGCGGCATCGGAGTGCCTCCAAGCCTCCCCAACGTGGCCATAGGGTAGCGCCGCACCGCCGATGCATCGGCGATGCGCTTCGACTTGGGAACTGATGTTCTGCACGCCGGCGTCGCGGATGCGATGCATCGCCGATGCATCGGCGATACACCAACGATGCGGCGCGATCTTCCGACCCCACCCATTGTGACTCCATCTGCCATGTGGGGAGCTTCTATAGTGCCCCTTTGCAGCCACCACGCTGGCTGTCGCCCTCTCAGACCCCTGAGATCCAACGTTGCGAACAAATCGCAGCATTGCCGAACAATCACGACCAGAGCCAAAGACCCATTTGTCTGACATATTTAATCGCTTCGCTCATTCCGCCGGCCCATATTGTCGCACCGTTGTGGGCTAGCCGAGTTTTGGGGCCTCTTGGGGGCCGTTTTGGGGCCTCTTGGGGCCTCTTTTGGGCCTCTTGGGCGCCTCTTGGGGCGTCTTGGGGGCCTCTTGGGGGCCTCTTGGGGCCTTTTTGGGGCCTCCTGGGCGCCTTCTGGGGCGGAGGGCTCGATTTTTCAGTTCTCGGTTCCCCTCTTGAGCCCCTCTTGGGCCCGTCTTGGGGCCTCTTGGTCCGTCTTGGGCGGCGGTCTTGGGACCAGAACGCAAAAAACATAGAAAAAAACAATGAACATCAACGATTTTGGCCTCTTGGGGCCCTCTTCGGAGGCCTCTTGGAAGGCCCTTGGGGCGTCTTGGAGGCCTCTTGGGCTGTCTTGGGGCCCTGTTGGGCGTCTTCGGGCGATTTTGGCCTCTTCTTCCTCTTGCGGGGGGAAGGCCTTGGGGCGTCTTGGAGGCCTCTTGGGCTCTTGGGGCCCTGTTGGGCGTTTCGGGCGATCTTTGGCCGTCTCGGGGCCCTCTTGGACCGTCTTGGAGGCTTCTTGGGGACCTCTTGGCCCGTCCTGGGGCCCTGTAACAGGGCTCCGGCATCTCTGGCCCGACCTTGCCGGGGACTTGCCGGGACCTTGCCGGGGTACTTTTCGTCCGGGGACCCCCAGGGGCCGCCCCGCGCGCGCGAACTAGAAATATTGTTAACCAGGTACCGGAGATCTTAGCACGCCCTGGCCCGTTGGGCCGGCGAATTTTTCAAACATGATCGAACCGCGAGGGTTCTGGGACCCGAAACACGGCAAAATCGCCCGTCGCGAGGGGGAGGGGCGAGGAGGAGGAGGAGGAGGAGCAGGAGGAGGAGGAGGAGGCGGAGGAGGAGGAGGAGGGGAGGAGGAGGAGAAGGAGGAGGAGGAGAAGGAGGAGGAGGAGAAAGAGGAGGAGGAGGAAGAAGAGAAGAAGAAGAGGAGGAGGAGCGGAAGAGGAGGAGACGCAGAAGAGGAGGAGGAGGAGGACGAGGCGGAGGAGGAGGAGAAGAAGAGAAGAGGAAGGGATGGAGGAGGAGGGGAAGGGGAAGGTGGGGGGAGGAGGTGAGGAAGAGGAGGGACAGGGCGAAGACGCCCAGCGGGCAGAAATTGCAGCGCCCGGGCCCTCTGAGCCCCGACAGGCGCGGCCGGCGCGCCGCTCGCGCCAGGACGCCGCGCCCGCGGCGCCCGCGCGCGGCGGCCCCGCGGTGCGCCGCACGCCTGGGCAGCTCCAGCTCTGAGCGGGCCGAGCGCCTGGCCCGTGCGCGCGGGCGCCGCCGCGCCGCGCGGCTCGCGCGGCCCGCGCGGGCCGAGCGCCGAGCGGCGGGCCACCGCTGGCGGCCGCCGGCCGCCGCAGCCCGACGCCGGCGGCCGCCGGCGGCCGGCGCCCGGCGGCCGCGGCCCGGGCGGGCGGCCGCGCCGGCGGCGCTCGCGCGGCCGCGCGCCCGCCAGGCGCCGCTCGCGGCAGCGGGCGCCCTCGGGCGCACGCCGCTGCCCGCCAGCCCCGCCCAGACAGGAGCGCGCCGCAAGTGGGGGCACGAGCGATGGCATGAACGTAACAACTCGGAGGCCCGCGCGGATGCCTCGGATCGGCGCCGCGCGGAGCTCCGACTGGTTTTGTGTTTATGTCATTGTTTGTTTCCCCTTTTATCAAAGCCCTGAGATCCTGTCGTCTCAGTCTTTTCGAGCCGGGCGGTGTCGCTCTCAATTTCGGGCTCCGGGGCCCGGGGCTCCAGTCGTGGTTTTTGCGATGTCGCAATTGTTTTGCAGCGTCGGATCTCAGGGAAGAGATCAGGACGGGAGGTCTTTCACCGTCTTCGGCCTATAGGGAGCCCTCGCCGGGCCTCGGGGCCGCCAGAAAGGACTCGGAATGAAAAGCCGGTCCTGGGGAGAGGGTCGGGACTTCCAGGGGCCCCGCACTGCTTAGAAAATCAGGGCGTCGCCTGTCTGGGCAGGCCTCCCGCGCCTCGGGAGGCTCGGCGCGGAAGGTTTCCGCAGCTATCACCGGAGAGGAGATTGACAGCGTGAACATCCACTTTTCTGCACGAACGAAATGGGCACGGAAAGAATGTGCGCAATGCCCAACAGCGGATCTGGTTCATTTTGAACAGGGCTCGCTGTCCACGCCGCCGCGGCCTGTGTCCATTCGAGACAGAAGGCCGCCTGCCCAACAGCGGCCGCTGTTGGTTTGGGACAACATTTGTTGTTGGGCATTGTACCCATCCTTTCCGTACCCATTTCGGGCGTCCAAAAACTTTCGGAGCCCCGCGCGGATGTCTTGGATCGGCGCTGGTCCAGGAGCGTGCCAGGAGATGCGCCAGAGGCGCCGCCAGGGGGGGGCCCAAGCGCAGATCCAAGAAATCCGCGCGGAGATCCGAGAGTGTATGTTGATGCTGCTGTGTCTTCCCCTATTTCAGCCTCTGGGGGCCCTCGCTGGGCCATGGGGCCGTCAAAAACCAGCTCAGGATGAAGAGCTGGCCCTGGGGGAAGGGTTCAGGCTTCGACTGCACGTGAGAATGACCCTTCGCCAGAGCGACCTCTGGTGCGGGCCTACTGCGGCCCCCCGATCGCTGAATGCGATGCGATAGCAGCGGCCTGTGCGCTTGGATGTGGCCCCCTCGCGCCCCCAAAAAGCTGCGCACCAAGGGTCACGCTTGCCTAGGGTCATCCCTCCTCCTTCCCTTTTCCTCCTCCTCCTCTTCCTCCTCCTCCTCCTCCTCCTCCTCCATCTCCCTCCTCCTCCTCCTCCTCCTCCTCCTCCTCCTCCTCCCTCCTCCTCCTCCTCCTCCTCCTCCTCCTCCTCCTCCTCCTCCTCCTCCTCCTCCTCCTCCTCCTCCTCCTCGGCAGCCCTCCGCTGCGGGCCCTGCCTGTCCGCCACGCAGGTCGAGCCGACAGAGCCGCCGAGAGTGCGCTGCGGCGCAGGGTTCGGTCGAGCCTTTGGGGCCACTCTTGTGGGGGAACGTGTGATTTTAAGTAGGGGATCGACTACAGAATTGATTTACCCCAGAATGTATTTTTCTCGCCGAATCCATGGAACATGCGTGAAACTTTGGTAGATCTACGAAAATTCGACGCATGCGTCCGTAGATTCGATATGATATTTCCATTGCTGGGTTAAGTAAATTCTTTAGTCACTACCCTACTCGAAGACTCGAGTACGCGGGAATTCAGGTTTGCTGACGCTTTTTGACGATCCAGTTTTCCTGGGATCTTCTGCAACGGGAGCTCGCGTCAAGTTTCAGATGCGGCCTCGTCATTTCCAGGGTGGCCCCGTCAGGCCAACCCGAGTCCTTACGACTCAAGTCTCACAGTCAACCCACATGGTAAGGATGGGCAATATTCCTAAGGGTACTGTTGCATCCTTGCCTCATCGGTCTCTCCTTGGCCACTCTCGTTGGCCTCGCCCCGCCCGAGAAGCTCCGAAGCGGCCTGCTCAGGCCCTCGCATTCTTGTCGTGCGTCCTTATGATACGCGTCGACTGTACGTCTCCCCGACTTTCCTGAGATCCGACGCAGCGAACAAGACTGCCACATCGTAAGAAATCTCGCCCGGAGCTGTGGACCCCATCTTTCTGCGCCATGTCTCGAGCCAGATCGATCGGTGAGGGTCCCGGGGGCCCGAAACTGAGCGAGAACGCCGGTTGCGAAAAACATGGGACGCCAGTAGGGGGCCACATGCGAACCCCACCCCTGCCCCCCAAGATTTCTCACCCTCAAAATCGTGTGAACCCCACAGCCCCCCCCTCCCCCTCGAGAATCGTGGGGGGCGGGGGTCGGGTTCGCACGTGGCCCCCTGGCCGGGATCTCGGGGCCCGCGTGCCGCCGCAGACCTCCCGGAGCCCCGCGCCGAGAGCCTCACAGGGCACCGGGCGCCCGGGGCCCGCGCGGGCGGCGGCGAGCGCCGGCTCCCGGGCGGGCGGCGCAGACGTAGAGAGAAAGACGGAGGCTGCGGGGCCGGTCGGGCGCAGGCCCCCGGGCGTCGGGCGCCTCGAAAGGCTCGGCAGAGAGGCCCCGCGGCGAGGGAGGGTCAGGAGGGGGGGGGTGGGAGGGAGGAGGGAAAGTTTCGGGTTCGAGGCGCGAGGTTGTCGGACGCTTCCGCCGGTCCTCGGCGGTGGTCTAGCCTTTGTCGGGGGTCCCCCAAGCAGTGCGGGGGCCACCCCGTATGGTGAGTCGGTGGGGACTGCGGGTGGCCGCACGGTTTTAGGACCTGCATCGCTCCGAGGCGGCAATGTATACATGATCAATTTGGGGGGACCTCGGCAGGCGGCGAATATGGATATCTTCGGGCCCCCGGGGCCAAAATGTATCCATATCCACCGCCCATTGGGGTATCAGGACGTCGGTTCCCAGGCAGTGGATATGCACAAATCCCCGCCTCGCAACCCTGTATGCGGGGACTGGTGGCCGCACGGTCTTGGGACCTGCATCGCGCCGTCCTGGGAGCGTGGGGATTTTTTGAGGTCACCGCCTGGTCTGTCACTGCACCGTCGCGGGAGGACCCCCGAGTCTGGGGGTCGAACAGCCTCCCAGGGGGGGGATTAGTGAGCGTTTTTTGTTCATTCTTTTGCCGATCGGCGCGGGCCCTCGCACCCCCTCCCCTCCCCCCCCCCTGGAGTAGATCTTGGCTGTTTTTTGGCGCCTGTTTCGAGCGGGTGGAGCCCCTCCCCCATCGGACACGTTGTCACAAGCAGTCGCATTAAGAAGAGGTCCAGAGCCAGACACCCCCCCTCCCCCCCCTTCCGCCCAATGTCGAAACGCCGAATAAAGAATGCTCACCTACGCACCCGTTCGTCGAGCGTCGCCCAGCAGCTGAACGAGGTTGAAGCCCCAGCGTGCGTGATGATGCGCGTGATGTGTCCCCCCGCCTCGGGCCGTGCGCCTCCTCTGCGGCAGCCCGCTGGGTGCTCGCCGCCGTCGTCGCCTCGAGCTGCAGCAAGGAGGAGGAAGAGAAGCAGGCGAAGAAGCAAACGAACAGCATTACAGCCCGAGGGCAGCATCCCCAAGCAGGCTTTTCAGAACGCATGATGGTTTCCAACCGCGTCCACACGCCTACCCCGTGCGGGAGAACATTGCTCAGGAGGGAAAAAGCACACAGACACAATTAATCGTCGACTCCCCGGAAGATATAGGGAGATACGGGAAGTGGGGGGGGAATACGGAAACCCAGAAAACATGTTGGAAATTATAGTACAGTCAACGCGCCTAGTAAGAACGCGCGCCTTCATCTAGGGTACCCTTGTGTCCTTGCCTCTGAGGCTCGTCCTTGCCATTATCACTGGTCGCCCGCCGCCCAAAAAAAACCCAACTTCGGCCTCCAAGGGTCTTGCGTCCTTACCTCGCGTCCTTACTCTACGTTTTGACTGTAGATCTTGGCATGTGTGTCTACTGTTGTGTGTGTGTGTGTGTGTCCCAGGGCCACTTCCATTGCACTTGCAACATGCAGGCGGGGTCGTGCCAGGTCGTGTGCAGAAACCTGATCTGCAGCGCGCCCACGCGAGGCCCGCGGGCCCGCGCCTCGGAGCGTCCGCGGGCCCACGCCTCGGAACAAACGTCGTGACGTCGGAGACATCTGGGGAGGGGAGGAGGAGGAGGAGGAAGAGGAGGAGGAGGAAGAAGAGGAGGAGGAGGAGGAGGAAGAGGAGGAAGAGGAGGAGGAGGCAGAAGAGGAGGAGGAGGAGGAGAAAGAAGAAGAGGAGGAGGAGGAGGAGGAGGAGGAGGAGGATTTCGCCACTGTGTGCAAGCCAAACTTGACCGGCAGGTGAAAACTCAACGGTGAAATACATGAGAGCTCCACGGCACAAGCTACGCGTGGAAGGTGGGACGCGCATGGCGGATGCTGAGGCGGCAGAAACGACGGAGGTGGCGACGGGGAGGCGGAGGCAGAGGCGCAGCAGGCAGGAGGCGAGAGGAGGGAGGAGGAGGCAGGTGGGAGGCATAGGGAGAGAGGCGGGAGGAGGGGCGAGACAATGGGCTGGACCACTTCGCGCGCGGCATCTCGAAGCTCAGAGTTGCGAGGGTGCGTCGGGCGAAACGGGCCAGACAACCTCGAGCTCGGAGCTTAGAGTTGCGAGGATGTGTGTCAGGCGGCGCCCAGGTTTCTCCCAGAGCACAAGTCGACAAACAGTCAGACTTTAAAAGGGGGACACGCCCGACCTAAGATTACGAGGAGGACGGGAAATAATCAAACATCATGCAGTTGCACATAAATTTTCAGAGACGCGCGGGCCTGCGAAAGTTTAGCGCATGCCCGTCTTCACCCTTCCAGAGGAGAAGGAAGAAGATGCAGAAGGAAAGAAAATGCTCTGGAACAGGAGGAGGAGCAGAGAGGGGCATTCGGCAAGCTGTGCAGGTGTTGTGCGTGTGGTGCCGTACGCGTCGCGCGGTGTGCGTGGTTGGTGCCGTGTCCATGGTGTTCTGTGCGTGGTGCCGTGTGCATGGCGCCGTGCGCGTAGTGCCGTGTGCGTAGTGCCGTGTGCTGTGTGCTTGGTGCTGTTCGCGTGGTGCCATGTGCGTGGCGTCGTGTGCGTGGTGCTCAGTGCCGCGTGCATGGCGCCATGTACGTCGTGCTGCACGTGCGGTGTCGTGTGTGGTTTGCGCCGTGTGGGTGGTGTTCTGTGTGCAGTGCCGTGAGCGCGTTGCCATGTGAATGGCTCCGCGCTTTGCTGTGTGCGATGTGCGCGGTGCCGTATGGTTGGTACCCCATGCGCGATGCAGTGTGCGAGGGCCGTGTGCGTGGTGCTGCGTGCGTGGTGTTGCGCGCCGTGTGCGTGGTGCCGTGTGCGCCGTGCTCTACTGCGCCGCGCATGCGGTGCATTGTGCCTCGAGCGTGGTTCCGCGGGTGTGGTGCCGTGTGCGTGGCGCCGTCTGTCTTGCGCATGGAGACTGAGAGTAGTGGCACGTGCGCGGTGCGCGCCGTGTGTGTGTGTGGTGGTGTACGCCGCGTCCGTCATGCCGCGTGCCATGTGCGCCGCGTGTGTGTGTGTCTGTGGCGCCGTGGTGCCACGTGCGTGGTGCCGGGCCGCGCCGCACTTGCCTGGCTCGGGGCGCCAGAGACGGGGGCACAGCAAAGCGGGGGTGCGGGGAACGCCGAGTTCCACGTTTGGCTATGCCCCCGTTTTGGGGGGGCCCTGGTCGCCGTAGACGGGGGTGCAGTGAACGGGGGGTATGTAGAGGTGCCTAAGCCCCCGTTGGGCTGAGCCCCCTTTCACGAAGCTCCGACTTGCAGCGGCCAGCTGTGTCCGCCCCCGTACCGGGGTCTCACAGCGGGGCTCGCCGCTATTGAAGTGTCACGGCTCAACCAGTTTGCATCGTGGCCCGTTAGTCTGGCTACCCACGATCGCGGCACCATGGCGTTTGAGGAAAGCATGCGTGGTGCCGTGCGCGTGCTGTCTGGTATGGTATCGGGTGCGTGGTGCCGTGTCTGTCTTTATGTTTTGTACGTGACGGCATGCGTGTGCCCTTGTTTACGCGGTGTTTGCGCCGTTTGTTTTCATCACGTGCGCTTGTTGCCGCATGCGTGGTGCCATAAGTTTGGTTCCCGCATGCGTGGTGCCGTGTGCAGTGTGCGTGGCGCCGCATGCGGGTGCCGTGTCCATGGTGTTGTTGCAAGGTTACGTGTGAATGATGCCTTGTGCGTGTTGTGCGTGTGTGTGTGCGGGGTTACGTGTTGGGGTTTAGTGGTGCACCTGCGTTATGCGTGGTGCCGTGTGTGTGTGTGTGTGTTGTGTGTTGTGTGTGTATGCAAGTGTGTGTGTGTGTGTGTGCAAGTGTGTGTGTGTAAGTGTGTGCGCGTGTATGAATGTGTGCGTGTGTGCGTGTGTGTGTGTGTGCTTGTGTGTACGAGTGAGTGAGTGTGTGTGTGTGTGTGTGCGCGTGTGTGTCGTGCTGGTTGCCGTGTGCGCAATGCCAGTTGTTGTCGTTGAGTGCGCTACACCTTGTTCGTGGAACGTCCTGTCATGTGCACGGCGCTGTGAGCATGGTGCCACCCGTGTGGCGCCGTGTTCGTGGTGGTGTGTGTGTGTGTCATTTGCGTGGTGATTGCCATGGTGCCGTGTGTGTCATTGCGTGTGCGTGGTGCCGCGTGCGCGGTGCCAAGTGTGCGGTACCATGTTCCAGTGTGTTCTGTGTTTGGTGCATCGTGTTGTGGGTGCGTGCGTGTGTCCGCAGACACTGTCCGCAGACACCGGCGATTTAGTGGAGGGTTCCTTTGCAGGGAGTCAGAGCCCGCTTAGCCATGGGGAACTCAGTACAGCACAATGACCAGCAAGTACCAACTACAGGTCAACGTAAATGAATAATACCATGTGGTGGGCGCCACCGATAGCTATGAATAAATTGTGAACGTCAACAGTCAGAAGACGCTGCTACAAGAGCGTCACCATCCCCCCCTGGGACGTCTGATCGCTGTCTTCATCCCGTCCTCCCTGCCACCATACCATTTTCTGACGCTCGTCTCATCCTCATTTCCTCCTCGTCCTGAGAGAAGTGGAGGAGCAGGAGCAGGAGCAGGAGGAGGAGGAGGAGAAGGAGAGCATGAGGAGGAGGAGGAGGATAGGAGGAGGGAAGAGCAGGGAGAGGAGGGCGAGGAGGAGGAGGAGGGAGAGGAGGATGAGAGGAGGAGGTGAGGAAGAGGAGGAGGAGGAGGAAGAGGAGGAGGAGGAGGAGGAGGAGAAGGAGGCTTCTCCTCCTCGTCATCGTCCTGCCAGTGCTTCCCCCTTCCCTCCTAAATGCAATCGGCGCTCCCCCTGCCGCTTCGGAGCGCCACTCCTCAGGAAGCCTTCGCCGAGGGCGTCCGGCAGGTGGTGATCTTAGGAAGCGGCCTGGACTGCAGGCAGAGGGGGGGTCGGGAGGGAAGGAGAGGAGGAGGAGGAGGAGGAGGAGGAGGAGGAGGAGGAGGAGGAGGAGGACGGGGAGGAGGACGGGGAGGGGAGGAGGAGGAGGAGGAGGAGGAGGAGGAGGAGGAGGAGGATGCTCTTGTGCATCCTAGGGGAGGATACCCTTGGATGCTCTGTGTGTTTTGGCCGGCGGAGGGTCTCATGTTCTTGAGGGCCGACTGTAGGTATTCCTGGATGCCCAAATCCTAGTCTATTTTAGGCACCTTCCTGCTGACATGATCGAGTGGCTTCACCTTTCCCGTCCTCGTCTAGGGGGCGGGCGGAAACCCGACATCTGGTTGCTTTCGGCGCCTTCCTGCTTCGTGATCCTGCCCACTTCTCCCGACCGACGTGCACTCGACCCGCCCCGGGGCCCGGGGCCCGAAAGCGCACTTTCTCATGGCCCTGGGGCCCGAAAGCGCCCCCCCCCCGCTGCGGGCCGAAAGCGGGTAGCAGCCGCCAGCCGAGGCAGGTTTTGGCCCGCCGCCCTGGCCGCCCGCCTGGGCAGGCCCCTGCGCCTGGAGTGCCCCGAGGGCACCCGCTTCGTGGAGGTGGACGAGGCGGGGGTGCTCGATTTCAAGGTGCAGAGGCCCGACGCCGCCGCGAGCACCGTCCCGTGCCCTGCACGCTCCTCCTCACCCTCCTCATCCCTCCCTTCCTCCTACCTCCTCCTCCTCCTCCTCCTTCCTCCTCCTCCTCCTCCTCCTCCTCCTCCTCCTCCTCCTCCTCCTCCTCCTCCTCCTCCTCATACCTCCTCTTCCTCCTCCTCCTCCTCCCTCCTCCGCCTCCTCCTCCTCCTCCTCCTCCTCCTCCTCCTCCTCTTCCTCCTCCTCTCCTCCTCCTCCTCCTCCTCCTCCTCCTCCTTCTCCTTCTCCTCCTCCTCCTCCTCCTCTTGCTCCTCCTCCTCCTCCTCCTCCTCCTCCTCCTCCTCCTCCTCCTCCTCCCTCCCCCCTCCTCCTCCTCCTCCTCCTCTCTCCTTCCCTTCCTCCCCCCCCCCTCCCCCTCCCTCTCCTCTCCTCTCCTCTCTCTCTCTCCTCTCCTCTCCTCTCCTCTGCTCTCCTCCTCCTCCTCCTCCTCCTCCTCCTCCTGCTCTGTCTCTTCTTCCTCCTCCTCCTCCTCCTCCTCCTCCTCCGCCGCCGTCCGTTTCTTCCTAAGTTGTCCCCCTTCCGGACAAATAACTAATCCATGCCGCATCCCGAGACGGTTTGGTAGGGCGGGCAGGGCGGTTCGTTTGAGAGTTCTTCACCGTTCATGATCTTGAAGTTTGAAATGTGCAAGAGCTTCACGGATGGAGGGCGGGTAATTTTCAAAATGTGGTTCTCGCCTCAGCGCCGCGCACACTCATTTTATCCGCTTGCAAGGGCTTCATGGAGATGGCGGGTGATTTTCCAAAAGTGGTTCTCGCCATGACGCCGCGCACCTTCGTCTTACCACTTCACAGCAGTCTCAAGTACTCTTATGGCTGACAGCCCAGAAATCGTGTTTGATCAGCACCTCGAACCTACGTGATTGTCAGGGCGCGACAATCACGTTGATTCGCGGTGCTGACGTCCCAGATATGGTGCTCTGGTACGATTTATGCTTGTCTGGTCACAACCGTAACGTTGATTCGTGGCGTTGAAGTCCCAGGAATGGTGCTCTGGCGCAGTATTGTCATACGGTTGCCTTTCAACGGGCCTATTCCCACAGTGAACATGAATATCTGCAAGAGCCCATGAAGGGGAACTTAGAGGAGGGGGTTTATTGCAACATCGTTGGTGAGCCTTGGCTGTGCACTGGTCCTCCTCCATCTATCCAGGGGACTTTCTGACCCCTCTGGTTCGAATCGAACCGATTACCCTGGTTGTCGATTCGAACCGACTCGATTTGGAGATTCCGATGTGCGGTTCCGATTTCGATTTCGCCCGATCCGATTCCTACCGATTCGATGTGGCAGCCGGCTTCGGCCGATTTCCTGCCGATCCGGCTTCGCTCCAGCTCTTGGATGGTTGAGAAAAAAACCAAAAAAAAAAAAAAAAAAAAAAAAAAAGAGGAGGGAGGAGAAGGATGAGGATGAGGATGAGGAGGAGGAGGAGGAGGAGGAGGAGGAGGAGGAGGAGAAAGAGGAGACAGTGGGATGGGGCAGTGGGAGGGGCCAGCGGGGGGGGGGGGGACAGTGGGGGGGGCAGTGGGGGGACAGTGGGGGTGGACAGCGGGGGGGACAGTGGGAGGGGACAGTGGGGGGGACAGTGGGGGGGACAGTGGGAGGGGTCAGCGGGAGGGGACAGTGGGAGGGGACAGTGGAGGGAGACGGCAAGGTTGTCCGTTCCAGCGGGTCCGTTGTGATGGCCCATCTCAGGAGTGCATGCCCCGCGTTCCCGCCCCCACCCGCCCAAGAGTCGCCTGCTGATGCGTGGAACGAAAGACCGGAGCAGTCAGGCTTTCCGACTATTATTTCAGGCTCCCGCATATTCATGAGCAGTTTGTTCGGCCTTTGCCATGTCAGACCCGCACAGGCGTCTTGGCAGCAGGGGATTGTTGGGCTAAATGCTCCATGAGTCCCACGACCTGTGGATAGAAGGGCTAATGTTGCTTCTGTGTGCCTTGCGGCAGGCATTCTTCCTTTGCCACCCCTGGTTTCCTCCTCAGTGTTTTTGAAGTTGGGTAAGGCTGATTTGGACACCGTGATTAGGCGAAGGTTCAATACACCTCGCTTATGCGTTTCAGGAACAGCTTGCCTCCTAGGTGCGCTGTCAGCTCCTGGGGAGAGGGTGACAGTGGGCATATTGCCCCCAAACCCCCAGCCATCTCGTGTAATGGGGGCGATCGGATCCTTCCTTGATCCAGTGCCTTTTTCTCAAAGCGCCCCGTCTCTTGTTTCCAGATGTTTGTGCTGCTAGCTGCTTCTAGCGCAAAAAAAAACTCCCTCCCTCCCTCCCTCCCTCCCCCCTCTATCCCTCCCTTCCACAATTACTCAATATGAATACTACTCTCCCTCTTCCCCCGATGGCGGCCTGAAAGTATTAGACCCCCCCCGCGTACTGTTTTTTACACACAGGATTCCCGGGAGTTGGGTTTTCGCTTGCGTATTTTCCAAAAATACTGCTCTCGCTGAGGCGCCGGCCCCATTTCTGCTCCCGAATCGTTCCGAATCGTGCTCCCGCTGCAGCGTGGGCCTCATTTTCGGATCGGTGTTTGGCCTCCGTCGTGCAGGATGGCGTTCTCGCCCCAGCGCGGGCCTCTTTCTCGCGCGCCCATCCGCCCGCCACCACCGCGCCGCACCACCACCACCACCACCACCACCACCACCACCACCACCACCACCACCACCACCACCACCACCACCAGCACCACCACCACCACCACCACCACCACCACCACCACCACCACCACCACCACCACCACCACCACGCACACACGCACGCACGCACGCACGCACGCACGCGCACCACCACCCACTACGCACGCGCGCGCGGAGCCACAGGTCCGCTACGACACGCGTCCGCGGATATAGAAAATCAGCGCCATGGTAAGGGATGGGAGGGAGGGGTAGGACGTCAGATATGACGCGAGCGCACCTAGCTTGTCCTCCCCCCCTCTCCTCCTCCCCCCCTCCATCCCTTCGCCCTCCCCCCTCCTCGGTGAGGGGAGCGCGGCAGCTTCGCAAGAGGCATCGGCGGTTTCGTTGGCTGGATGACGTGCCCACTCTGTTTCTGATCTTGTCGTGGGCGCACAGCTACCGCCGACCCTGGACAGTTTTACATGCTGGGTGATCTGGATCCTTCATCAAAAAAAGGGCCACGAACACCTGCTGCGGATACAGCGGGTTTTCTTTCCACAACGGCTCAGCGGCTCTTGTTCGGGAAGCCGCGATAAGCCGCACTGGGCTAGACCGAAGTCGTCGGATGACCCCTGGAGTTTTTTGGTAATGCCGTGTGCCACGCTGACTGTGGCGACCAGGACATTCCGCCTGTCCTCCTCCTCCTCCTCCTCTTCCTCCTCCTCCTCCTCCTCCTCCTCCTCCTCTTCCTCCTCCTCTGTCCTCCTCCTTCTCCTCCTCCTCCTCCTCCTCCTCCTCCTCCTCCTCCCCCTCCCTCCTTTCCTCAGTTCCTCCTCCTTCCCTCCCTCCCTCCCTCCTCCCTCCATCCCTCCTCCCTCCTCCCTTCTTCCCTCCTCCCTCCTCCCTCCTCCCTCTCCTCTCCTCCCTTCTCTGTTCTCCCTCCTCCCTCCTCCCCCCTCCATCCTTCTTCCTCCCTCCCTCCTCCCTCCCTCCTCCCCCTCCTCCCTTCTCCCCCCTCCCTCCCTCACTTGTCCTCCCTCCCTGCTCCTCCCTCCCTCCTGCTCCTCCTCTTCCTCCTCCTCCTCCTCCTCCTCCTCCTCCTCCTCCTCCTCCTCCTCCTCCTCTCCTCCTCTTCCTTCTCCTCCTCCCTCCTCCTCCACCTCCTCCTCATCATCATCATCCTCCTCTTACTCCTCCACCTTCTCCTCCTCCACCTCTTCCTCCGCCTCCTCCTCCTCCTCCTCCTCCTCCTCCTCCTCCTTTTCCTCCTCCTCCTCCTCCTCCTCCTCCTCCTCCTCCTCTTCCTTCTCCTCCTCCTCCTCCTCCCCTCCTCCTCCCCTCCCCTCCTCCTGCTCTTCCCTCCCTCTTCTAGCTCCGCCGTAGAGGCTGGCCGCCGCAGGCATCGCGCCGTACCCGGCGCACCTGATCCGCGGTGCCGTCGCCTCGCCTCTCCAGAGGATCATGAGAAAGAGGAGGGGGGAGGAGGAGGCGGAGGAAGGGGGAGGAGCAGAGGAAAGAGGAGGGAGCAGGAGAAGGAGGAGGAGGAGGACGAGGACGAGGAGGAGAAGGAGGAGGAGGACGAGGACGA
>CAUYUJ010002311.1:75000-82500 GCA_963575745.1 Prorocentrum cordatum
TCGCGACCTCGGCGCTGTTTTCGGGTTGGCCACGCCACGGGCGTCTGATGACGCGGCAGTGTGCCAGAGGTCCTGTGAACTTACGCGCCCTGTTTCCCAGGCTCGCGGCGGAGCTGGTGAAGGCGAGGGCTGAAGTGTCAGCCCCCGCGCCCGCGCTGGTCGGCGACGCGAAACTGGACTGCGCCACCGAGGCAAAAAGTGCATGCAGAGGCTGATCATGGACGCCGTGGCCCTTGGTGCCCGCAATGTTTTCTTCGACGGACTCCAGGATCCGCATTCGGTCCCGCTGCGGCAGGCTGGCGGAGCCGGAGCAGGCAGCTTCTTGTGCGTGCCCCAGCCTGGCACCCAGGCCATCGCGGACGGTACGTAGCGCATGGCTCTGCGCAGGCGCCTGCAGTGCACAGTTGAGAAGATGGAATGTCTGCGCTTGGGGAGACGCGTTGACACCACTCCCGTCCACGGGGCCCTTGCGGAACGCAGCTGGCTGGCCTTGAAGGTCTCGTGAACGCGGAGGGCCGCAAGGTCGTCGTAGCCGTTGTCGGGGGCCACATCGACACCCGCGACATTGTGGCGCTTCGTCATGGCACACATCGACACCCTCGCGTTCCGCGAGCAGCGGCTGGAGAGCTTGCGGGTGCCGACCTCGGAGGACGCGATGGCGGACGACGAAGCAGAAGACGCGTTGGACGTTGCCGTGGACTGCGATGGCCCATGGCACGCCCCGCATCCAGGCAGCGCCCAAACGGGGCGGAGCCGCAGCGGTGGAGGAGGAGGAGGAGGAGGAGGAGGAGGAGGAAGAAAGGACCAAGCTGCGGCGCTCCGCGGGGCTACATTTCCCCGCGCGCTTCCTCGAGCCGGGAGCCGCCTGGGCGAGAGCGCGCGGGCGACCGTCCGCATGCTTGCCGCAGGCGGCCAGTCGCGGGCCTCCGCTGCGCTGGCTGCTGGGTTCTTGCAGGAGGCAGGCATTCCCCTGCAGGCCCCCGTCGTCGGGCGCATCGCGAGCGCCAACGCCCGCCTGGATCCCCCATCTCACTGGCGGGATCAAGGCAAGGTCGTGGCTCGGAGGTGGCAGCCCTGTGAGTGGACAGCGCTGACAGAGAGGACGAGGAACAGGAGGATGACGAGGTGGAGGGCGAGGACGAGACGACAAAGAACGGACGAGGACGGGAGGGCAGAGGACGACGACCAGGGCGAGCAGGCAGCGCGGAACGAGGAGGAGATGACAGAGGACAACGGCGAGGGCGAGGAGGCGAAGCCACGTGGGGCGCGACCAGGAAACGTAGAAGGCAGAGCACGTTGAGGGCAAAGACCATGACGCTGAGGACGAGGAGGAAGAGCCAGAGGAACAGGAAGAGGAGGAGGAGGAGGAGGAGGAGAAGGAGGGGGAGAGCAAGGACGACGGCGTCGACTGTGACGACGACGGCGGCGATGAGGACGAGGCAGATGCGGCGCGGTCGTTGGATAAAAGTTGCTGGAGGTTCCTTCTGGAGGAAGGGCGGAGGCAAGGCGGTGGAGGAGGCGACAGAGGCAGATGCGGAGGCCGATGAGACGCCAGTTCTGGTCGCCTACGTTGGGTCGGAAGTGGTATGCAGCCTCTCCTGCAGATTTACTCTGGAGCAGGAGGGAGGAAGATGATGATGATGATGATGATGATGATGATGATGATGATGATGATGATGATGATGATGATGATGATGATGATGATGATGATGATGATGAGGATGAGGATGAGGATGAGGAGAGGAGGAGGAGGAGGAGGAGGAGGAGGAGGAGGAGGAGGAGGAGGAGGAGAAGGAGGAGGAGCTGGAGGCATCACCAAGTCTAGTTCGAGTGCGCCGACACGGGGAAAGAGACAGGCCAGGACGGGCAGAAAAGGGCGAGCACGCGCGACTCGACGACATAAAGAGGATGTGACAAAACGCGAGGCGAATCATCGGAGACGCCCGCACCGCGGGCCTCCAGAGGCCCGAGCCCACCTGTGGGGCGGAGGCCCCGCGGGGCGGTTGGAGGCAGGAGGCGCCCCGACGCGCGCGGCAGGGGAGGGGCCGGAGGCCGCGGCGCCTTCGGGCGCGGGCTTCTGGAGGCCCGAGCGCCCCCCCGAGCATCCTCGCCCCGCCTGGCGTGGGAGGGGGCGTCGGGGGGAGGCTCGGGCATGTCGGGGCGCTGCATGCCTGCCGACGTGGCCAGGCGGCACACCTGGAGAAGGTCCAGGTCCCTTTGCTCCGCCTGCTCCGGTTCGAAGCCTGCCCGTCTGAGAAGCCAGAGACCGCTCAAGGCCCACAAGGTCCGAGGGCAGCGGCACTTCCGCTCCCTCCAAGGCCCCAGTGGGCCCCGAGGATGCGCTGGCCACGTAGGAGCCCTCGACGCCAGGGGAAAGACCAGGGGCTTCAGAGCCCGCCCTGACACCAGCAGGCGGGCCAGAGGACGTCTCAGGCGAAAGGCCCACCAGGCCAACCCCAGAGCCAGCGCCACCCGCATGCGCCGAACAGAACGTTTCAGGCGAGAAACCCTCCTGGCCCCAGAGGGCCGCCGCCTCGGCTACGTGACGCGCGCGGAGCCTGCGGGCCCTCGCACCTCGGGCGGAGACTCCGCAAGCCGAGCAGCGGTCACAAGACCACTTCCTGCCACGCCTCCTCACCGCACGAAGAAAGTCAGCCGCCCTCCGCCGGGGCAACAGGCTGCCCAGGGACAGCGGGAGCAGCAGGCCGCTCGGCTGCCCAGCGGCGCCGCAGGCCAGCGGCACGCCGCCGCGGCACCTCCACGCGGTCCGCCTCCACAGCGCCGGCGAAGAGCAGCTTGGAAGCGTGGCCGATCCAGGAGGCCACCTGCCGCAGTCTGGCGAGGGCCGCCTTGCGCATCCCTACCGTGGCTTGAAGCAGGTCGCGTAGGCGCCGCCCACGCTTGGCAGCCTGATCCGCCAGGTCGTTGCAGCGCTTCCCCCAGAAGTCCTCACGCTGGTGGCCCTTCACATACGTGAAACGCTCGGGCGGCGCACCATCAGGCCCTGGCTCCGTCCCACCGTGCTCGTCGATGTACTGGTATAGCCTCTTCCAGAGATCGACGGTCTCACCCCGTGAGCTGGTGCAACAGCGCCGCCCACGCGCTAGCCCATCCAGCAGCGGCAGATAGCCCGCGTGGATATGAAGCGGGACTACGGCCGCAGCAAGCACCTGCAGCGCGGCGTGCAGTCCAGCGCGTCCAGAAGTCTGGCGAGGCCTAGGGAGAGGCCAGAAGACGGCACCATAGTATCGGCAGTCACCGACCACCACGAAACCCCATCCAGTTCTGGCCGCAACGTCCCAGTGCTGAAGCTTCTGACAAAACCATATGGGAACACCGTGCCCGTGATAATGAGATGCTCCGAGCGCGCTCCACGATCATGGTGCCAGGCGCCTGAGTCGTCCCTCGGCGGCAACGCCGGCAGGAAAGAGTTCGGGCACAGACCCTTCGAGTAGAGGAGATCCACAGGCGCAGTGCGGCACGCAGCAGCCAACGCATCCCCATCAACAGCGTGCTCACGACATTCGGCCAAGGCGGGACAGCACCAGTACCGATGGTGCAAGGTGACTGGCACACCGTCACAGTGCAGGCAGTAAGGGTGGTCGGCGTTAGCGTACTGGTGGAGCCTCTTGTGCGAGTAGTGCGCTCCGAGCACGGCAGTCCGAAGAGCAGCGCGCGCAAGTGGATCCAGCACCCAGCGCTTAGCCTTCAGACCCGTCTGAAGCAGAACACGAGTGGGCGCCAGCCAGGCACCAGCGGGGTCCCTGTGACTTGGGTCAGGGATCTCAGGCATGACCCCGACGCGGCCTGACCAGTGTAGCCAACCAAGGGCCTCGCAGGCCTGCAGAGCATGCCAGTTCACGACCGACGGTGCAGCTTCGCGGAGGTCGATCACTTCACCTCCACGCGTGCGCACTGCAGAGGCCGAAGAGCATGTCCAGCCCAATGTGACCAGTGACCTCCAGAAGGCGCCCGCAGGGCCTGCCACGTGCCTCCAGGGCTCCTCAGGTGGGACAGCTGCAACTTCTTTACGCCTCACGTATCCCCACCAGTCGCCTGCCCTGTTGCGTAGCTTGCAATTTTTCCGCCGCCTGTTAGCTGCACGCGTTCGGTCCCGTGTTAGGCCGTTGTAATTCAGGTCTTTGCTACTTGTCACCTTCCTGGCGGCGCGCGGCTCTCCCGCTTGCGCTCGCGAAAAACATATCCCCACCAGCCCACTCAGCAACCCTGCCCTGCAGAGCTGAGGGGAAGAGGGGCGAACAGACTCATCTAGGGAAACAAAGCGAGCAAGGGGGTGGCCTTGGAAGACCTTCGGGCCATCCCTGGGTGCCGTGTGGGGGCGGACGAGGACTTATGGAACCATCTAGAGGTACTCTTGCGGCTGCTGCTGCTGCTGCTGCTGCTGCTGCTGCTGCTGCTGCTGCTGCTGCTGCTGATGCTGCTCTCTGGGAGTCTGGGAGCCCTCTTGGAACCCTCTTGGTAGCCCCGGAAGGCTTCTTGGGACCATCTCCGAGGCCATCGATTACAAGATGAGGGGCTCCCCCAACTCAGCTCCCCCCTCAGGAGCCGGCAAACCGCTTCTTGGGGCTCTTTTGAAGCGTTCTTGGAGCGGTCTTGCGGCCGTTTAGGGCATCTTGGGAGCCATCTTGAGCCAGCTTGGGCTATCTGAGCCATCTTGGAGGTCATCCTAGGCTCTGAGGCCGCTCGGGGGCCTCTTGGGGGCCTCTCGGGTGCCTCTCTGGGCCCTCTTCGGACCCTCTTCGGGCCCTCTTGGGGCTCTCTTGGGGCTCTCTTGGGAGCCCTGGAGCGCCTCTTGGGGCCATCTTCGAGGCTATCGATCCAAAGGAGGGAGGGTCCCGATCGAGGCATTTTGGACGCTCTAACCCCTCGCGGCCCCTCCCGTCCAGGTCCAGGGGAGGGGGTAGGGGGAGGGGTCAAGACGCCCTCCCCGCCCGCAAGCCGTCTCGCTCACTCCCACCCGCCCTCCCAGCACATACGTAGCACCCGAGCCTGGCCCGAGCCGCAGCATATGCAGCAGTCGTCTTCGGATGGCCAGCTACTGGGGGCCAATCCGCCGCCGCCGCCGCCTCCGCCGCCGCCGCCGCCGCCCGCTGCCGCCGCCGGCGCCGCGCCGCCGCCGCCGCCGCTGTCCGCCGCTGCCGCCGCCGCCGCGCTGCCCGCCGCCGCCGCCGCCGCCGCCGCCGCCCGCTGCCAAATCGCCGCCGCCGCAGCCGCTGCCGCCGCAGTCGCTGCCGCCACCCCGCCGCCGCCGCCGCCGCCACCGCCGCCGCCCCGCCGCCGCCGCAGCCGCCGCCACCGCCGCAGCCGCCGCAGCCGCTGCCCCCGCCGCAGCCGCCGCAGCCGCCGCCGCCGCCAAGTGTATTCTGTTTTGTCTTTTGAGAGGGATGGTGTGGGGAGGCCGCATCGGGTTCGCTGCGCATGCTCCGAATTTGGAGACAGAGTATCTTGCATGGTTTTTTACAAGGGATGGTGGGGGGGCCCTCATGGACTCGGGATGGCTCCCAGTCGCCCGGGGGAGGGGGTGTATATTAATAGGGAAGAGTGACCAAGTTAGCCCGCTCGAGCGAGCCAGAGGGCTCCGTCCACTCCCACCCGCCCTCCCACAACATAAGAAGCAAGTGCGTCGCTTCCGACGCCTGTCGCTCATCTTATATCGCGGGCGGTTCGACGTTCAGCGCGCGACATGAGCTGCGTCCTACTCCTGCCGCGCATTGAGCAACGTCGACGAGAAACAAGACCGCGCGCGATGTACGCCCGCCCAGCTCCTCAACCAGACGGGCCGCAGCGCCGACGACAAGTCCATGTTGACGAGCAGGCGTCCCCGCGCGATGTGCGCCGCGTCCCATTCCGCTACGCGATTCGCAGCGCCGACGATGAGAAAGTACAGGTTGGCAAGAAAAACGTCGACGTTGCTGTGTTTTTGGACAGGTAGGACGGGGGGTCCCGCGTAGGGTTGGCCAGGCGTCCGCGCGCGATGTGCGCCGCGTCCCATTCCTGCTACACTTTTCGCAGCGTCGACGACAAGAAAGTCCATGTTGACAGGAACACGTTGATTTTGTATTGCTTTTGATTGGTAGGACGCGACCACCCGCTTAGGGTTACCCAAGCGATGTCCATTCCGTGCAATTCCTGCTACACTTTTCGCAACTCGATGATATGTTGGCGAGAAACACATTGAGCTCGCATTGTTTGTTGATGGGTAGGACGCGACCACCCGCTGAGGGTTACCCAAACGATGTTCATTCCGTTGTATTCCTCGTACATTATCGCAACTCGACGATATGTTGGCGAGAAAAAATGAGTTTGTGTTGTTTGTTTACAGTTAGGACGGCGGGGTCGCAATCGGCCGGCTAGGTGGGGGTGTGGGGGTGTTTAATCATAGGAAGTAAGGATAAACCCGTGCCCGGAGGGAAAGAAGGTTTTTGGAAAAGGAAAGAAAGTCACCGTTAGACCAGCTGCGCCCAAAGGGTTGGTGGGATCTTCATGGACGGCGAACGCCAGGCAGTCTGCATGACATCATGAGGCACGTCACCAGCATGTAGCAAGACTCCCCAGTTGTGAGTAGGCCCAACCACAGACACAAAGGCCGGTTGATGATCAGGTGTTCGATCAAACCGCGAAGCGATCCAGGAGGAGGAGGACGAAGAGGAGGAGGAAGAGGAGGAGGAAGAGGAGGAGGAGGAGGAGAGTTGAAGATGAAGGATGGAGGATGGAGGAGGATGGCGAAGAAACGTCAGCAGCAGCAGCAGCAGCAGCAGCAGCAGCAGCAGCTCGGCGGCCAGCGCGCCCAGGCCGAGGCGTTCCTGGCTGGCCTGCTGGGACGCTACCCGCGGAGCGCCGTGCTCTTCGACTACTTCGCGGCGCCGGCGGCCAGCGTCTGGGGCTCGGCGCGCGCCCGCCTCGGCATCCCGGCGGCGGTGCTGCTGCTGTTGCTGCTGTTGCTGCTGCTGCCCCAAGGAGACGCGGAGGACGAGGGGGATGGAGGAGGACGAGGGGGATGGAGGAGGAGGAGGAGGAGGAGGAGGAGGAGGAAAAGGAAGAACGCGAAAGGCTACTAGGCGCGTTCTGCGCGGGAAGACGTGGAGGCCTGGGCGGCAGCATGTAAAGCTTCACTTGTATCTGCCGACTGTTGACCAATGTGTTTTGAAATTGGTGGCCAAGCCCCTTGAGACATGCCTCTGCCGCATACTGGGAAGCACGGCTTGTCATACACCGCACCTCCTGTTTACCGCACTGGCGCACACCAACTATCCCGGCGCAGCCTGTGCTACGACATTTCGCTGGCAGTTGGCACGCGCAAGAGGAAGCAAGTCGTATGTACATGTATGTGTATTTATGTATATATAAATGTTTGTTTTTTATTTTTTATTTTTATTTTTAAGAAAAACAACAAAACAAAAAAAAAAAAAAAAAAAAAAAAAAAAAAAAAAAAAAAAAAAAAAAAAAAAAAAAAAAAAAAAAAAAAATATAGCGGCCGGG
>CAUYUJ010002311.1:87500-90000 GCA_963575745.1 Prorocentrum cordatum
AGACCACCATTCCTGGGACCTCAACGCCGCGAATCAACGTAACTGCTGCGCCCTGGAATCTCGAATCGCTCCAAAACCCAATTTTTGGTACGCAAACCACGGGATCCACATAAACCATTCTACATGCTTAAGACGAGTGTGCGCGGCGCCACATTTCGAAAAGGAGCCGCCATCAGTCCGTGAAAGTCTTGCAAATGTTTAAGTCGAGTGTGCGCGGCGCTACGGCGAGAGCCACATGTTAGAACCAACCCGCCATCCATCTGTGAACATTTTGCAGATGTTTAAGACGAGTGTGCGCGGCGCGAACGCGAGAGCCGCATTTTGAAAAGGAGCCGCCATCCATCCGTGAAGCTTGTGCAGATGTTTAAGCCGAGTGCGCGCGGCGCAAAGGCGAGAGCCACATCAATCCGTGAAGTTCGCACACATGTTTAAGGCGAATGAGCGCGGCGCTCAGACAAGAGCCACATGTTGGAACCGACCCGCCCACCATTTGTGAATATCTTGCAGATGTTTAAGACGAGTGTGCGCGGCGCTAATGCAGGAACCACATGTTGGAAAGGAACCTCCCTCAATCCGTGAAGATTTGCAAATGTTTAAGCTGAGCGTGCGCGGCGCAAAGACGAGAGCCACTTGTTGAAAAGGAGCCGCCATCAATCTGTCAGATGGTTCCCAATGTTTGAGATGAGTATGCCTAACGATAAGGCGAGAGTTACATCTTGGAACCGACCCGCCCTCAATGTGTGAAACTGTTGCCGATATTTGAGCTTCAGGGCCATCGATGGTAAGGAAGTCTCAGGCGAAAGGCACGGCCCGCCCATCCGACTGACCCCAGGGTGCGACAGGGATGAGTTGCTTGGAAAAATGGAGGGGGAGGAGAAAGAGGAGGGAGGTTCCCTCCTCCTCCCCCCTCCTCCCTCCTCCTCCCGCCTCCTCCCTCCTCCTCCTCCTCCTGCTCCTCCTCCTCCTCCTTCTCCTCCTCCTCCCCGTGCCGAAGGTGTACGAGGACGACGAGGGCGAGGAGGACGACGAGGACGAGGAAGAGGACGAGGACGAGGACGAGGACGAGGAGGCGACGAGGACGACGACGAGGCCGACGACGACGACGAGGACGAGTCGGCCAGATGGGTTGGGGAGGGACCTGGAGACCATGGTGCGCGCAGTGGGCGACAGCAAGTGGCTCCTCATCGGCCCGTGGGATCACGAGGGGGCTCGTGCCAAGCTGGGCTACGAGGCCATGCGTCCCACTTGAACTCGTAGTTGCTGCATGTGCTGTCGCTCCTCCTCCTCCTCCCCCTCCTCCTCCTCTTTCTTCTCCTCCTTCCCTCCTCCTCCTCCTTCTCCTCCTCCTCCGCCTCCTCCTCCTCCTGACTGACTGACTCGTGGCGGACGGTAGGGTATGACTCCTCCTCCTCTCCTCCTCCTCCTCCTCCTCCTCCTCCTCCTCCTCCTCCTCCTCCTCTACCCCCTCCCGAGCACAAGTACTTCCGTGTGCAGTTTCGAATCACATGGTTTTCACACCAGCAGCGTAGGGCTTGCGCTCCCGCATGATTGCGAACGGTCATGTTGTATTGTGCGTGGAGCCGACTGCATCATCCGGTGCAGTCCCTTCACCCGTGATGATGACTTCTCTGTTGCTCGCTTCCCCTCGCCCTGTTCGGTTTGCGCGCGAACTCTTGGCAAGAACAGCACAACGAGTATGGACGACGCGCCTCGCACGACGCGGAGCGCGCAGGTGCGTGACGTGCGGCACGGGCAGGCCAGACGCGGGGGGGAGGAGGAGGCGCCGTCGCCTGCCTTTCTGCCAAAGGCCTTGGGTACCGCAGTAGCCCCCGGATGGGGCAGGCCGGAGGTCCGATCACAGTGGGGGGGGCCTGCGCCCCCCCCACCCCCTCACCACTTCCACCTCACGCTGATGCGAGCAAGGAGCCGCTGGCACACAACGAGCGTGAGCCAGAGGTTCCTCCCCGCGGCGTGCGGTTTGCTTCCTCCCTTCGCTGCGGCGAAGCGGGCCAACGGTTGCCCTCGCCGCACCCCTTCCTCCCCGAGCCCGTTCGGGGGTGGTCCAAGAGTTGTCCATTATCCGCCATTCTCGTCGATCTGGAGACCCGCTCGGTGTTCTCTCCAGGGGCCTCTTGTCCAGTAGGCGGGTTGCTCATGCCCCTGATCCTATCCTTCCTCCCAGCTGCCCAGCTGCTACCGGGGCGCGGGCACCCCAGGTGGTGGAGCACAGGTCACTTGCGGAGGTCGTGTTGCTCACTCGTGGCGAGGAGCTGGGCAGAGAGATGCTGGAGCGGCACAAGAGGGACTTCGAGGCCCCAAGGGGGGGGGGGGGCGGGGGGCACAGGCAGGTGCACGCCGGAACCGCCTTGGGCCCAGGAAAGCTCGATGGCCATTCTGTCTGTTCATGTCGATCGTGGTCTGGCCGTCGATGGAAGATTCTGAGCGGTCGGAGATGGATACGCATCGATTCTATGGCCCAGCACCCGCACTGCCCTCGGTG
>CAUYUJ010002312.1:0-85000 GCA_963575745.1 Prorocentrum cordatum
GCAAGCGGCGGGATGGCTCCGCGGCCCGATGGGGGCCAACCCCGCTGTCACAGCCTCACGAGATCATTGCATCCCTCCCGCCTCTCCCCCCCTCTTCTCCTCCTGAACCCTCCTCTCCCCCCCCTCTCTCATCTCCCTTCGTTCACGCTTGCAACTTGTACTGCCTTCCTCTTCTCTCCTCGGATTCCGGCCCGCTCCGCACATCGGATTTCAATCATTGCTGTTCTTTTGGCTTTAGGGGGGGTTCGATTGTTTTCGGTGTTTCAGAATGTCGTCCCTGCTGCAGCGTGGGCCTCATTTCCGAATCGGTGGTTTGCTTTCGTCGTTCAGAATAGCTCTCTCGCCCCAGCGCGGTCCACTCATCCAGATCCGAGTCCTTTTTCATCGTTGTCGCCCTCTCATTTCCCGTTATCCGCCTTCCTTGGTTCTCCCGCTATTTCCTCTCCAGCTGCTGTTGCTGCTGCTGCTGCTGCTGCTGTTCGTCCTCGTCTTCTCCTCTCCTCATCCTCATCCTTTACGTTACGTCCTGTCCATCTTCCTGCCCATCCGCCACTTCCTCCTCCAATGTGCACAGCTCCCTTGTTTCCGATTGCTCATAACAAGATGGGGTCTCCTTTGGAGTTCCAGGTCCGCTGTGTCGCACGTCGCTGGATAGAGAAAAAACACCGCAATGGGAAGAGATGAAATGGAGCGATTGGATGTCAGATATGGCGCGAGTGCACCTAGCTTGCCTGCCCCCTCCTCTCCCCATCCTCTCCTACCTTCCCTCCCCTCTCCCCCTCCCCCTCCTCTCATCTTCCCCTCTTTTCATCCCCCCCCTCGCCTCCCCCTCATTTTCTCCTCCCTTGCCCCGCCCCCATCTCTCACACTCTTCCCTCCTTCCTCTCCCCCCCCTCCTACTCTTCCTCTTGTCCATCCTCCTCTTGCTCCTCCTCTTCTTCATCCTACTACTTATCCTTCCTCCTCCTCCTCCTCCTCCATCTCCTACTTCTCCTCCTCCTTCTCCTCTTCCTCTTCCTCCTCCGCCTCTCTGCTCTCGCCTGCTCCTTTCTCCCTCGCTTCCCTCTCCACTTCTTCCTCCCCTCCTCATCCCCCTCCTCCTCTTCTCTTCTCTTCCTCCTCCTCCACCTCCTCCTCCTCCTCTTCCTCCTCCTCCTCCTCCTCCTCCTCCTCCTCCTCCTCTTGGTTTCAGGCCCCTTCCGAGATGGCCGCGCACGGCAGCGCCGCCAGACCTATGCTGAAACATAACTGCGTCAGTCAGCTTTTTCGGCGCGGTAAGGGTGTGAGTCCTCTTGGCGGTTGCCCCCCCCCCCACCCCCCACCCCACCCCCCTTGCTACTCTCTTGCCTTGCCTCTCTCGTACTCCCCCTTGCCTCGCGAGGCGACTCGGGGGGAAAGGGCGGGGACGAGCGCGCTCGTGCTGCCCCCCCCGCCTGCCCGCGGGAGCGCGCGGGCCCTCTTGGCGGCTGCGCGCTGCAAGCTTCTGGCGGCAGCACTACAGCCCTCTGGCTGCAGTGCTACACCCCCCTGGCTGCCGAGCCTGATGGGATCGCAGGAGCTAGAAGCAGTCCGTCAATTACGGCGTGGGCGTAGAAAGGGATCCGCTGGGCTGTCCCCGCCTCGGCTTCTGGGCAGCTGCGGTCGCGGTCACCGGAGGAAAAGGCTCACAGGCGAAGCAATCAAGAAGCCGCTCCTGCAGTACAAGATGGAACAGGAGTTGAACGGGAACCCACAACTGTGCGGCGAAACGATACTGCACTTCACGCTGAAGCACAACAACATGCAACAAACAAACAGGACCACAACATGAACAGAGTGACGCGGGCCATGTGCCTCATCTTCGCGACACCCTCGGGCGCATCCAGCTGGAGTGCGCGACGCACGAGAAGGGCCAGCGCAAACTGGGACAGGCCCCGCGAGGGCCACGGGAGCGTGCCCTGGGAACGACGGTGAAGGCTTCCGCCCACGCTTGAGTCAGCGATCGCCTCAGCCGGGCGGAGGCGAGTGAAATAAACCCTCCTCCACCTCCTGCCTTCGCGCATGGTGCTAGGCGCGAGCCGTCAAGAATTCATCCGAGGTCCAGTTTTCAGCCCTTGAGTGCCCTCACAGTGTTTTGTTGATGCGATGGCCAGAGGAGCCCGAGGGAGAGGGATGGGATGAGGCCCAGGGCCAGGGTACAGTCGGACCAAGGTGTAGGATCGAGGTCGGCTCGGGGCGGGTGCCCTGGTGTTCTTCGTGCTTGTTGGATGCTCTTGTGCATCCTGGGGAGGCTACCCTTGGGCGCTCTGTTTGCGTTGGCCGACGGAGGGCCTCATGCTCTTGAGGGACGCGCTTCCGGCCCAGGTCCGACTGCAAGGGCAGAGGCAGAGGCCGAGGAGGCAGGAGAGCCGGAGCGCACCGTGACCAGGGGGATCCCGTTCGCGGCCCCCTTTTTCACGGTTGCTCTCGTAGCGTGCTCGCTCCCTTCCCGCAAAGCGGGCACCCATTCGGGGCAGGTGCCGTTCGGCCACCCCGTCCCCGTGTGCGAGCCCGAGGCGGTGCTGCTGACTGGGCCCGTGCGTGCGTGCGCCTGCTCTCCTCTTGATCCCAGCGATTGCTCATACAAGGCAGGCAGATACAGACTGATACACGCCCCCGCCATGGCCCACCAGATCTTGCTGCTGAGGCTGGAAGCTGGACCCCAGTCCGATTACTCATTGTTCATCTCAGGTCATCTCAGAGACATCTGATGTCTTGAGTTTCTCAATGTGGGGTCCCCGGAGGTCTGGACCTTTTCCCCAGGGCCGATTTTGCGTCCTGAGTCGCACTTCGACTGTCCCGAGGCCCGGCGCGGGCCCGCAGAGGCCGAAACCTGTGGAACATCTCCGTCCCGAGTTTCTCGAGATTTCGATGGTCTAGGATCCTTCCTCCCTCCTCCCTCGCCTCTGTCTCCCTCCGCCCCCCTCTGCCCCCGACCCCGCGCCCGCCCGACCCCGCCAGCGCAGGGGCTCTTTGCCGTCTCCGAGCGCACCCGCGCACACGAGGTGGAGCTCCTGGCGAAGGCTGGGCGGCCGACCGACGACGACGGTGACGACCTCCTCCTCCTCCTCCTCCGCCTCCTCCTCCTCCTCCTCGTCCTCGTCCTCGTCCTCTAGAACCTCCGCCTCCTCCTCATCCTCCTCATCTTCCTCCTCCTGCTTCTCCTTCTCCTCCTCTTCCTTCTTCTCCTTCTCCTCCTTCTCCTCCTCCTTTTCCTCCTCCTCCTCCTCTTCCTCCCTCCTCCGCCTCCTCCTCATCTATCAAGCATCGGCTCGAGGCTCTCCGTAGCATTTTGGCTTCCCGGCGAGCTCAGAGTCGTGTCCGACACCGCAACGTGGCGCTTGGGTGGCACCGCGTCTTCACCTGTTTCATTGGGTTGCCGATCGCGGTGGCGAAATCGGGCAAACAGTTGAGCAGGGGCTCGGCATCTTTTTCGTGATCCACTTGCAGGAGATGGGTCGGGACAGGTCCATTTCTGGTTGGGTCTTCCCCGTCTTCGTTTGGTTCCTGAACTTGTGGACCTTTTTTCCCAACCCTCCTGCGTTGGGTTCTCGTTTTGAATAGAGCACTGCTCGCGCGAACCTTGCTTCCCACCCCCTCCCGTCCCTCTCTTCCCCCCTGCCTTTGACCTCGCCATCCCTGGGGGGCTGCGATCTGTGAAACTGTCGCCACTTTCGAGGGCTGCTGAGGGGCCCAGCACAGTGGGTACTCACCGCAGACTCAGATTAGACCTCGCCATCCTTGGGGGGCTGCGATCTGTGGAACTGTCGCCACTTTCGAGGGCTGCTGAGGAGCCCAGCACAGTGGGTACTCACCGCAGACTCTCATTAGACCTCGCCATCCCTGGGGGGCTGCGAACAGTTGGAAACTGTCGCCACTTTCCGAGGGCAGCTGGGGGCCCAGCAAACAGTGGGTACCCACCGACAGACGTCAATAGACCTACCCCCCGCCATCCCTGGGGGCCTGCGATCTGTGAAACTGTCGCCACTTTCGAAGGCTGCTGGGGGGCACAGAACAGTGGGTACCCACCGCAAACTCCAATTAGACCTCGCCGTCCCTGGGGGGCTGCGATCTGTGAAACTGTCGCCACTTTCGAGGGCTGCTGGGGGGCACAGCACAGTGGGTACCCACCGCAACCTCAAATTAGACCTCGCCGACTTTCTGGGGCACATCTGTGAAAACTTCGGACACTCTCGAGGGCTGCTGAGGGGCCCAGCACAGTGGGTAACCGCAGATCAAATTAGACCTCGCCATCCCTGGGGGGCTGCGATCTGTGAAACTGTCGCCACTTTCGAGGCCTGCTGGGGGGCCAGCACAGAGGGTACCCACCGCGGCGATTCAAATTAGACCTCGCCATCCCTGGGGGGCTGCGATCTGTGAAACTGTCGCCACTTTCGAGGCCTGCTGGGGGGCCCAGCACAGTGACCCACGCGCGGACTCAAATTAGACCTCGCCATCCCTGGGGGGCTGCGATCTGTGAAACTGTCGCCACTTTCGAGGGCTGCTGAGGGGCCCAGCATGTGGGTACCCACCGCAGACTCAAATTAGACCTCGCCATCCCTGGGGGGCTGCGATCTGTGAAACTGTCGCCACTTTCGAGGGCTGCTGAGGGGCCCAGCACAGTGGGTACCCACCGCAGACTCAAATTAGACCTCGCCGTCCCTGAGGGGCTACGATCTGTGAAACTGTCGCCACTTTCGAGGGCTGCTGAGGGGCACAGCACAGTGGGTACCCACCACAGACTCAAATTAGACGCCGCTTTCGTCATTGTTTTCCTCCTGCAGTCACCTTCCCTCTGCTGCTGCCGTGCTGATGGTTCGGCTTCCCGCACGTTTTTCTCCTGCTCTGCGTTCCCGACTCCCCATGTCCTCTTCGAGCCTGTAGTTGTCGCCCCTCGTCCTTGTATGGTTCTCCTGCGCATCATGCCATAGTCGCGTGTCCCAAGTAGCTTACACATCAAGTTGATTGTCCATGCAAGTTTCGGCCAACTCCTCGTTTCTATTGATACAAATGGGTTGGGTACGTCACAGGGTAATTTCGGCATATGCTTACCTAGTTTTCTGTGGGCTTTAGCAACAGGTATCTGGTTATTGGCTGAGCCTGGCCAGCGCAAGGCAAATGCTTGTTGATGTCGGCTGAGCTTGGCCAGCGCAAGGCATCTGTTCTGGGCTATGTATGGTTCGAGCTTTTCTTGTACAGTGATTATAGTTCAAGTTTGGGCTGTTGTCAGGTTTGGAGGAATGACATTGCGCATGTGGCAGTGGGTGTCTGTTGTTCCTTAGTCTGGCTGTTGGCGAGGCAGTTTGTGGAGGAAACGAGCACAGTACCCGTTCAGCTTGCGAGTTTGCTCGGTTGAAAGCTTGCCCAGTGATTTGTGGAGGGCTTCATCACTGACAGGGTCGTATCGAGTTGAACGCATCTCTGCTTATTTGGCTGCCATTTTGCTTATCTGCTTATCTGGCTGCGAATCTCTGCTGATCTCTGCTTATCACTGCTTATCTGGCTGCGAATTATTCTTCCGAGAGCTTCTTGTAATCCTCTTAGGGTGTCTCGGGGTTCTCTTGGCAGTCGCGGGGGCCTCTTGGGGCGTCTTGGGTGCCTCTGGGGAGCCTCTTGGGGCATCTTTGGTGTCTTTTGGGAGCCTCTTGGGGGCATCTTGGGAGCATCTTGGGGCCTTCTGAGCACCTTTCAGGGCCGTCTTGGGCCGCCCTTGGGTGCCTCGGGGGCTGTCTTGGGACCATCTTGGAGGAGATCGATCAAAAGACGGGCAGTACTTTATCAGGCCCCCCCATCCAGGAGCCCAAGTAGTGTGGCCGAAACCTGATTCAATTCAGTGAGTTGGTCCTCACCGCAGCCTTGCAACGCATCCCATCACAGTCGGACCGAGGGACAAGGTCGAGATCGCTTCGGGAGGGTACCCTGGTGTTGATCGTGCTTGTTGGATGTGCTTGTGCATCCTGGGGGAGTGTACCCTGGAGTCTTCATCAACTGGGCCGGCGGATGGCCTCATGTTCTTTAGAAGTGTTCTTGTGTCCTGGGTCCAGCCGTGCGCGATTCGACAGTGCGCCGCTCGCGCCCGTAGGGCACGAGTGGTGGGGGGAGGGAGAAGGAGGAGGAGGAGGAGGATGAAGGAGGAGGATGAAGGAGGAGGAGGATGAGGAGGAGGAGGAGGAGGAGGATCGAGGAGGATCGAGGAGGATCGAGGAGGATCGAGGAGGAGGAGGAGGAGGAGGAGGAGGAGGAGGATCGAGGAGGAGGGAGGATCGAGGAGGAGGAGGAGGAGGAGGAGGAGGAGGAGGAGGAGGAGGAGGAGGAGGAGGAGGAGGAGGGAGGATGGAGGAGGGAGGAGGAGGAAGAGGGGGATTTTGTCTCTGCGCGAGCGGCCCCCCCCATGGAGGGACGAGCGCCCCGCGGGCCCGCAGTTCGGGCGGGGGGCTCCGCTTTGGAAAGACGCCGCCCCCCCGTCGCTCGAGCTATACGTTTGCCCGTCGGTCGTTGAAAGTGGGAGCTTTGCTGGGGGAGGCCCAGGTACCAAAAGTAGGATGTGTTCTCAACCGTCCTGTGGTGTGGGGTCCTCGTTTTGAAGAGAGAGCGCCCCGCGTCTCCTTCCTCCTCCCCCTTCCCCTCCCCCTCCTCCCTCCCCCGTCCTCCCACCATCATCATCGCCATTATCAGCATCATCAGCATTATCGTCATCATCACCATCATCGCCATGCTTCTTCTATTCTCTGTGAGCAAGCTCCTGCTGTCTCCGCAGCTTCTCTGCCCAAGTGCCCCCCCGTCGGCCGCGCGTGCGGACGCCTTATGCAGGCGCTCGCACAAGCGGCTCTCGGAGGCGCTGGGGAGATCTTCTTCAGGGGGCTGCGGGCCGCGCTCTACGAGCGGCTCGTGTCCGCCCCCCTCTCTGTGCTTCAGGACCCAGGGCCTCCTGCACCGGCCTGGTCCATCCAGCAGGCGGACTCGTCCGAGGGTGAGGGGGCTTACTGTCCCCTCCCTTCGGCGGGTTCCGCCTGCCCCACCGTCTGCCTCGGGCTGGCGGTGGATCTGAGCGGCGGGGTCTCTCCCTGGCTGCTCAGCACGGTCGTCGCCCTCCTTTGGGTGACGGCCGCGTGCAGCGCCTGCGCAGGCTGCTGCTTCGGGCTGCTGGGCCCGCACGTGTGGCGGAGACTCAGGGCCTCCGTCTGGCCGCGCGGAGCGGTGCCTGCCTCCCTTGGGCAGGACCGCCGTGCGGCGCGAGCGCTGGCTTACGGGGTTCCGCCTCGGCCTCGAGCGCTCGAGCGGGCAGACGCCCAGCATTCGGGGAGCAGCTCCCACGGCAGCACCCATTGATGGCCGAGCTGCCACCAGTCGGCGGAGGGCCTCTATGGCCCGAGCTCTACCCATTCGCGGCTCCCACGGCTCGCGGCTACGCACGATGGCGTTTAGACGACGGCGACACCAGCTGGGCAGCTATCCCCCTCGCGTCTCGAGAAGGGGGCATCCTTCTGGCCCTGCCTGGCGCCTTTCGCCCTACGGCGGAGCTCGAGGCTGCCGAGGCGGGGGGTTTTGCTGGGATGATAGGCCCTTTCCAGCTAGTGGACGTCCAGCTCCAGGGGGCCGCTTCGCGGCCGCTCGCCACTACTGCATCCGTCCTCGTCGTGGATATCGAGGTTGCAGAGCTCGAGCTCGAGTCGCTTTACCCTCTAGAGGTCGGCGAGGACGCAGCCATCGTTCCCTTCGCCGAGGTGCGGGGCCGCGTCTATTGGCCTCATCCTTCAGGGGTTCGGGTGCTTCGCGAGGGTTACGCACGCTTGCACGGCGCCCCGCCTACCGCAGGGGAAGAGCCGCTCCCAGGGGCCGATCGGGCTACTCCCTATCACTCTGCCGACGAGATGGAGGAGCCCGAAGGATTCGCGGCCGACGAGGAAGCCGAACGCACGGCCCCAAGTGCGCGATCTCCCGCGGACGCTGGAGCGCCGCGCGGCCCGCCCGCGAAGCGCGCGGCCACAGCCGCGCCGCCACGGGTCGCGGGTCCCGCTCCGATCGCTCCTGGTGCCCCTGGGGCGGCTCTGGACGACGGGGCTCCTATGACTCGTGCCGAAGTAGCTGCCGAAATGCGCGCTTTGCTTGCAGCCCACGCGGCCTCCACGATGGTCGGCCGACCCGAGCCGCTGGGCTCCGCTCCGGCTGCTCGGAGCGATCGGCCCGAGGTGCCTCAGCTTTTCAGCGACGAAGCGGAGCGCCTCGGGCTGGATCCTGCGGGGATCGAGGCCGCCCTGTCCCACGCGCCCGTGGCTCCACAGCGGGTCTCCGCGCGTCCCAAGGGTCCGACCTCCGCGCTGGTCTCGGCGTGGGAAAAGGCGCGCTCTCTTGCTGTCCCTCGGGCCCCTTCGTCCGGTTTCGGAACGATGGGTCCCCCGCCGCCACCTGGGCTAGCCCATCCCGCTGCGGCCGACGGCTTTGCCGAGGTGGGCGGCGCCGACGGGTCAGAGCCGCCCCATGCGGCCAATCCGACGGACCTCAGCCTCATGCTACAGTGCCTGCACCAGTCCCTCCTTCTGCAGCAGGGGCGGGGCCATCGCCCAACCGTCCATCCGCTGCTGGGGACCCTGAGCGACTCAGCTCAATCTCCGCCCGCGAGTTCGGGCGACCCCGCGCCCGCATCGGCTCAGATGGGGGGCATTGCTCGGAGGCGCGAGTGGCAGCAAGCGCTGATACAGCACGGCCCCGACGTGCGAGGGCTGATGAAGGAGAATTTGGCCCGCGTTCTGGGCGTGGAAGTCAGCGCCGTGACCCCCATGGCCATGCATCAGTACTTTCGGGAGCACAGTCCTTGGGGGCTCAGCCGACGACGCACGAGTTGTTGACGCATTTCGCCTTCCTCAGCGCCGAGCTGTGGCGGGCCTGCGAGGAGGGCAACCCCGAGAGAGTCCAGACTCTTCTGACGTGTCAGTGTATGTTCATCGACCAGCTGGCGGGGGACCGCGGCTATCTCGAAGCCGCCTGGTTCCTCACGGGACTGGAGCCTCCCCCGTGTCGCGTGACCAGTCGTCACACGGAGCGCGAGGCCCAGACCCCGTTTTCACCCCTGGTGGATCCTCGCTGGCTGTCGGCGCAGGGCGAATACGTGAAGGAACTGCAAGCATTTCGGGCGCGTCTCGACGCCGAGCGCGCCGTCGCGCTCCCCAAGCATCCACCTCACCAGCCCAAGCAGCCCAAGGTTTCGAAGCAGCCCTTCAAGTCCCAGGGTGCTTCCAAGGCACCGAAGGCGGTGCCCAAGAAGGACTGAAGGCGCCTTTGGCGCCCGCCTCCTGGAAGGGTGGGCCTTCGCGGGGCCGGGGTACGCCGCCGCGCACAGACTGCACCGACGCTGTTGCGGTTGCTAGGCGCGTTTGGGCACAGCGAGGGCGTGAGGGTAGGAATGCGCTCTTCCAGCGATGCTGTTGCGGCCCCGCAGGGAGGAGTACGTTCCGCCACCACGCCCTTCGCTCTGCTCCGAACCGCTTCTCGGATCCCTTCGGCCATTTTGGCCGACGCTTGCCTCAGTCGAGCGCGCCCTCCAGGGGGCCTGCAGCCCCTGAGGTTGGTGTCCCTGCTGGTGCCTGTTCTCCTTCAAGCACCCCTGCTGCTCTTGCCAAAGTCGCGCCATTCGTCGCTGACTTGTCTGCCTTGCTGCGCCTGTTCCCAGGCGCGAACATTGATATCACCCACTGGGCAGCAGCGCTGTCCCAGGTTGGGATGGGTGCTCGATGTTCTCTTGGATCTTTCTCCCGCTCATCTATGCGTGCAATGGACAGGGACGGCCCGTACCTTTTGGGGCCGCCTCCCCGCGATCCTTGGCCGTGCCCGCCTGCTCCACCTCTTGGTCCCCCGCCTGACGGCTTGTCGGCGAGGCGCAGGGAGCGCTGGAGACTGCGGCGCGCGGCGCGGACGCTCGCGCAGTATTCGGTTATTGCGTTGAACTGGCTCACCTTGGGTCACCCCAGCCTCGCTCCCGCCGAGGCTCGCGTCCGCGCCACGGTCTCGCCCTGCCAGGAGGGCGTCCGCACCCGTATCGAACGGTTGTGTCGGATCGCAGTTCGCCTCGCCCGTGGCGGCAAGAGCGACTTAGGTCGAGCCTTCGCCAAGTTCGACTCCACTGAGGTCTCGCTCCATGGCCTGGCCACCCATGTTGCAGCTTTGGAGGCCTCTTTCACCTCCTCGTCTTCCGTACCCGCCCCCATGCGGCACTGCCCGACCGGCGCTCCTCCTGTGCCTGGGTCGTTGGCGACTGCGGCGGCTTGGGACTCCACCCAGGCCGAGCCCTTCGATTTGAAAGTCAGGGCGTCTCGCATCAAGTGGGATTATTCGCCAGAGTTTGATCCCGTTCCCTTCCTCTCTGACGCTCGAGTCCGCGAAGCTTTCATCGATCCTGAGGTTATGCGGCTACCGGCATCAGAGTGGCCTGCTGGCCAGAAGGGTGCGCGCGTCCATATGGACCGCGCCGAGCTGTGGGCCCTACTCCAGAAGTGGGATGCCTGCGGCGCCCTGTACCTGACTCCTGCTTCGGACCTCGCCTGGGATGAAGCCTGTGGAGCTTTCAGGGTACCGAAGGACAGCGATTACGACAGGCTGATCCTGAACCCCACGGTCGTGAACAGCCGCTGTGCTTCAATTTCGTCCAGCACCCAGCGCCTTGGCCAAGGTTTCCTGCTGTGCCGTTTGGGGCTGGCACCTGGGGAGTGGCTGGCAGTTTCTTGTGACGACCTACGGGAGTTTTACTATACTTTCCGCGTCCCCCCCGCGCGCGCCAGACGTAACGCCCTGCGCGTTCGCCTGCCATCCTCGCGTTTCAAGGCCTTTCGAGCCTGGCGCCCCGAGCTGGAAGGTGTGGATGTCGCGCCCTGCCTCAATGCTCTGGCGATGGGCGACAACATGGCTGTGGAGATTGCCAACTCTGCGCATGAAGGCGTCTTGCACAGCTTCGGGGCTTTGCGGCCTCACGAGCAGGTTGTCCACCGCTCGCCCTTCCCGCGGGGCCCGTTTGTCGAGATGCTGAATATTGATGACCATACAGGTTTTCAGAAGCTCTCGTGGCGTGGCTCCGCTCCTCGCCCCGACGACCCGTGTCGCCGTGATCGTGAGGTCTTTGCCGCCTGTGATGCGGGCTACCCGCGCGTGGGCCTGATACAGCATCCAGGCAAGCGCGCGCGCGGCGAAACGCACAAGGTGGTGGTGGGCGCCGAGGTGGAGGGGCGCATAGGCATCGTCTGCGCTCCTCTTGTGCGGACGGTGGCCCTGTGCAGGCTGACCCTGATCCAAATCTACCTCGGGATCACCACCCGCTCCCTGCTAGCCTCTCTGGTGGGCTGCTGGGTCCAGGTCTTCCTCTATCGCCGCCCGATGCTCGCCATCTTTACGCACGTCTACAACTTCTTGTCGCGCCTGGCAACCGAGGACGGCATCGAATACGACCTGCCCCCTTATGTTCGCGACGAGCTCCTGGCCTGCACCTTCTTAGCCTTTACGGCTATAACCGACCTTCGGGCGCAGCCTTGCCCCGAGGTGTTCGGTACGGACGCGTCTCTCGGCTGGGGGGGCGTTGTCCGCGCTCCTATCAGCCCGCAGCTCTCTGCCGAGCTGTGGCGCAGATCGGAGCACGGGGGGTGGCACACGATTCTGCACAATCGGAGCCTCCTCGCCGTACTCAGCCGCGGCGTGCCCTTGGGCCCTGAGCTCACCCAACTGCATCACGACCTGGGGCTCCCTTCTATTGAGCCCCCCGTCGCGCCGCGTTGGGTCACCGAGCTATCAGAGGCGCTGCGCTTTCGGCTCGCGTACAAATGGGAGTTCCGCATGCCTCGTCACATCAACATCCTTGAGACAACAGTGTATAAGAGTCTGTGCAAATACTGCTGTGTTCGCCTCCCTGACTCTCGGATCCCCGTTCTCCTGGATTCAAAAGTGGCTTTGGGCGCGACCGCGCACGGGCGCAGCAGCTCTCCTGGTCTATCTCATGTTCTCTCGACCACTTTGCCCTATGTGATAGGAGGAGGTTTATATATGGGAGGCATGTACGTGCCCACGGACGTGCATAGGGCCGACGATCCCACGCGCAACCGCGCGGTGAGGCCCCCGTCCCGTGACCCTCCCGCCTGGTTAGTGGAAGCCGAGAGAGGAGAATTTACTCGCTTTGATTGCATCGCGTACGCCGACTCTCGCTCGCCATTCCCTACCTGTCTCTGGGGCCGATTTGTTGCGCAGCTTGTGGCTCGAGGCCCCGAGGGGTTGCTCAGCCACCGTTGGGCGGCCGCCCCCCCCCTCCCGGTGGGTGCGGGCATGGCCGCCGACGCCGCCGGCGACGGCGCCCAGGGCGAAGCCCTCGACCCCTCGGGCGCCGCCGAGAGCGTCAGCGAAGCTGCTCTCGCCAGCGGAGAGCGTCGCGGGCCTCGCAACGCGCTCTTCGCTGACTGCGATCGGCGTCTCACATCCACAGCAGACGCCACGCCCAAAGCGTCTGCGTCCTCGGCGGGCGGCTCGCACGGCCCCGACCCTGTCGCCGCCAGCGCTGGTTCGGCTCCCCCCGCCGCCAAGCGTGCGCCGCCCCTGGCCCTCCGCTCCAAGGCCGCGGCGGCCCCTCCGCCTGCGATCGGGGGGGGCTCGTCGCGTGTCGGCTCGCGGGAAGCGCCAAAGGGGGCCACGGCTGCTACCCCCCGCGTCTTCCAGCGAGCGGCCAGGGTGAGCGCCTCTCGCCAGCTGCTTGGCGTCGTGGACGGGGCCTCGCGCAGCACCATTGAGGCCGCCTTCAGGCGCCAGTCCCTGGTCTACCATCCAGACAGGACTCCTGCACACTTGGGGGCCGACGAGCGAGCAGCCCGCGCGCTCAAGTGGAAGCAGCTCTGCGACGCCAAGTCAGTGCTGCTCCAGGCCCTCTCGCAGGCCGCCGCGCCGCCCGCCGCTCCTAGCACGGGCGGTGACGGTCCTGCCGCTCGCGCCTTCGCCCAGGCAAAAGCGGCAGGGAAGGGCGCCCGCAAGGGCAAGCTGGCTCCTGGGTCGGCCATGGCCCTTCAGGCGCTCGAGGAAGCGGTCTCTTCGCGGGTCGCCCTGGCGAGTGCCGAGCTGGCCCCTCGGGCTGCCCTCCCCGCCTCGGGTGCGCCTCTCCCAGCAGGGTTTCGTCTGCCCTCGCGACGCGGGCGGCTGAGTCTGATGCCATCCTCGCCTCCGCCGTGTCGCGCGGCCGCGTGGAGCTCGACGCACTCCGCACCGCGCGTGCCGACGCCACCAGGCGCACGGTGCAGGCTCCAGCACGCGGCGAAGGCGAGCGTGCCGTCGCTCGTGCTGAGCTCGCGGAAGGGATGGCCGACCGCACCTACTTCCGTCGCTTGCGCGAGGCCGCCAGTCGTGAGGCCGCGGGCTTGCCGCGTACGGCTCCCGTCCAGCTGGGTCGGGATTGGCGCAAAACTCTGCGCGCCGTCCTGCACAACGCTGAGGTCTCGACGGGCCTCGCCAACGCGGATCGCGCCGCTCGTGCTGGGGACGCCCCCGCGTCGTCTACTGGGCGCTCTCTGGCCGAGGTGGAAGCTGAGGACCCACGCACCTTGGCGAGGCCTGCCGACGACCCAGCGTCCAGCTTCAGCCGTCGCGAGGGGCGCGCGGTCCGCGCCCGCCTGGGCCCGCGGGACGAGGCTGTCGAGGACCAGCCCAATCGCGGTGATCACGCGCCACACTCCGCCTCGCGCACGGGCGCCGCGCGCAACAAGCGCGCCAAGAAGCAGCGGCGAGCTTCGACGGCGGCGCTACCCGCCCCTGAAGAGGGAGCCGCCACGACGCCGGGCCGCAGGGCGCGTCGCACTGCTAATGCGCGTCGCTGGGCAGGCGCGGCACGCCCCAGCTCCGCCGCGGGAGTGGGCCCTCCACCGCGGAGCCGCAGCCCTGCCCGCAGCCGTACGCGGTCTCCGAACCCGTACGGGACTGATCACACTTCCCCCTCGGGAGGCTGCTCCTCGCCTCCCATCGACGTCTCGAGCGCGCCTGAGGAGCCGTCGGGGCCGCCGGCGGGGGAGGCATCGGAAGGCCCGCACACTCCTGAGGGGTCTCCTCCAGCGAGCGCCCGCAGCCGCTCGAGAGCGGAGCCCGCGTGCGAGGAGGACTCACCGACGGAGCTCGAGGACGTCGTTTTGAGTGCCCTCACTGACTCCTCGGTGGACCTCGAGCGCGTCGTGGCGGGCCTTAACCCTGAGGCCCTCCGCCGCTTGCAGGCGGCCTTCCCTCGCCGCGCGGAGGCCTCCCCGCCCGCCGCTCACGCTGCGGCTCGCAGCCGCTCTCGGGGCCGCGGCACGCGTGCTGGCTCCGAGACGCCGCGGCCCGTCCCCCCGCCGCCATCGCCACCCCGTCACCACTCTGGTGGGCGTGCGGCGTCGCGTTCCCGTGCGTCGCCTGGGCGTCGCGTGGTGCGCTCCCCTCGAGTCGCTCCGAAGCGTCGCCCGAGCCCCGCCACTTCGCAGCGGCCAGCCAGCTCCCGCGCGGACTCCGCTGCTCAGGCCCCTCCGACTTCGGTAGGCATGCGCTCTTCCAGCGATGCTGTTGCGGCCCCGCAGGGAGGAGGGCGTGCCGCCGAGAAAGGGGGGTCTTCGAGCGGCTTCGCGCTTGGTCGAGCTTCTGAGCCCGAGCTGCCTCTCAGCGGCTCTCACAGCGGTGACGCTGGAAGCGCCGCGGCTGCAGCCTTCGCAGCGCGGCGCACGGCCTCGGCGGCCGCTGAGCAGCCCTTGCCTCCAGGGGCCGCCAGCGCCCTAGCGTGGCGCCTCAACCTAGGCGGTGAGAAGATCACAGTGGTGAGGTGGGGACCCGCCTGGCAAGGTGCTTTCCAGAGCGCGGCGTCGTGGCTGAGGACTTTTGCACCCGCAGGGGCCGCCGAACCTGAGGGCAAGGATGACCTGCACTGCCTCCTGCGGGCCTTGCACGCCTACAAGCGCCTGTTTCAGACAGGCGGCGCCGAGCCGATTGACGAGGCCTCGTGGCTGCATCCTTACGTGGCCATCGTCGAGCCCGAGGCGATCCCCGCGGATGCTGACCTCCAGGCCATGGGGGCGGGCGCCATCCGTGGCATCGGGCTCGGCTCAAAGATCGAGCAGCGGCGGCGCGCGGGCAAACTGGCCTGCCTTTTCGACCTTCTGTACCACGTGCAGGACAGTCACGGCGCCATCCCAGCAGCGCTGTGGGGATCCCATTCCCCTCCGTCCGAGATCCTCGACGCCTTCGCGGAGGTGGTGCCCGTGCCACATCATTCGGGCCTCACGTCCTCGGCAGCTCGTTCCGAGCTTGCCGAAGCAGCCGCAGCTGCGCGTGCCGAGCCGCGCCCGCCTTTTGACTGGCCGACCCTCGAGAGAGGGGACGCTCTGCCAGCCGAGATCGAAGCAGGGGCTCGCCGTGCCTACCGTAACATGGGCGGGTCCTTCAGCTCGGCGCGGGCGATGCTGGCGGAGGCGTCGGGGTTCGAGACCGACGGGCGGGACGCCCTCGTTCCGCCCTTCTACGCGTCCAGGCGCAGGAGGGCCGCCACGCTGATCAGCTCTCCAAGCCCTGGCCGCCCTGCGCTCATCCTGTGGTGCGTCTGCGGCCTCTGCATCTCTCTGGGAGCCGCGGCGCCGACCGCAGGCCAAGGGCTTAGTCGGGCTGCGCCGTCCGCGCCCGCTCGCCCTCCGCGCACTCCCTTTGTGCGCGATTCTCACCTCACCTCCGCGTATCTCGACCGTCGCTCGAGATCGATTGATGCCTTCGAGCTGTGGTTAGCAGAACACACTGGCGTGCCACCCGCCACACTTTACCGAAGCGGGATACTTCTCGCTCGTTTCCTCGCGACCTTCGGCGTGTGGCTTCATGATGCAGGTTTCCCTCATTATATTTTGGTCCATGCCATCTTGGGAATCCAAAGCGCCCATCCGCATTGGAAGGCCTTTCTGACAGAAGCTTGGGACGTAGCGAAACAATGGAAGCTTGCGGAGCCGCCAAAGCTCCGTCCCCCCTTGCCACGCGCGCTGCTGCGCGCCATGGTCGGGCTCTGTCTCGCCTGGGACTGGCCTGTGATGGCGGCGCTGCTGCTCATGGGCTTCACGATGTTCCTCAGGCCTGGCGAACTGCTGGCGTCACGCCGCTGTGACCTGTCGCTTCCATGCGACCGTCTCGAAGTCGAAGGGGATGCTTTTCTTTCAATTCTTGTTCCAAAGACCAGAAGAACGTACCCGACGCAACATGCTCGCTGCTCCGATCGGGGCACGGTGAAGATATTGAGTCAAGTGTTTGGAAGGTTGGCTTCCACCGATCCTCTCGCCCCCTTCGGTGCGAGCGGCTTCCGTACTCGGTGGAATCATCTGCTTTTGGCTCTGGGCGTCCCTCTTGCCAAAGCAGGTCAGGGGCTCAACCTGACGCCCGCTTGTCTGCGGGGCTCTGGCGCAACAGACTTCTATATCGCTACGGAAGACGTCCCTCGCGTCTTCTGGCGTGGGCGTTGGCGTCAGGCTTCCAGTGCCGAGCGCTACCTGCAAGCCGCCGCCGCCTCTACAGTTCTTGCTGCGCTGCCCGAGCACGCGCGGGCTCGTATCTTGTTCTTCGCCACCGCCAGCGACCGCCTCGTCGCTTCTTTCCTCCAAGTCGGCCCCGCCGCTTGGCCTGCCCTGCTTGCGGCCGCCCGCCAAAACCTTGTCACTTCGCAAGGTCCTTGAGCACGGGTATGGCTGCCTCGCCGACATCGGCGACCAGACGGACTCCACCGTCTGACGCGCGGCGCCCCGGCTTGAGCGCGCGGGACGGGCCTGCCCATTTTGGGCCGCCCCGCGCGCGCACGCCGCGGCCGCGCACGGAGACAGCTCGCTAGCGCGCGAGCGGGAGAATGCTTCTTCTATTCTCTGTGAGCAAGCTCCTGCTGTCTCCGCAGCTTCTCTGCCCCCCTCCCTCCTCTCCCATTCTAAGGCTGACGGGCGCTGCCTCGCCGACATCGGCGACCAGACGGACTCCACCGTCTGACGCGCGGCGCCCCGGCTTGAGCGCGCGGGACGGGCCTGCCCATTTTGGGCCGCCCCGCGCGCGCACGCCGCGGCCGCGCACGGAGACAGCTCGCTAGCGCGCGAGCGGGAGAATCATCATCGCCGTTATCACTTGAGAGACCCAGGTCCCAATCTGCTTCTCGGGAGCATTTCTGCATCGAAAAGTCCAGCGACGCCTTCCAACTTCATGTTCCTACCCACTTGCACGCCGGTCAATTCGCCTTTTGGTTGCTCCGAGTAGCCACACACTGGAGCGGACTGCCTCTGCCTCGCCGCCGACGGACAAAAGTCCGACACACTTCTTCCGACCGACGGGTAGGGGGTTCGACAGACTGAGCATCGAGATCTTCAAGAGAGCGACCAGGGACAGCCCCGCTTCAAGAATGGAGCCGCTCAACCTCCGTACCGCGGCCTCGATGCCATAAGACGACGACGACGACGACGACGACGATGACAACGACGACGACGATGACGACGCCGACGACGACGACGTCACCGTCATTGTCAACGTCACCGTCATCGTCGTCGTCGTGCCAGAAAGTGGTGAGGACGGCTCAGAGGCGAAACGACGGACTCGCCCTGGCGACACGCCTGGCAGCGCGACACGGAGAAGCTGTCTATCAGAAGGGGCATGGGCCATGGGAGAGTGGAGGGAGGAGGGAGGATGGTGGAGGAGGACGAGGAAGAGGAGGACGTAGGCGAAACGACGGGCCCGCCCTAGCGACACGCCTGGCGGCGCGACACGGAGGAGTACTCTATCAGCAGAGGCATGGGAGAGTGGAGGGAGGAGGGAGGAGGGTGGAGGAGGAGGACGTCGGCGAAACGGCGGGCCCGCCCTAGGGGCGGCGCGACACGGAGGATCTCTCTATCAGAAGAGGCATGGGTGGGGGGTGGGAGGAGGGAGAGGGGGGGGAGGAAGACGAGGACGAGGAGAATGACGTGGGCGAGGGTGTGGCGAGCTGAGGAAGTGGAGGAGTAGCAGGAGAGTCACGGGGGAGCGGGATGAGGGGGCAGACGAGTAGAAGCAGCTGGAGGGAGGGTATGGAGTAGGAGGGGCAGGAGGACGAGGCGGAGGAGGAGGACGACGAGGAGGGTGGGTATGGAGGAGGAGGAGGAGGAGGAGGAGGAGGAGGAGGAGGAGGAGGAGGAGAGCTAGGCGGGTTTTGTCTCGGGGGAGGCAGCAGCAGCAGCAGCAGCAGCAGCAGCAGCAGCAGCAGGATGCTCCAAGGTGGATGTCCCTTTCTTTTTTCTTTCCTTAGTGGCCAGTGTGCTTGCACGGTGGACCACTCTTGTTTCTGTAATCTGTAATCTGACGACGACGGCGACGAGGACGACGAGGACGACGAGGACGCTAACGGTGGGTGTAAAGGTCCTATCCGTGCTCCCTTCCTGTTTACCTCTCTTCTGTTTGACCTGCCCGTCCACGTGACGCTCTCGTCGCATCCCCTGTGCCCGCCCAGGCCGAGCAGCTGCTGCACCAGATGGTCACGCCGGAGCCCCCCACGTCCCTGAGGGGCGGAGTTGCAGAGGGGCGGGGAGGAGAGGGACAGGAAGGAGGGGAAGGAAAAGGATAACGAACGAGGAGGAGAAGGAGAGGAAGAGGAGGCGGAGGAGGAGCAGGAGGAGGGGGGGGTCAAAATGAGGATGAAAAGCAGGAGAAGGAGGCGGAGGAGGAGAAGGAGGAGGAGGAGGAGGAAGAGGAGGAGGAGGAGGAGGATGCGGAGGAGGAGGAGGAGAGGAGAGAGAGGGAGGAGGAAGCAGGATCCGGAGGCGGAGGAGGAGGAGGAAGAGGAGGAGGAGGAGGAGGAGGAGGGGAGGAGGGGGGGAGGAGGAGGGAGGAGAGAGGAGGAGGAGGAGGAGGAGGAAGAGGGCAAGGAGGGAGAGAGGTGAGGAGAGGATTCGATTGGTGTGCCCTCATTGAGACTAGCGGCGGAAGCGTCGGACGCGTCGGACGCAGCTTCCTTTTAGCAAGGAGCCACGACCGGGAGAGAGTTCGGAAGCGACCTTGCTGCGACGGCTCTGGAAGACTGTCCGCCAGCGCTGGGAGGGGGGGAAGAGGGATGCGAAGACAGTGCTCTGCTGGGGGCCCGTGCGAATTCTTGGGGCGATGCTGGACCACCTTCCCGTGCGCGCGACACGAGCAGAAGCGGGGCCCGAAGCGCTAACCAGGCGGGTCCGGCTTTGTCTCAGAAATCCGCATGGGCCAACGGCGCTGAAATCTCTCCTTGGGGCCTGCCCTCCCTTCCCTCTGCCCCGCTCGCGGGCGGGGGGGTCGGATCGGGCAGGGTCCTCCTCCTCCTCCTCCTCCTCCTCCTCCTCCTCCTCCTCCTCCTCCTGCTCATGTCCTCATGTCCTCATGGGTTGGCTTCCCTTCTCCCTCCCTGTCACCGTGCCGCGCCCGTGGCGTGCGTCGACCAGGCAGTGCAGGTGAGATCGGACGAGCCCTAGGCTGGCGCCCCCTGCCTGGCCTCCTCCACTCTGCGGGGAGTCTCAGAGTTGCCTTTCCTGCTTCGCTTTGGCTAGGGCTTGGCGGACCGAGGTGGTGCCCCCAGATGCCGCCCAGAAACGATCCGTCGCCTTCTCGACATGGAGCGCCAGCGGCGCCGCCTCCGCGTACCCCACGTCTGCCGGGCCTGCATAGGATCGTCTTGGTCGCCGCCTCCACGGAGCAGAGGGCCAGGCACCCGCGGGCCTCCCGGAAGGATTTCTGGGGCAGTCGCGTGCGACAGCAGAGCCTCAGGACGTGGAGCGTGGGGCTCAGTGTCTGCGCGCCGCACAGTGCGCATGCCTGCCTCCTCGGTGTTACAGAAGTGCTGGAGGAGCGAGTGGGAGCCACAGGTCGCCCTCGTAGCCTGCTCTGCGATCGCTGGCCCTGCAGCACCTCGAAGGGCCCCCCCAGCTTGCGAGCCTGGGCGAGGTCAAGCCGTGGGGCGGGCCCCAGGCTGAGGACCGGGAGCGACCTCGATGGAAAGTCAGCTCGACGCCGCAGCTCCGCCGTGCAGCGTTGCTTCCATGCGCTCGCGCGTGCAGCTTGCAGTGGTGCAGGGGCTGTCCGCCGCGAGCCTCCTCCCACGCCGGCCACAGGGAGGCCCAGGGAGGCGGACCAAGCGGCAGGCAGAGCGAGTGAGCGCTGTGCCCAGGAACGCCCCCTGGACCCGTGGGCACGCAGGAGAATCCTCCCGTGAGTTCCCCTGGAAGTCGCCAGGTGCCGGCGCGCCGGGAGGCAGCCCCGTGCACGGCTTTGGCGGGGCCAGTGAGCGGCCGGCCCAGTTCCGAGGGAGCCGCGGGCCGGCTGTCGCCAGGCGGGGCGCCGTGGAACGCGCGCGCCCAATCTTGCCAGGCGCCCCTTCTGTCTCCTCCTCATCATCACCACCACCATCCTCCTCCTCCTCCTCCTCCTCCTCCTCCTCCTCATCCTCCTCCTCCTCCTCCTCTCCTCCTCATCCTCATCCTCACCCCTCCTCCCTCCTCCTGCTCCTCCTCCTCCTCCTGCCCCTCTTCTCTCCCCTCCTCCTCCTTCCCTCCTCCTCCTCTTCCTCCTCCTCCTCCTCCTCCTCACTCCTCCTCCTCCTCCTCCTCCTCCTCCTCCTCCTCCTCCTCCCCTCCTCCTCCTCCCTCTTCTCCCTGTCACTGCTCACAGCCAGCGTCCGAAGCGCAGCGCCCTTTCTGCTTGGGATTTGAAGATGTGAGCCACGGCCAGCGTGATGACTCCGGCAGCGGTGTGCCCAACTTAGGCCGCGCACTGCACGGAAGTTGCGCCCAGCCGTGCATCCATGACGTCTTGGCGGTCGAGGTCCCCCGACCTCATCAGCCCAAGCCATTGGTGTGCACCTTTGAGGCCCAGTTCGATGGGACCCTTACCCTCGACTGACACGGTGAGAGGCTCAGTGGCCATCTTGGCCTCCCTGGCATCCAGAGACCCGTGGACGACGACAGCGTGCTTGGAGGTCTGAGTGGGCGGCCGGGCTTTGCAAGTGGAAGCCCACTCTGCTAGAACGTGTTGCGCATGTCGCGCCACCCCGCGCCTGGAGGACAGCAGGACGGGGTCATCCGCGTGCAGGATGGCCGCCAAAATGGTGGTTGGTATGCCGGGTCGTCTAGATGATCCCGGCACGATGTGCCCGCCTTCGGGCCGGCGCGTGCCCGAAGCCTCTTCGAGCTCGATCGATCTGTGAGGATCCCGGGGCCCCGTGCCATGCGGTGTGGTAGCTGTCCAGGCTGTCGATCGCCTCGCCAGACTGGCCGCCAGGCGCAGCGGCGCAGAAGTGTACAGCGCCGCCAGCGCCGAGGCTTGGAGCACCTCCTCCTCCTGCTCCTTCTCCTCCTCCTCCTAAGCTGCTCGGAGGGCTGCGGCGGCCCCCCCTGCGGCTGCTCCACCTGTGGCTCCTGGTGGTGCTCCTCCTGCTCAGGCACCTCCTGGAGCCTTCCCGCCGAACATCAGCATGTGCATCCGCGACAACAAGGTGGACTATAACATCCTCGAGACGGTCCTGCACGGGTTTGACGACCAGCAGCTGCAGTCCCTCTCGTCGTGTACCCCGATTGGCATCGATCACTGGAAGCAGCATCGAGTTGTTTGCCAGCGCCGTCAGCAGCCTCTCATTGGTGATGATGCCAGTGACATGGGAAGCGTGTCTGGCGACCTGGTCGCAGAGCGTGAGGACCTTGCAGCACTCAAGAAACGTGCTGCTGATGAAGGGCTTGACGCTGAAGGTGCTGACCGCTGCCAGAAGTTACTTTTGTCGACGTTGGAGCAGCGTGCCATCAAGAAGGCTCGACGTGCTGAGGCCCAGTCTCGTGATATGTATTGGGCGTTCTGTAAGGCAGCAGCACAGAACTTGGTACCAGGAGCTGAAGCTGCCCCTTCCGCAGTTCGGGTAGCACCAGTTCCGCCCCGCAAAGGGCCACGGTTTCTCCATCGTCGCACGTCGCAGAGGACGCGGTGGAGCCCAGTATCAACACAGGGGTGCATTTCAAGTTTGTGAATATTACGTCTGGGTCGAAGTTGGCTCAGGATTTCTTGGCTACCCAGGTTTCCAGTGTCGATGGAGTCTTCTTCGCCGAGCACCACCTGAAGGATGAATCTACAGTTTTTGCAGCCAAGAAACTCTGCCGACAACTTCGCTGGTCTCCCTATTTCCAGAGTGCCTTGCCGTCGCCAGGAGGTGGATCTCACGGTGGTGTGTGCGCTATGGTCCAGCCTGGCCTGTGCATTCGCATTTGTTTGAAGCAGGCTAGCAAAGTTGTCCAAGTGGGTGCAGGCGAATGCTGGTTCTTCCTAGAGATGCGTCTAAGATCTTGTGCTATTGCTGTGGGGGTGATGTACCTGGTCCCGTCGATTGGCGTATCTGGGGCAAATACTAGCCGTCTGCGTTCCCTGGCAGAGTTCGTCAATACCTTGGCGATCCCCTGGGTTGTGATGGGGGACTTCAACATGTCCCCCGACCTCCTCCAGGAAAGTGGTTTCTTGGAACTCGTTCGTGCTCGGACTATTGCTCCTGGGACTGTGACGTTCACCTGTGTAGTGGGTGAGACTATGATAGACTACATGGTATGTAGCGATTCGGTCTGGCCCCATGTTCATGTGTTTGCACATCCTACCTCACCCTTTAAAGTGCATGCCTGCTTTGATATCTGGCTTGACCTGGAAAGCTTAGCTTTGCCCGTGTGTGTTCGTAGCGTTGCTGCTAAGTTTCCTGAATCATATGGCCCTGATAATTGTTGACTGTCTTATCGGAGTGCGGCTGCCAGGTCGTTCTCGCCTCGCACTATTGAGTTTCCTGAAGATGTATGGGATGCCCTTCCACAGCACACCGCCGATCACCTTGATCCTGATTTGAGTTTCAAGTATGCGCTTTGGGTCTCGTGCTGTTGAATTGATGATGGTCTCTCGTGCCTGTGCGATCACTAAGAAGCCCCATCTGTACCTTGGTCGTGGGGCCATGGTTAAGAGGCGTGATGCTTCCTTGGCAGTTCGGGGTCCAATAGCTCAAAGCTTCCGCTGTCCGACCCTCGCGTTCTGGTCTACGGTGGGTGCCCGGATTCATGAATATTAGAAGCTCCCGAGGCCCCCTACAGTACCCCTACGAGGCAAATACGCGATGTTCTTCGTGACTGCGCACCTCTTGCCCATGCCCACATTGGCCCCCTGAAGGATCCTGATGAGGCGGCGGCGTGGACCACCCTTCTGGAGGATCCTCCTTACAATCGTGATGATGCTCGCCTGATGGTCGAGGGCATCACCCGTGCCTGTGTCAGGTTTGACGAACAAACTTCCACTGGCGTTGATCAGTGGTCTCCTCGTTTTTTCGATTGGATTGCCTCTTCCTGCATTGGAGCAGCTCACCGATGTCCTCGTGGACATTGAAGCGAGGCTTGCTTTCCCGTCTCAATGCCTGTTCAGTGTAATGGCCATGCTCCCTAAGTCCATCAAGGATAAGAGAGCCATCGCGAAGTGTCCGACAATCTACCGCATCTATTGTAAGGCTCGGGGCTTTGATATTGCTGCCTGGAACCGTGAACATCTCGAGTTCTGGGGCGCGGCGGTGAAAGGAAGCTCGGCCTTGAGTACCGAGAAGTATGTAATGAAGTTGCTCTCTCATCCGATATGGCCGCAGCGTGTGCCAGTTGGGGTATGGAGAAGTTTTTCGACTCGGTATCCCCGCGCAAATTGATGCACCTTGCCATCAAGCGCGGTTACCCCGCCTACCTCCTCTACTTGGCCTCCTCGTCCACACGTCCCCGAGGGCTTCGGAGGTCTCTAGGATGATGTCCAAGGTCTTGGCTGCTGGGGGGGGTCCATCTTGGCGGGGCGCGGTGAGAGTATACCCTGGGTTACATGCTATCTATATAGCAAATTGGACAGAGCCCGCAACAGGATCCCCGAAGGTCCCAACACGAGCCCCATAGTCCGAGTTCCTATCAGGTCCTACGTTGACGGTATTATACAGTTCCTGCACGGTACGCCAGCGTTCCTGACCAAGTATTTCCCCCAGGCGGTAGCCTCCTTCCAGCACAGTGTTGAGGAGCTGGGTTGCAGTATTTCAACCAAGTCTACCGCCCTTGCGTCCAGCAAGGCAGTCCAGCAGATGATGCGCGCTGAGTTTGTCACGCTTAACCGCGTCCTGAGCTTTGGGGAATATGTGAAAGATCTTGGTGCGGTCACGACCCTCACTAAACGTCGTTCCACATGCAGGATCAAGCTCAGGCGAGGCATTGCTTTTCGGAGAGGCTTGAAGCTTAGATATCTGGCGTCGCTGTGCGGACGCTCAAGGGAGATTTTCAAACCAGGGATCCTGTCCGTCGGAACGTGGGGCCATGGGGTCCTGGGGATCCCTCCTGGAGAAATGAAGACGTTGCGTGGCACTGCTGCGGCATGTTCAGGGTTCTGGAGCTCTGGAGCTTGTACGACCCCGGTGCTCCAGGTCCTGAGTGATTTCAACGACGACCCGACTTTTCGCCTCCGGGTCGAACAGCTCACCCTGCTGACGGATGTCTGGGGGTCTCTGCCACCAGGCATTCAGGCTGGTGCCCGTCGAGCTTGGGCTCGATATGCTGAAGTATTCGACCAGAAACCTGCGGCTAGAATCTGGAGACTCGTGAAAGGCCCTATTGCGCCCGTGTGTGTTACTGTCCTGGACCTCGGTTGGATTCCAAGGGCCATGGATCGTCGGGGAGTTCCTGGTTCTCCCGATCTCCGACTTGGGGCCCCCTGCTTTCGTTATCATTTCGTTCGTCGAGTTCGTGAAACGTGTAGAGCCCAGGTTTGGTCAAAGGCGTCCGAGCATTCTTGTGCTGCAGGAGTCGAGCACGGCGTCGACTTCACCGTATTCAGGAAGTTTCATCGCTCGCTGTTGCAGGGCGGCGATTGCCAGAGAGCAGCAATGCTCGTCACAATTGCAGTTGGGGCCGGTTGGCCAGAGGAGCGTTTGCTCCAGCCAGGGTACCTGACCTCAGGACGGTGCCCTAGGTGTGCAGATGAGACAGAGTCGATGGTGCATAGATGTTGGAAGTGCCCCAGTAATGAATAATGAATAATACTGCTGTTCTTGTCACATCTCATCTGCGACCTCAAGCTGACGCTGCCGCCCCCGACAGTGCCCTGTGTTGGGCTGGTTCCTGCTCCCTGCACTCGTGCGTGGTCCTGGGGGCTCTTTGGGACTCTTCAGAAGCTCGATGGAGGCCTTTGGGGACTCGACGGGTCTGGAGGTCAACATGCAAAAGACGAAGACGTTGTGGCTGGTCTATTGTTCGCCGGGGTCCTCCTGGAGATGATGGACCTCGGCTGGATGCAATATGTTGTGGCTCCCTCCCGACCCCTGAGCAATCGAGTCCTAGGGCCGAACTCTTCGCCTTCCTCGTGGTCCTCAATCATACGTCTGGTGATATTGTATGCTACACTGGCTATATCCCGCTGTGTCGTGCATGTTAAAGCCACGTTCCTCGGCTGCTAAGACCTCACCCATGTTGGACTTGTGGGTTAAACTGTGGTACGCTTTAGATAACCGAATACCTGGTAATGTCACAGTATTATGGACCAAATCTCACGCAACCCCAGATATGCAGTTGAAGTTTGGATTTGAGTCGGATGAGTATTTCCTGAACTGGTGTGCAGATTTCTTCCCAGGATGGGCTGCATATTCCAGTGCAGTTCCTGATGAGGTAGTGCAGATAGTTCGCCACCAAGATGATCTGACCCACTCCATTCTAGGAAGGCTCCTAGCAGTGAATTTGGAGGTTGCTGAGTCATACAAACGCCTGACCTCGGCCCGTGTAGGTCGTGCCCCGCGTAAGCCCCGTGCCTTGTCTTCGTTTGCTACCAGGAAGGCCCGCCTCACTGCAGCAGGCCACTCCTGTGTGAAGCGCTCGGCCGTCTTTAAGTGTCAGATTTGTGAACGTAAGTTTCTTTTGAACGGCCTTCTAAGACGCTTCCTCCCTGGTCGGTGTTTTGGGGCCCGCGCCTTGGTGCCTGATGATCCCTCCTGCCATCCCTTGCATATGCAAGCTGACAGCTCGCACACCCTCGATGTCATTCGGGGTGTGCTTTATTGTGTCGTGTGTGGGAGTTTCGGCACTGTGAACATACGGGGGCTTTGTAAAGTCTGCCCCCCGTCACGCCGCCCCACCAAGGCGGGAACAGAGGTGCTGAGCCGCCTTTCGCATGGACTCACGCCCAAGAGCGGAGTCCCCTGGCCTGCTCCCTGAAATTGGATTGCGCCCAGGCTTGACCTGGTTTCCGCTTGAGTCTAATCCAATCCAATCCTCCTCCTCTTCCTCCTTCTCCTCCCCCTCCCCGAGCTCGAGGCTTCCGGCGGGCGCGGCCGCTCCGAGGGCGGTGGCGCGCTCGTTCGCGCAGCGCGCGCCTGTGGCGAGTGTCGCCGCGAGGCCGGGGTCGGGCGGGGCCAGCGTCGCGCCAGCGGCGCCAGCGCCCACACGCGAGGGGCGCGAGAGCCAAGCCTTAAGTCGGGCGTGTCCTTCCCTCTACAGGAGTGAGATTCCAACAGAGTTAAACGAAACCGTCTGGGGACTATGTTCTGACCACCTGTGCTCATGTTTTGACTCTTTTTGTTTGTCGCCCAGAATCCGCCTGCAGGAGGACGTGCCCGACCTAAGCCAATCCCTATGCCGCAGCCCGCGAGGCGTAGTCGAAGAGGAAAAGACGACACAAACATGGCGCTCCGCGCGGATTTGTTGGATCTGCGCTGAGGCCCCCCGGCGGCGCCTCCGGCGCCGCCCCTGGCGCGTTCCGCGCGCCAGGGAGGGGGGTCGGGCGCAGGTCCAAGAAATCCGCGCGGTTCGCCAAAAAGTTTCTGTTTGTAGCGTTTCGTTCTTCTTATTGGATGGCCTGAACGAGGGAATCCCTGTGGACGGGGAACGTAAAGAGGCCCAACCGCCCCTCCCTCGGCAGTCCAGTGGCGTATGGCCACGCAGGTGGCTCCATTAAAGTCAACGTGGATGGAGTGCGACGCGAGCGTGCTCGCCAACGGCGAGAACATGCCGCCGCGCTCGCCGCCAAGGAGTGGAGTGGAGTGGAGTGGAGTGGAGTGGAGTGGAGTGGAGTGGAGTGGAGTGGAGAAGAGTGGAGTGTAGAGGAGTGGAGTGGAGAGGAGAGGCGAGGAGAGCAGGACGAGGAGGAAGAAGGAGGCATGGAAGGGGATGGCAGGGTGGAGGAAAGGAAGGAGGGGAGGAATGAAGGGGGAGAGGGAGGGAGGAATAAGGGGAAGAGGAGGAGGAGGAGGATGCGATGCAGAGTTTCTTCCTCGTCCTCGCCGTCGTCGCCATTCTCGTACCCGCTCTTCACGCTGTCCTCCTTAACATACTCATCGTCATCATACAATCGAATCATCATCCTGCCCGTCTCCTCGGTGTCGTGCCCCACCCCTTCGAGGTGGGTCTCCGCTCTGGGGAGGGAGGTTGAGACGGAGGAAGGAGGAGGATAAATGGATGCAGGGGGGAATGATATGGAAGGGATGCGGAGAGGGAGGACGCGGAAAGGGATTTTGACCAATCTTCCACCCGCCTAGCCCCCCCTCTTCCCCGTTCTTGCTCTTTTGTCTTCTTCTCTTCCCCGCTGCCTTCCAGCCCCCTGACCGTTTCCTTCCCTTCCGAATTCCACCACCTATTCTCGCTTCTCCCCCTCGACAAGGGGGCGGGGAACAGGCGGAATGGGAGGCGGAAAAGGAGGGGCAGCAACAAGAGGACCCGAGTCGCAGGCGGATGAGGAGGTCGAAGAGGTGGAGGGCGAGGAGCAGGATGACGGCGAAGGGAGGAGGGCGATAAGTTGGGGGAGAAGGAGGAGAGATGCCACACAGGCACGTCGCCCGAGACTGAGCGAAATGAGGAGTAACACACATAAGCACACGAGTGCGAAACACATTCAAATGAAGAACGAGAACAGGAACCCAAACCATATGAATGAGAGGCGTACGCTGAGGAGGGCGAGGTGTATCAAGGGCTACGGAGAGGCTCGGAGGGAGGAACGGCGGCAGAGAACCAGCATTGAATATCGGGTGGATTGGGGGGTGTCAGGAGGAGCAGGAGAGACACAAGGGAGGAGGAGGAGGAGGAGGAGGAGGAGGAGGAGGAGGAGCAGGGAGCAGGGAGGAGGGAGGAGGGAGGAGGGAGGATGGCGGGGGATGAGGAGGAGGAGGAGGAGGGAGGAGGAGGGGGAGGAGGAGGAGGAGGAGGAGGAGGAGGGGAGGGAGGAGGGAGAGGAGGGAGGGCGGGAGGGCAAGCTAGGTGCGCTCGCGTCATATCTGACGTCCTACCCCTCCCTCCCATCCCTTACCATGGCGCTGATTTTCTCTATCCGCGGACGCGTGTCGTAGCGGACCTGTGGCTCCGCGCGCGCGTGCGTAGTGGGTGGTGGTGCACGTGCGTGCGTGCGTGCGTGTGTGCGTGGTGGTGGTGGTGGTGGTGGTGGTGGTGGTGGTGGTGGTGGTGGTGGTGGTGGTGGTGGTGTGTGGTGGTGGTGGTGGTGGTGGTGGTGGGTGCTGGTGGGTGGGTGGGTGGTGGTGGTGGTGGTGGTGGTGGTGGTGGTGGTGGTGGTGGTGGTGGTGGTGGTGGTGGTGGTGGTGGTGGTGGTGGTGGTGCGGCGCGGTGGTGGCGGGCGGATGGGCGCGCGAGAAAAGGCCCGCGCTGGGGCGAGAACGCCATCCTGAACGACGGAGGCCAAACACCGATCCGAAAATGAGGCCCACGCTGCAGCGGGAGCACGATTCGGAACGATTCGGGAGCAGAAATGAGGCCGGCGCCTCAACGAGAGCAGCATTTTGGGAAAAAATGACGCCGGCGCCTCAGCGAGAGTCGTTTCCCGGGATTTCCCGGGCATCCTGTGTGTAAAAAAAAACAGTACGCGGAGGGTGCGCGGCCATCACCCGGACGCCATCAGGGGAAGAGGGAGAGTATTTTCATATTGAGTAATTGTGAAGGAGGAGGAGGAGGAGGAGGAGGAGGAGGAGAAGGATGAGGAGCGCGCGCGCGCCAGAGGAGCCCCACGAGGGCGCGGCGGCGGAGTGGGAGGCCTGGCCCCCGCCGCCCGCGCCCAGGGAGGGGGGGGGGGGTCGAGAGGAGGGGCCGACCCTCCCCCTCCTCTCCTCCTCCTCCCCTCCTCCTCCTCCCCTCCTCCCTCCTCCTGCTCCTGCCCCTCCTCCTCTCCTCCTCCTCCTCCTCTCCTCCTACTCCTCCTCGTCCTCCTCCTCCTCCTCCTCCGTCCTCCTCTCCTCCTCCCTCCTCCTCCCTCCTCCTCCTCTCCTCCCTCCTCCTCCTCCTCCTCCGCTCCTCCTCCTCCTCCTCCTCCTCTCCTCCTCCCTCTCCTCCTCCTCTCTCCTACTCCTCCCTCCCTCCTCCCCTCCTCTCCCCTCCTCTCACTCTCCTCCTCCTCCCCAGCTCCCCTCTCACCCTACCCTCAGGGTCGGGGGGGGGGGGGGGCGAGGTGGAGGGTCGGCGGGGGGGATGCATCGGAGGGTGGGGGGATCGAGGGGCGGCATCCATCCGTAGACACGCTGACGGCGATGTAGGCAACGGCGATGCAAGTTTCAGCGTTATAGGTGGGGGTGGTTCGTGGCCGACCCGATTGTAGGAAGGCGTGGTTCTAGGTTTCCGGCAATTCTCCGTGTTGTCTTCGCTCGATAATTTCGCGTGCTCGAAATGTAGGAACGTTTGCGAGTTCGTGCAATCCGTCCTGAGCGAGCTCGGCGCCACAAGAAACCAAATTCTCAACATCGACGTTAATCAACATCACCGTCAGCGTTGCCTTTGTCCTTGGGGGTGGGGATCCATGGGGGAGATCGATGGGGGAGATCGAGGCGGATGATCCATGGGAGGGACCGAGACGGATTGAGTTTGGGATCGATGGAGGGAGGATCCAGTGGGGATGCATCGGGGGCTCGAGGGGAGGGTCGAGGGGGGGATCGAGGATGAGGAGCCAGGAAGGGGGGGTCGAGGAGGAGGGTCCAGGTCGAAGAGCAAATAACTGAACAAACAAAGTTGTCAGAGATCCGCGCGGGTGTCTTGGGCCGTCGCTGGATCCCCTGGCCGCGCTTCTCGCGCCGCCTTCGGCGCGGTCCACGCGCCAGCTGAGCGGCGAGGCGGGAGACGTCCCCACCCAGGCAGCGCGCCGCCGTCGTCTTCGCCGTCGTCGTGGAGGACGCGCATGCGGGTCGGCGCATCAGCACGGATGGATACCATGCGCAGCTTCAGCCTTAGAGAGGACTAGGAGGAGGAGGAGGAGGAGGAGGAGGAGGAGGGAGGAGGAGGAGGAGGAGGAGGAGGAGGAGGAGGAGAGGAGGAGGAGGAGGAGGAGGAGGGAGGAGGGGGAGGGAGGGGAGGGAGGGGAGGGGGGAGGGGAGGGGAGGAGAGGAGGAGGAGGGAGGAGGGAGGAGGAGGAGGAGGAGGAGAGAGGAGGAGGAGGAGGAGGAGGAGGAGGAGGAGGAGGAGGAGGGCAGGGAACGTAGAAGGAGCAGCGGGCAGAGGACTGCACCAGAGACAGCATGAACACACACCGGGTCACACGGGCCGCGAGGAGCGAGAAGCGGCGCAGCCGCGGGCGGCGGAGGCGCTGCGGGAGGCCCTGGCCATTCGGGCTCGAGTGTCGGCTGGGCGGCGCGCCCAGCTCGGGAGGCTCGCTCTCCGGGCGTCCCCTGGAGAGTCAGAGGAGGAAAAGGTACCCATACCTCTGCCCCTCGCTCGTTTTTCCCTTTTTGGGGGCCTCCTGGGAGGCCCTCGTCGCCTCCGCTGGATGCGCCTCGAAATTCTGGTCAAAGCACACCCCGGGAGAGGTCTGGTGGGCAACGGTATCGATACCTTTTTGGTTTCCCCAGAGAGGTCGTCCCCGCGAGGGGCGGGCCCGAGCAGCATCATGAGCATGTGGACGCGGGCGAGGACGGAGACGTTCTTCAAGAGGGCGGCGGATGACGCGGAGGACGCGTTCAAGGAGGCCCACGCCTCCTCTCCGTCCCCTGCTCGTCCTCTCCCTCCCTCCCTCCCCCCTCCCCCGCCTCCCCGCTCCGCCTCCACAGCCGCACAACCCGAGCACTGCGCTCCTCCGTCCCCTGGCGGTGCGCGCGTGCCCTCCCGCCTCTCTCTCTCGCGCGCGGGCTTCGCCCACGCAGGACTCCACGACCTGGCAGCTCCCACAGGGGTGCTCGCACTCTGAGGTCCACGCTCATGCCACTGTCGGATTGGACGTGTCTGGCGGGGGTGCTCGAGCTGCCGCCCGTGGCCGCCTCCTGGCCGCCTCGTGCGCTGGTCGGGGTCCGGCGCGGTTCCGCCACGTTGCCGCCCGTGGGCACCGCGTGGCCGCCTCGTGCGCTGGGCGGGGTCTGTCGAGGCTTCGCCACGTTGCCGCCCGTGGGCGCCTCGTGGGCGCACCGCGCGCACATCTGCTCACACCATAGAGGCTGCGCCACAGAACTGGCACCTCGTAGCTCACACCAAACAGAGTGCACCACATATTCACCGCATAGCTCACACATCATAGCCCACACCACATGGACTGCACCACATAGCTCACACCACGTAGATTGTACCGCATGGTTTTCCCGCAAAAGAAAGATGAACTCTATCACCCCGCCCTCCGGGGTTATCGATACCTCCTGGGACATTGCTGATTACGTGGGATCATGCTCCAATCGCTCATTTCCCAAACAGCCTATCCCAACTCAGCCTGGTATTGACCTCCCTCATCCCTGTCAAATAATGTCAGCGCGCGCAATTGTTCTTCTCAAAGGGTAGTCGTGCAGCACCCCATCGCAAGATCGTTTGAAACTCGCATCGATCTAAAACGATCACTTTGCAATCATCCAAGCGCGTGCGCACATCTCGAAATCATACCAAGCACTGTATTGCTGCAAGCATGTCATCGTGAAAGCATAAGCAAACAGCAAACCCACTGGTTTCTCATCCAAGATCTTGCAGGCTTTCTGCCCGAGCGTACTTGCTGAAATCGCTGGGACATCATGTGATTTTATTAAGTTCGTCCATACACCGCATTCTCACCTCACGCCTTTGTGAATCCGCGTTGATCTTACATGCGCCCAATGCACGAACCCGTATCAAATCATGCCATGCGGGTCCCGCGCGCGAGCCGCCACGCGCGCGTGCCGAGATTGGTTCAAAACCATTGGCGTTCGAAGCATTTTCTGATTCACTCATTCGAAGACATACCAAAGGTCAACTGTTGTTCAAGAAGTCTGCCAGATGCCTGACAGTCCTGCGCGCGCGCTTCCTCACCATCACCCTCATCAGCGCCATCGCATCACCGCCGTCATCGTCATCGACCATCGCCGCGATTGTCGCCGTCATCACTACAAGCACCCTCACAACCGACACACGGACATCAGCATCACCATCGTCGTCACTAGCATCGCCGCCGTCATTGGCCATGGCTTCGCCGTCTTCACCATCGTCACCACCATCGCTACTACCCCTGTCATCATCGGTGCCGCTGATTGTCGACAGCATGATGCCGCGCACGACCGAGTCCCCGACCCGCACCCCGAAGTGCGCGCGCCAGCGCGGCCTCTGAGGCGCATGCTAGGAAGTGCCCATCGGCAAGCGCCATCGGGATATCGACTACAGAATTGATTTACCCCGAAATTGATTTCATCGTCGAATCTACGAGGGAAGTATGTGGAATGCTCGTCGAGATCTGCGAACGTTCTGCAGAACTGTCGCCGGTTCGCCGAGAATTCCAATCTTGGGGTAAATCAATTCTGTAGGCGATCTCCTACTCGATGAGTAGCGCCAAACCAGATGGCATCCCTGCGCGCGAGCGTTCGCGCGCCAGCAGAGATGCGCTGCTTAGCAAGGGCCAAGCGGCAGCCGCAATCATCGTGGCCGCATAGGCTTTGCCATCTAAGCTGCGAGCGGGAGAGTGGGACGATTGCGCGAGCAGTGGGGTTGGCAATTCACGGAGTGACGCAAGTTATTTGCACCATGTCGATTGCTCCACGCAGTTTGCACCACATAGTGCACACCACGTAAATTTCACCACACGTTTTGCACAATTCCTTCATAGCTCACACCACATGGACTGCACCACTGCTTACACCCCATAACACCGCGCCGATTGCGCCACAGATATTGCGCACCATAGCACGCACCACAGCTCATGCCACATAGGTCGCACGCTCACCGTGCATCACCCCACGGTTCGTGGGTCCCCGTGACAAGCACATTCGTGCTGTTTTTCTCGACCAGGCTGTGTTCGGTCCTTCCAATAGCAGGTCCTTCCACGCCACGGCGTCGGCCGCCTCCCGGGATCGGCGCTCTGCTGCTCCCGCCGTTCCGAACGGCGATCTCGTCCTGGCGCGGGCCAGAGCTCCAGAGCCGGTGAAGCCAGGACGAGGATAAGATCGGGTGAAGATGAATCGCGAATTTCAGAGAGCCGGCGGCTCTGGCGGATGTCTCGGGCGCCGTGGCCTTCTCGGAGCATTCGGCAACGCTCTTCCGTCGTTGGTGCCCCTCTCTCTGCCCTTCCTCCATCTTCCCCCAGAGTTCCTGCTCCGATCCTCCCGCTCCCGCGAGTCTTCCTGCTCCGTCTGCTGCCGATCTTCCTCGATCTGCTCCTTCATCCTCCGCCGCTTCCTCCGCTTGCCAGCTTGCTCATCTGACACGCCCTCGTCCTTCTTCAATGTGCAAAGTCCCCCCTTCTCTGTGTATGACACGATTGAGGGGGGCCTCAAGGAAACCTCTATCGGCGGACGCCGGATGATTCAGCACACTGGGAACATGTGGGCGGGGGGGTAGGATGTCAGATGTGACGCAAGGCGCTGGGTTTAACATCTTCCTCCTTCTCTTTTTTCCCCATCGCCTTCTCTTTGATCCTCCCTCCTCATCCTCCTGCTCCTCCTCCTCCTCCTGCTCCTCCTCCTCCTTCCCTGCTCCTCTTCCTCCTCCACCTCCTCTCCCTACTTCTTTCTCCCGCCTCCTCCACCCGCTTATCCTCACTCATATTTTTCCCCCCTCAGTCCCGCAGCTCTCCTTGTCCTACTCCTACTTTTTTTATTCCTCACTTGATCGTCGTCGCCGTCCTCCTCCTCCTTCCCCCCCTATCCTACTTCTCTCCCTCCTCTCTCCTTCCCCCCTCCCCTCCCATTTCTATTGTCCTTCTGCCGCTTCCTCTTAGACCCCGCATTTTCCTGCCCCCGCCTATTCCTCTTCATCTTCCTTCTCTTCTGCCTCTACCTGCTTCTTCTCCTGTCCGCCCCCTTCTCCATCCCACCACCTTTTTCTCCTCCACTTCTTCATCCCTCCTCCTTTTTTTCGTCCTCCTCCTCCTTCTCCTCCCACCTCCTCCTCCTCCTCCTCGTTCCACCTCCTCGTTCTCTCCTCCTCGTTCTCCATTCCTTTTCCTTATGAAGGACTCCTCCTTGTAGTACCTCCAGACGTGTCGTTAGGGCGGGCGTGGCATGTCGCATGATAATTCCTCGCCAATTCTGATCCTGAAGCTGGAAGTTTGCAAGAGTTTCACAGATGGAGGGCGGGCCGTTTTCAACATGTGGTTTTAGCTTTAGCCGCGCGCATTCGTTTTAAAGTTTGCAGCTTCATGCATGGAGGGCGGGTCGTTTATAAATTGTGGTTCTCGCCTTACCGCCGCGAGCATGTGTTTAACGTTTGCAACAGTTGATAGTGTCACGGGTCGAGGGCAGGTCGTTTTCACAATGCGGTTCTCGTTTTGGCGCCGCGCGCATTCATTTTTAAAGTTTGCAATAGCTTCAAGTGTGGAGGGTGGGTCTTTTTCCAAACATGGTTATCGCTTTAGCGCCACGCGCATTCGTTTTAAACGTTTGCAGTTGTTTCGAGGATTCGCATGGTCGAAGTCCCAGACTAGGTGTCTTTGCACGATGTAGGCTTGTCCGAACCTGACAGTTACATTGATTCGCTTTGTTGAAGTCCCATGGACGGCGTTCTCGCACGATTTCGGATTTTCTGGATGCAACAGTCACGTTGATCCGCGGCGCTGAAGTCCCAGGCACTGCGTTTTGGCACGATTGAGGATTATCAGACGGCGTTCTTCGAATGGGCTACTTCCAGCAATAAACAAACATCCTGACGCGTAACCCCACCAGCCCATCCAGAGGCGATGCCCGGAGGAGTTGCCTTGAGCAGGAATGTGGGCAGCACGCAGAGGAATGGTCACTCTTGGAGCGCTCCTGGGACACTCTTGGGCGCTCTTGGTGCCGTCTTGGGGCTCTCTTGGGCCTCTCTTGGGGCCATCAGGTCATCTTGGAGCTGTCTTCGGGCCTCTTGGGAGCCTCTTGGAGGCCTCTTGGAGGCCTCTTGGGCGCCTCTTGAGGCCTCATGGGCGCATCTTGGGGCCCTCTTGAGGCGCTCTTGGGAGCCTTGGAAGCGCTCTTGGTGCCATCTGGGAGGAGATCTATTAAAACATATGGGAGCTCTAATTACGACCCCCTTCGGGAGCCCCAAACATCGCCTCTTGGGTCCCTCTTGGGGCGTTCTTGGAGCGCTCGTGGGCGCTCTTAGGGCCGTCCTGGAGCTCTCTTGGGCCTCTCTTGGGGCCCTTAGGGGCCCTCTTGGAGCCGTCTTGAGGCCTCGGAAGGCCATCGGAAGCGAAAAGGCGAGAAGGCACAACTCATTGATTTCATGTAGCTTGTTGAAGGACTTTAGCCTCTTGGCGGCTTGCTGTGTAGCAGGGCTGGACCTAAACGCTGCTGTGCTGGGTGTCGGTTGTGTTTTCTTGTTCGTTTTGGAAGGGAGGTACAGGAGAAGAGCAAAACGAACAACAAAACGAACACACAACCAAACGAGCAACAACGTTTAGGTCCAGCCCTGCTGTGTAGGCTCCGTGGCCACTCGGAGCCGTCTTGGAGCGGTGTTGGGGCCTCTTAGAGCATTTTGGGGGCCATATCGAGCCATCTTGGGCTATCTTGAGCCATCTTGGAGGTCATCTTGGGCTCTCTGAGGCCCTCCTAGGGCCGTCTTGGGCCATCTTGGACGCTCCAACGCCTCGCGGACCCCCCCCCCTCCAGGTCCAGGGGAGGGGGCACTATATCTTATAGAAAGAATTGGTCTAACAAGGGTTGGCCGGAGGGGGGTGACCAGGAGGGTTGGCCCGATCTCCGGAGGTTGGCCAGGAAAGTTGGCCGGGTCCGTCGTCGCATGAGTTGGCATTGCGTTGCTCAGAAGGGTTGGCCGGGATTGGCCGGGGGTTTGGCGACGCCAATTCTTAGATAACGAATTCTTTTTTATAAGACATAGTAGGGGGAAGGGTCAAGCTACCCACCCACCCGCAAGCCGTCTAGCCCACTCCCACCCGCCCTCCCAACACATAAACCCGAGCCTGAGCATGTTCAGCGGTCGCTTTGGATGGACAGCTACTGCGAACCAAAGCCGACCCCAGGTGCGCGACGCTTGGGCGAGGTGCGCCACGCGTGCCAGGGGCGCCACGCGCGCCAGGCACCCCTGGGACCCGAGCGTGCCAGGCACGCCTTGTGCGCCAGATACGCCACGTGCTCCGAGTGCGCCAGGTGTGCCACACACTCCAGCCGCGCCAGGTGCGCCACGTTCGGGGCACGTGCAGAGTGCGTCAGGTGCGCCTGCGCACGTGACAGCCCGCATCGGGAAACATGTCGGTCTCCACCATCTTTGCCGAAAACCAGTGCCCATCATTGTGTCTGGTGGGCCTGCGCACAGCAGGCCATGCGCCACCACCCCCGCCGTCCCTGTCAAAAACCTTCTTGACAGTGATCGCGGTGTGGCCGCGCATGATCCAGATTTAGCCGCGAGGTGCATGGTGTATTGTTTTGTCAGGGATGGTAGCCCTGCGCGCAGCAGGGAATATGCTGACGCACCCGCCGTCCCTGTCAAAAACAATACAAAGTGCTCGCGGGCCTCACGAACATGACTCAAGACGTGCTCCAACTTGTACTTTGTATTGTTTTTTTTCACAACATCCAAAGTGGGGTTCTTGTTTTCTCTGGACACCCCGCGCAGGAACAGAAACCCACCATCATCATCATCATCACTCATTCCTCACTCACTCACTCACTCACGCACTCATCATCCCTCACACACTCACTCACTCACTCACTCACTCACTCACTCACTCACTCACTCACTCACTCACTCACTCACTCACTGACTCATCAGCGCTCACATATGATGATGATGAGTGTGCGCGTGAGAGAGTGTGATCATCATCATCATCATCACCAGTCAGTCACTCACTCACTCACTCACTCACTCACTCACTCCATCGCCTTGGGCCTCGTCTGTGAGTGAATTGCGAGGAAGTCTCAAGCGGGAGCCCCCTCCCTATGGGGCCCGCGGAACATGTTACTAATCCGAGCGGGTCATCCGATTCCTCTACCTGTCGCCACTTTTGCGCTCTCGCGCTGGCAGAACGCCATTCCTAGGCCACATTTGTTAGTGAATTGGAGGAAGTCTCAAGCGGGAGCCCACTCCCTATGGGGCCCGCGGATCATGTTACTAATCCGAGCGGGTCATCCGATTCCTGTAACTGTCGCCACTTTTGGGCTCTCGCGCTGCCAGAACGCCATTCCCAGGCCACATCTGTGAGTGAATTGAAGGAAGTTTCAAGCGGGAGCCCCCTCCCTATGGGGCCGGCGGATCATGTTACTAATCCGAGCGGGTCATCCGATTTTTGTAACTGTCGCCACTTTTGGGCTCTCGCGCTGCCAGAACGCCATTCCAAGGCCACGTTTGTGAGTGAATTGCAAGGAAGTGTGAAGCGGGAGCCCCCTCCCTATGGGGCCCGCGGATCATGTTACTAATCCGAGCGGGTCATCCGATTCCTCTACCTGTCGCCACTTTTGCGCTCTCGCGCTGGCAGAACGCCATTCCCAGGCCACATCTGTGAGTGAATTGGAGGAAGTCTCAAACGGGAGCCCCCTCCCTATGGGGCCCGCGGATCATGTTACTAATCCGAGCGGTCATCCGATGCTTGTAACTGTCGCCACTTTCGGGCTCTCGCGCTGCCAGAACGCCATTCCCAGGCCACATTTGTGAGTGAATTGCAAGGAAGTCTTAAGCGGGAGCCCCCTCCCTATGGGACCCGGGGATCATGTTATGAATCCGAGCGGGTCATCAAATTCTTATAACTGTCGCCACTTTTGGGCTGTCGCGATGCCAGAACGCCATTCCCGGGCCACATTTTGAATGCCCGGAGCCAATTGTAGGCCACTTCGTGATCTTCGTGCTCCCAGAACACCATTCCCGGGCCACATTTTGAATGCCCGGAGCCAATTGTAGGCCATTTCGTGTTCTTCGTGTTCCCAGAACACCACTCCCGGGCCACTTTCTGAATGTCCGGAGCCAAAACAGGAGGGCGAGGTCGGGGGCAACGTACGGAGCAGGGGGAGGGCCCACGCCAGGGCGAGAAAAAATATACGCAGAAGAGACAGCCAGGACGCCTCACCAACCACGAGGACGACGGTGAGGGTTTTTTCCAGTTTCGCCCAGAGGATTATCATGCGGGGTCCTTCCGTCGGAGTAATTGACAGGGATGATGGCGGGGGGGCGCATCGGGTTGGCCGCGCATGCTCCAAAATGTGGAGGCGGAGTGCGTTTTGTATTGTTTATTGACGGGGATGGTAAAGGGGGCTGGCCCGCATGGGGTCGGCATGGTTCTGGGCTGGCCGCTGGCCAGGTGGGCGAGGGGGTGTATACGAATGGGGAACAGTGATCGAGACACCCTCCTAGATAGCAAGCCACTAGCTCACTCCCACCCGCCTTCCAAACACATAAGTATCACTCGAGCCTGAGCATGTTCAGCGGTCGTCTTTGGATGGGCAGCTACTGCGAACCAAAGCCGACCCCAGGTGCGCGACGCTTGGGCGAGGTGCGCCACGCGTGTCAGGGGCGCCACGCGCGCCAGGCACCCCTGGGGCCCGAGTGTGCCAGGCACGCCTGGTGCGCCAGATGCGCCACGTGTTCCGCGTGCGCCAGATGTGCCGCATACTCCAGCCGCGCCACTTTCAGGGCACGTGCAGAGTGCGTCAGGTGCGCCCGCGCACGTGATAGCACACATCGGGAAACATGTCGGTCCCCACTATCCTTGTCGAAAGCCAGTGCCCATCATTGTGTCTGGTGTCTGGTGGGCCTGTGCACAGCAAGCCACGCGCCACCACCCCCGCCGTCCCTGTCAAAAACCTTCTTGACAGTGATCGCGGGGTGGCCGTGCATGATCCAGATTTAGCCGCGAGGTGCATGGTGCTTTATTTTTGAAAGGGATGGTAGCCCTTCGCACAGCAGGGAATATGCTGACGCCCCCGCCGTCCCAGTCAAAAACGATACAAGGTGCTCGCGGGCCTTACGAACATGACTCAAGACGTTGCCCCAAAGTGTTTTGTGTCATTTTTTAGACAGGGATGGTGGGGGGGCGGCGCATCGGGTTGGCCGCGCATGCTCCAAAATGTGGAGGCGGAGTGCGTTTTGCATTGTTTTGATAGGGCTGGGGGGGGGGGGGGATGGCCGGGAAGGTGGAGGGGGGTAGCCCGCATGGGGTCGGCATGGTTCCGGGTCGGCCGCCAGCCGGGTGGGCGAGGGGGTGTATACTAATGGGGAACAGTGATCGAGACACCCTCCTAGATAGCAAGTCACTAGCTCACTCCCACCCGCCTTCCAAACACATAAGTATCATTCGAGCCTGAGCATGTTCAGCGGTCGTCTTTGGATGGGCAGCTACTGCGAACCAAAGCCGACCCCAGGTGCGCGACGCTTGGGCGAGGTGCGCCACGCGTGTCAGGGGCGCCACGCGCGCCAGGCACCCCTGGGGCCCGAGTGTGCCAGGCACGCCTGGTGCGCCAGATGCGCCACGTGTTCCGCGTGCGCCAGATGTGCCGCATACTCCAGCCGCGCCACTTTCAGGGCACGTGCAGAGTGCGTCAGGTGCGCCTGCGCACGTGATAGCACACATCGGGAAACATGTCGGTCCCCACTATCCTTGTCGAAAGCCAGTGCCCATCATTGTGTCTGGTGTCTGGTGGGCCTGTGCACAGCAGGCCACGCGCCACCACCCCCGCCGTCCCTGTCAAAAACCTTCTTGACAGTGATCGCGGGGTGGCCGTGCATGATCCAGATTTAGCCACGAGGTGCATGGTGTATTGTTTTTGAAAAGGGATGGTAGCCCTGCGCACAGCAGGAAATACGCTGACACCCCCGCCGTCCCTGTCAAAAACGATACATGGTGCTCGCGGGCCTTACGAACATGACTCAAGACGTTGCCCCAAAGTGTATTGTTTAGTTTTTTGACAGGCATGGTGGGGGAGGCGGAGTGCGTTCTGTTTTGTTTTTTTTGACGGGGATGGTAGAAGGGGGGTGGCCCGCATGGGGTCGGCATGGTTTCGGGTTGGCCGCCGGCCGAGAGGGCGAGGGGGTGTATATCGATTCGGAACAGTGATCGAGACACCCTCCTAGATAGCAAGCCGTCTAGCTCACTCCCACCCGCCCTCCCAACAAATAGGTAACACTCGAGCCTGAGCATGTTCAGCAGTCGTCTTTGGATGGGCATCTACCGGGAACCAAAGCCGACCCCAGGTGCGCGACGCTGGGGCGAGTTGCGTCACGCGTGCCAGGCGCACCACGCGCGTGCCAGGCGCCCGGTGCGCCACGTTCAGGGCGCGTGCAGAGTGCGTCAGGTGCGCCTGCGCACGTGACAGCCCACATCGGAAAACATCGGTCTCCACCATCTTTGTCGAAAACCGGTGCCCATCATTGTGTCTGGTGGGCCTGCGCACAGCAGGCCACGTGCCACCACCCCCACCGTCCCTGTCAAAAACCACTTGACAGTGATCGCGGGGTGGCCGCGCATGATCCAGATTTTGCCGCGAGGTGCATGGTTTAGTGTTTGTTGTCTGGGATGGTAGCCCTGCGCACAGCAAGCAATAGTTATGTTGACGCCCCCGCCGTCCCTGTCAAAACGATACACAATGCTCGCGGGTCTCACGACCGTGACTCAAGACTTTGCCCCAAAGTGTATGTTGCATTGTTTTTGACAGGGATGGTGCGGGGGGGAGGGGCGCATCTGGTTGGCCGCGCATGCTCCAAATGAAGAGGCCGAGTGGGTTTTGTATTGTTTTTCGGGAGGGCTGGTGTGGGGGGGTGAGCGTGGTGTCCTCATTGTTCCTGTTTGGCTGCCGGTCGCCTGGGGGAGGGGGCGTATCTTTAAAGGGAGCAGTCATAAGCTCTCTAGACCACCTACACCCAGAGGACTGGTGGGATCCCTCTTGGCACCTATGAAGAGGGAACTTGGAGGGAGGGTGTTTTGCAACATCGTTGATGCGTCTTGGGTTTACACTGGTCCTCCTCCTCCTCCTCCTCCTCCTCCTCCTCCTCCGTGTCCTCCGCCGCCGCCTCCTCCGTGTCCTTCGCCGCCGCCTCCTCCTCCCCCCCGCCGTCCCTTCCCCCCTCCTTCCTCGCTCCCTGCCCTCATCTGCTCCTCATGAGGTCGGTGACTCCATCCACGGAGCCTTCTCTGGCGTCGGGGACTCCTTCGCCAGGCTGAAGAAGAGGCGCGCGGGCGATCTCGTGCACGCCAGGGGGAAGGGGCTCCCCCTCCTCCTCCTCCTCCTCCTCCTCCTCCTCCTCCTCCTCCTCCTCCTTGTTCCTTAGACTAGAAGCATCGTGCATGTAGCCTATAAGAGAGAGCTCGCGGCAGCAGCAACCAGAGGCGGGAAAAAGAGAGGCAGCAGCGGCCAAGACGACGGAGCGACACGGCCGAGGCCCACAAGAGGGCAGGTCCCCCAAGGGTGGGGCATCACGATCAGGAGTGCCTCGAACGAGGGGGCATCACGATAAGGGTGGGGCCCCCAAGGGCGGGGTCCCCAAGGGTGGGGCATCACGATCAGGGCGGGGTCCCCAAGGGTGGGGCATCACGATCAGGGTGGGGCCCTTGGCCCTCCGCCTGCAGCGAGGTCTGGCCACGAAGCCTCGACCCACGGGCAGTGGCGCGTCGGGGCCCGAGGTCGCCCAGACGGGGGCGGAAGGGCTCTCGGATCACGACTTGACCTCCTCCTCCCTCCTCCTCCCTCCTCCCTCCTCCCTCCTCCTCCTCCTCCTCCTCCCTCCCCTCCTCCCTCCTCCTCCTCCTCCTCCTCCTCCTCCTCCTCCTCCTCCTCCTCCTCCTCCCTCCTCGTGGGACACCGACCGCCATCCGACCTGGGCCTCCTGACGACAACTCTGGGCGAGCAGGGAACAAAGGGGGGCGGGATGCGCCTTGGCTGGGGACGTCGACCAAGAGCCATCGGGGGCCCTCCCCTGATGGATGCGGTGGGCATCGTCCCCCTCCTCCGGAACTAGTGGTCGCATCAGCCACGTGTGACATGTGGACCAGTACAAACTTGGTGGGCTTCACACCAGGGGCACCCCGGCAGCATCGGTCAAGGCCTACGGCCTTCGCTCCCCGCTGGGCGGCCAAAAACTTCACCTCAGCCAGCATCCACGAAAAGGGGCCGTTAGGGCGCTTGGGCCAATCCGGGTGCTCCATCCCTCCAAGGACTCCCCACAGGAGAGCAGCGCACAGAAAAAAGGACCGTGGTGCGAAAAGGTTATTGGCCGTCTTGACCTGCTCAGCTTCCTTGCTACTGTGATCCCCTCTCCCCCAGGGGCGATTGAGGGATCTGAGCGGTCGGGGGGCGCGGTCCTGGGTTTTCAACCTCCTGGAATCGAACCTCGCTCCATGACTCGCAAGGGGGGCCCGCCCAAAGTCCCAACACCCAACCTTCTTTCATTCTACTCGGCCACATCTTGACAGTCTCCTCCCTCGTAAGATCCCCCCCACCTTTCATCGTTGGCGATGTCGAGATACAGGACTCTGACAGCACGCGGCCACCTCGCCCGGGCGCGCTCGAGCGCGTGCTGAAGATCCTGCGGCCGCCTCGCTCCCGAACAAAAGTGCAGCAGGAACCTACCCTTCTCCCCCCGCGGGTCGAGGGACCCCCCGCCCCTGCTGGGGCGCCACGGCGCACCCGTCCTCGGCGGGACGCAGCTGCTGGACAGCGGATGCGGGCACGCTCGGCTGGGCCGCGGGGACCCGAGGCGGGGGGGGGGGTGCGGCCTCGGGTTCGGGGCCTCATCTCGACTGCTCCTTATCCTCCTCCGAGGGGTTCCCGAAGCGCTGGCCCTCGTGCTCTTCCCCTCCCACGGCTTGGTTTTGGTCTCCTGAGTGGCCCCTGGACCCTGAAGGCAACCCTATCAGCGTAGCACTCAGGTCTCCCCGCTTGGCCGATTCTTGTTTCTCTCCCCTGGAGCTTTGGCCTTGTCCGAAGCCCACTGATCCTCGAACTTAACTGGCTCGGTGGCGCGCCAAGCCAAGCAGCATCGGGCGGACCTGTCCAAATGCCTGAGCAATCAGCTGAGGCTTTGGTGTTGGACCAGGCATATGGGGCATATGGCGCCGTACGCCCACCTGAGGGGGTCCAGAGGCTTCGCGTGCTCACGGCTTACATGTATCTTCATGGCAGCTTCCGTGTTGGTACATCTATTGCAATGTGGGCACTGACTATTTTTTCCTGGGTCTGGGACGTCCCCAAAATTGGAGTTCAAATCCGACCCTTCACAAGTCTCTTGGATGCTTTTATGCAAGGTCTCCGTGGCCGCTTCCTGTCGAACGGGGAGAACTTCTCGCGCCAGGCATGTCTTGACCGCGGTGGCAAAACAGTGGGGGGGCCTGCGGGCCAAGTCCAGCCACTCTTGGGGCGATTTCGTGGGATGGTCCGGGGGTCCTGTTCATCAGCCTGCCATTCATTCATCAGGAGGGAGAAAATACAGACAAAAGGAGTCGTCGATTCCCAGGAAAATATGGGAAGTGGGGGGGAAGACGAAATCCCAGAACACATGGAAAAATATGGGGACTCCTGGGATTTGTGTCTATTTATTTGTGTGTGTCCCCGGGCCCCTTCCATCAAGCCATTGCCAATGTTTCACAGCTTCATGGGCCCAGCAGCCCATGCTTTTCCACATGGTGCCCGAGAGGGCCAGGAGCTGGTGAGGGGCTTTGCCGAGCAGCCCAGGCACATGCCCGAGTCTCGCCACCCGAACGTACACGAGGGGAGGGGGGTCGGTGAGTCCCCCCCCGGGACCTCGATACTGCTATCGCGTTTATGCGAGTGGTTGGTCCGGGCACGCCCCATGGCCACCCGATGCACTCGGCCGGATGGCGATGGGGGGATCAGGACATGGGGGGATGAGTATCCAGTACCGTTTTGTTGGGGTACAATTTGTACCTTCTCTGCGGGTTGCAAACGCAAATTGTACCTTCTCCCCCCCCCCGTTAACATCCTCGCACATGTCGCGGACGTTGTCAAAAGTACAATTTGTACCTTGTCTGCGTGGCGTCGGTACAAATTGTACCTTCTCCGTGGGGCGTAGGTACAATTTGTACCTCGGTTGCGCCTCTCTCCCCATCTGGACTTATCCCCTCATGTGCATCCCGCCAATGCACTGACATGTACGCCCGATGCCAGCTGGCGGTGGCGGTCTCAGTCAGCGGCTGCCGAATCGCACAATTGAAAGCAAGCTGGGACGGCGCAAGCGACTCGCAGTACTGAATTCGATCCTTGAGCTCGATGCCGGGCCTCGTGGCCACCGTGCGTCGCACTGGCCGAAGTCCAGCATTCATGGAAACGGCCCGAGCCTGAAACTCTGGTCCCATGCTGAGCTGGTCGGTTATCCTGGTCCCGAGGGTCTTGATTTCCCTCGCGATCTTGGTACAGGGCCCTCCTGGATCGAGTTCAACGTGATCTTCTTGCCCCCCAGAGATCAGCCCGCGTCTCTTTGCTCCCGTCCCCGTGGATGCTAAACAAAAGGACTGGCCTATCAAAACTGAGAATGGGACCCTCTTTCGCTGGCGCTCTGGATTGAGTAAGGTATTGAAGAGCTTACCGCCGAGTGTCTAACACTTCTATTGCTGGTCTGCGCAAGGGCCGTGAGGTCGTCCACGAAAGAGACTGCAGCCGTACTTTTAATGTCGGCCGGTCTTCCCCGAAAAAAAAGTGTCCTCGGGCTCGGGCTTCAAGACGAGATCGGACGCAGCCATGTCGTCCTCGATGCGGGTGAGAACGCCCGCAAAAAGATTGTTGAAAAGGTAACAGGCTGGCAGGAAACTTGGTCGACTGCCGAAGCGCGGGGCCGCAATGTCGGGCGCCTCTCGCATGTGCCGCCAGGCGCCGTGGTTGGCCTCGGTGATGAGGGCCACCAGGTGCTGGTCCTGGCACTCCAACTCCGCCAGCGCCTGAGCGACTGCATCGTGGAACGCCGTTGGTATCTCGGAACTTTGGAGAACGTCCTGGATGTATTCCGGGTCCCGAGGAAAGTCCAGGATGACTTCTTTCAAAACCGTATAGAAGGCCGAATAAAAATAAATGGACGCCAGGATGTGAGACCGCTTTTCAAAGGCTATGGCCTGCATGGTGTTCAGAACGGTGTGCGTCGCGTGATCCGTCCCCATTCCTGGGCGACCTCCGCTCTGGGTGGTCTCCATGGCCGCCTGCAAGAATCTGCAAGATGCTCATCCACCGACTCTTGAGGTTTTTACAAAGGTTGGTGCTTGGCGGTGACGCAACCTGACAGGATTTGCCGATAGTCAGTTATCTGGGTGGGTTTGCCTTTGTTTTTTACTGACTTCAACCACCTCACCCCCGTTTAGATATCGGCGGCTCCCTCACAAGAAGAACTTAAGCAAGGATGGGCCAGCCTCGCCATCTGTTGTGGGGCGATCCTAGGAGGTCATCCATCATCCCGTCGGGCCCCCCCACTTTACCTCTCGCCGCAACCGCACACAGCCTGCCGACTTCCCGTCTGGTGGGGAGGTGCTGGAAGTCACTGGGGTCTTCGGGAGGCAGGAAGGATCGAGCCTAGTTTACTCCTTCAAGAGCGCGTCAAAGCTAGCCCGTCCCCCTGCTCCCCAACCCTTCTCCATCGTTTTTTTTTTTTTTTTTTTTTTTTTTTTTTTTTTTTTTTCTGGCAGGGAGGACAGGAGCGTACACCGCACTCACATCTATACCCCTGGGTGGGTGTTTGTGCGGCCGTTTTTGCGCTGTCATGTGCGCGCATGTGCGCGGCATGTGCCAGTCATGTGCCAGGCCTGTGCGGCCCTTTTTGGATGGACTTCCTACTGTGCACGTCGTGCCCGGGCATGTGCGGGGGCATGTGCGCTGTGTTTTGATGTATCCATCATACGCACATGCGCGTACAATCCGACGCACATGCGCGCACATGCCTGCACATGCGGGAGGTGTTCGAGAATCGCAGATCTGTCATCGGCACATGCACGCACATGCCTGTGCAACCTCTCTTCGGGAGGCCGCGCGGGCCCGCACATGCACGCACATGCGGTGAAGCGCGCGGGCGCACATGCGTGCACATCCCAATGCACATGCACGCTCATGCCCTAGGAGCTGTCTGGGACCCCTGTGCCTCCAATGCCTCCTGGCCTTCGCAGAGCTAACCTGGGGCGTGCCAGGGCTTCCTGAAAGAGTTTGTTGTGCGTTTAGACTCGCCCGCTGCTGGCGGGGGCGGTTCTTCGCCCGGTTCGTGAGCTGGCGGTGGCGTGCCCTCCTAGTAAACACTCTCCCGCGCGCCTTCTCAGCTCGGCCGGAGAAGCAGGGGCGGGGGGGGGGAGGTGGATGGGGGGGGAAGGAGGGGGGGCCGAGGAGGCGGACGCCCCCGGCTCGGCCGGCCCGCCCGCCTGTTCGGCTCGGCCAGAAGGGAAGGAGGAGGAGGAGGAGGAGGAGGAGGAGGAGGAGGAGGAGGAGGAGGAGGAGGAGGAGGAGGAGGAGGAGGAGGAGGAGGAGGAGGAGGAGGAGAGGAGGAGGAGGAGGAGGAGGAGGAGGAGGAGGAGAGAAGAAGAAGGAGAAGAAGAAGAAGAAGAAGGAGAAGGAGGAGGAGGAGGAGGAGGAGGAGGAGGAGGAGGAGGTGAGAGTTGGGAGGATGTCTCAGGAGAAAGTGGCTTGACGGCCCGAGCTCAGGGAATCTCGGAATCGCTAGCCTGGCTCGGCCACTGGCGAGCTCGGCCTGTGCGAATACTGTGCGTACCTGTGCGGGGCATGTGCGGGACGTGCAAGAATGCCGGGGCCGGCGTTCGTCTCCGGGCGCCGGCGCGTTCGCGTCCGGCCGGTTCCGCGTGAGACGTCGTCGGCAATCTGGAGGCCGACGTGCTTTGACATGAGGTAATCTGGCCACCTTCGCCTGAGACATCCTCGCAACTCTGGTCTCGGAGATGCCCTGCCCCATGGTGGCCCAGCCACTTTCGGGTTTCAGAACGCCCTGAGCTGAGGTGGTTAGACCACTTTCGCCTAAGACATCCTCGCTACTCTGACCTCAGAGATCTCCTGCCCCATGCTGGTCAGGCCACTGTCGCCTGAGACATCCTCGCAAGTCTCGATTCCGATATGCCCCGAGCTGAGGTGGTCAGCCACTGTCGCCTGAGACATCCTCGCAACTCTGATCTCAATGATGCCCTGCTCGATAGTGTCTCGGCTCCTTTCGCCTGAGACATCCTCGGAACTCTGGGTTCCGAGACGCCCTGAGCTGAGGTGGTTAGACCACTTTCGCTTTAGACATTCTCGCCCGAGATGCCCTGAGTTGAGGTGTTCAGGCCATTTTCGCCTGAGACATCCTCGCAACTCTGACCTCAATGATGCCCTGCTCCATAGTGTCTCGGCCTTTTTCGCCTGAGACCCTCGCAACTCTGGGTTCCGAGATGCCCTGCCCCATGGTGGTCCGGCCACGCTTGCCTGAGACATCCTCGCAACTCTCGGTTGCGAAATGCCCCGAGCTCAGGTGGTCATGCCACTATCGCCCGCGACATCTCTGCGGCATGTGCGGGCATGTGCGTCCATGCTTTCAGAGTTTTCCTTGACCGTGCATTCGACTGTGCGTCGGACGGTGTGGCATGTGCGCGCATGTGCGGCAATGCTGTTGAGGCTTTTGCATATTTGCATGGACATGTGCATGCGACTGTGCGGCATGTGCCTGCATGTGCGGCCCATTCCAGACCACAATTTCAAAGTGAGCACTATAGAAGTGAGCGCTATAGAAGTGAGTCCGGTGTACTTGAAGGCCTGTCCCCCAAGACTCAAAACCATTTGGAGGGTCCGCCACTCACAGTGGGAGTTTCGGCCTTGAATGTGCTCCCCAACCTCCTTAATGCGTCCCGCCAAGTATTCATCCTTATCTCGAGCAACTCTCGTAACTCCACTGCGTGCCCCGTAACAAACGCGCGGCTTCTTGCCACACTTCTAAGCTGCAATTCCACTAAAGAAAATTGCGAGCAGCATGGGCCAGTGCATCGGCTTGCGCGCGGTCGGGGACATCCCTGATGGGATCAATCCGCTGCACCAGGTCACCTGGAGCCAATTTCGTCGCGACTGAGAACGAAGCGTTGCACGTCTCCACCGGTCCTCTTTGCCAGATCCGATAGATCAGGTTACGCAGGGGACGGCGGAGTCGTACAATCGCGAAGGCCTCATTCGAAACAAAAGATTGGCGGGGTCGCAGCTGGTCAACTCCAAGCATCTCTCCCGCAACTGTACGGACATGCTGAGTGACATTCCAAACATGATCGTTGGTATCGGTCTCTCCGGGTACCAAGTCGATTTTCTTGAGCTCCTGCCGAAACCTCATTTGCAGCTCGTCGTCTCTCAGCTTTCTCGGGTCCAAGGGTGAACAGGTTGTTTGACTGGTTTTTCCGTGAGGTCTCGCTTACAAGGAGCCACAACCGGGGCGTGGTTTGTCCACGCGTCTCCCGTGTCCAAGTGGCCGCATGGGGCGCAGGTGACCATTCCCCCCATGCTTTGCACAGGGAACGCGACGTAATCAAGCCCATGTCTAGTGTTAGAGTTAGACCTCCATGTGTGGCCTTCTTCGCAGTCCTCGAGGAGGGCATTGGCAGCCGCAAAATCGAGCGCTGCCAACTTCTGGTGAAACATGGCGCCGTTACTGTTTTCTTTTTGCGGGAACTGGTGGGGTCCAACGTGGGGGGTGACACAAGATCCTAAGCGCCCATTCGCATCAGCCAACAAGATATCCACCTTCCAACGCGCCAGTGATCGTTATGGGGGGCATGGACCACGGCGATGATACAGCGAAAAGCGGGGGCCACAATGTTGGCAGTCATGAGGCGAGGCTGGGCTTCAACAGAAGTGACTTGCTTAGGGTCGAAAAAGAGCTCCACCTGTCCCATCTTACCGTGTGGCTTCTGGATATTAAGCCACAACTCACCCCCCAGGTTCCGGGACCCTTGCCCAGAGCCCCCCGCGCTAAAGATTTTGTACCCGTGGGAATTCCTCGTCCCCTGCACGTTGCGACTTTCCTGCGTTCCGATGATGTGCCATCCGAGCTCCTGCGCCTGAGTGGCGATCAAAACATTGCGGGCCGCCGCCGATGCATTTCTTGTATTTTTCGTCGTCTTCGCACGCAGGGATCCGGGGTTGTAGCTCACCACTTGGACATCAATATGCGCGGTGAGCTCTTTGGCTGTCGGTGGTTTGGGGGTCACAGGTCCCTGGGCCCTCGGGGCAGCGCACCTGGTGACAAACTCTTCCCCCTCCAGCCTAGAGAAGGCCTCTCATTCTTCATTGGCTGACTGGAGCCAAGACCATTCGATTTTCCGAGAGCTCCTCAGGAGTTATTTCACACGGCTGGGGAGGACAGGGTGCACAAAGCCAGGAAGCTCCAGGACCCCCGAACTCAGCTTAGACAAATCGTCTGCGAACTCGTTCCAAGGATATCCAGCGTGTCCGTCGAGATGCGTCAGCTTAACGACCTGGTTGTTTCGAGCCACGTCCAGCAAGGCTTGGAGAAATCGGCCCTGCCCATCATGGCCCTTAGGGGTGGCTTTGCCATTGGCTATATCAACCGTAGCCTTGCTATCACAACAAATGGTAGATGGACACTTTGGCTTATGTTTAAGAGCCCACATGACCGCCCAAACAACTGGCATGGCCTTCGACGTGCGTGCTCGTCCACTTGTCTGGGTCGGTCTCAAAGGCTGTGGTGTCCCTGCTGCGGCCGCCTATGTAGCCCCAAAGCTCCTCGCCGACCGTGTGGTGAGCGATGATGGCTCCTTCCCACCCGTTGTTCTCCTTGCACTTGGGATCCTGCGAACCGTCGACGTATAAACTGATCGTCTTGGGGTCTGCCGTCTTATCATGTCTGATGTCGTTCATGGCCTCGCGTGTGGCAGTATGGAGCTCCTCATGCTGTCATAGATGCGCTGGGCACGTTACCAAAGGCATCATCACCAAGTCCAGAAGTGGCTCCAGGTCGGGGATGGCTGGGACTCTGCACGGGATGGCTGGGACTCTGCACCTGATGAGTCACTCAGTGGCCTCTGTCGCCTCACCGCTGGCCGCCGCTGCCTCACTGCCTTGCTGCCGGGGCTTGTCCGTCCCTTGCGAGAGAAAGGTCAGCACGTGCTGGCGATCAGCTCTGGGAGCACTGTCTCGGGGCTCTTGTTCAGACGGTCTGTGTGGCATGCAAGAGCGTTCCGGCCGAGTGCGAGCCAAGTCCTTGGCACTCGCACTGCGGCTAGGCGTGAAGTCCAGTTCTCGCGTGGACCTGAACTCCACCCTCAGCATCGTGTTTGGCCTCAGCAAAGTGAACCCTGCCCTGGCCACGGGGCGCCACGCCTGTCTGGTAGGTCCACTCAACGGCTGGCACGGTGGCGCCGCCCACATTTTGACCAGGAACAGTTTGGCCGGCAAACCGCTGGAGCATCACCGTTTCGTCGAGCTCAGCTGTGACTGTCTCAAGTGGTTCACCGCTGGCCTGCGGCTCCGCCGTCGGCTGCTGCTCAGACTCCTTGGGCTCCGTCGGAGGCTGGAATGAAAGCTGAGGGAACGAGGGTCCTCACAATGAAGGCTCAAACCCCAAAACTGCCACGCCCTCCTCTGGACTCGCATCCCAACCAGGACTGGTCGCCCTCGGCCTTCAGCTTCGACTAACCTGCGAGCCCTAGAAAGGATGATTGCGCAAGTCGCAAAGTCGACTTCTTCCAGACATCGGTCCGGATCTCTCTCGCGTAAGAGCTGGAAGCGGTACATGAAGCGGCGCCTTGGGACCGTGGCTCGGACCCATCCGCGCTCGGATTTCTCAGCGGCCAGATCGCGCAACTGCTCCGGTTCCAGAGCCATCGAATTGAACTTGATGATTCGTTCCAGTTGCGCTGTGGTCCATATGACGCACCAGCGCATGAAATCTTCAAACACTGTCTTCTCTCCCCGTGAAAAGGCCTGTGCCATCCAAGGCTTGCTCTTGGCAGCAAGGGTGGTGACCTGATGATGATGATGATGATGATGATGATGATGATGATGATGATGATGATGATGATGATGATGAGGATGCTGCTGCTGCTGCTGCTGATGCTGCTGCTGATGATGATGATGATGATGATGATGATGATGATGATGATGATGATGATGATGATGATGATGATGACGAGTCTCTGATCTCGCGTCTGGCTGCACGCTCTAGCTGAGTTTGGGCATCGCTCCCCATTGGTCCCAGGGAGCGCACCGGAGCCCAAGCAGTCTGGTAGGGCTCACTCGCTGGCATGGTCTTCTGCAGCCTAGACAAGGGAAGGCGATCGGTCAAGTGCGATTTAAAAGAAACGGTCAACTGCGAATTCCGTTTGGCAGCAAAGGTTCAATTTTGGCAGTTTCTCCTGTGGGTTGCCCCACAGGAGTTAGCCAGGAGCACGAGCAAACCGCCCCACTCCAGATGTCCCCAGGAGGTGGGGCGGCCCGATCAGAATTTTGGTTGCGAGCGCTCGTGTATTCGCGCCGTCGGTAGCTATCTTCATTCATGGCCCGAAGCGTCCCAGGATGAAATTGACTGGGCGAGACAGATAAAGCACTCGCGTGTGCGACCCGCTCATCCGCAAGAACTTGCCGAAGCAGTGTGGCTTCCGACTGCTGCTGTATGGAAGAAGGCTCGTCGATCTGTACATCGTACGTCTGTACCTCCTCTGTCTGGTGTGCAAGTCCTCCCTCGATCCGTAGTTCATCAGATGGTGTTGGTACTGACTCCCCCGCAGCTGCTTCCGTCAACTCCACCTGGAAGCTGGCCACCAGGGTGGTGCGCCTCTCCGCCGTCGCGTCCAGCCTGTTGAGCCCGTCCGTCAAATCGGCATATGATGGCGCACCTGCTCGTAACCCAATGGGACATCCGAGCCGTAGGCGTGTGACCCTTGACTCCCTCTGGTATTGGCGCATCTCGTGTGACCAACGCTGAGGGCCCTGACGTAGAATGCGCAGTGAGCGTCGGAGAAAAGCTGGTCTGCGGTGGTCTCCGAGTGCCCATCCGTCTAGGCATACGTGTTCTGCCACTGGGCGCAGGTGCTCTCTGGGCTGCGTCTCGCTGTCGATGAGGATCTCGAACGTCGGGTCGGACTGCATGACGCTCGTGATGGACGGCACGCACCACTGGAGGTTGTCCTGGAGCGCCTCGTCTGGCGTCCAGAGTTGGGCCTCGTAATCCCATGGTCGGCGAACCTCCCCCAGGTGTTCGATAATGGTATGCCGGCGGCCCTTGCTCTTTGGGTCTCCGTCGGCGTCCTGCGCGGTCCAGGCTGAGGTTCTCTCAAATGGCTGTCCCCGTCTTGGTGCCACTCCTTATCGAACGACATGGCGCTGCGGTATACGTTCAATGCTTTCACCTTGTGATCCGTGCAGTCCTTAACCCATTGTATCTGCACGGACATAGTATAATCGGGCGCCCTTGACAACATGAATTGCATCAAAACGTTCTTGGTCATTGATGATCCAAACTCATGCTTCTTGTCGTCCGTGGAGTCCCTCATGCTTTCAAGTAGGCATTGTGGTCTGGTGACTCCAGCCCCACCTGCTCCCAGTCTTCTGCTGCTGGCGATGTCGGCGCCAAAAGGTGTGTGGCCACCATTGGGATTGTGGGTGACACTGTTCCTCCCGTTGACGGTGGCATAGCTGTCGCATACGTTGTGGTCGCCCAATTCTTCGCATCCGGGAAGTTCAAGGACTTCCCATGCTCCTCGCAATACTTCCTTCTTGCCTCTGCTTCCTCTGGCGTCCTGGGATGTCTTACGTGGTTCGGCATCTTGAGGAGTTGGTCTATGATGAAGCCCGAGGCTATGAGTAACTGATTGTCTTCTGCTTCTTGGGCCGCTCTTGCGGTGACTGCCGTGGCCTGAGCTTGGATCGCGGCCTGGCAATTCTGGTACTCCTGGGAGGTCACTGCTTGAGCCATTCCTGGCCCTGACGGCTGCCACGGCGTGGGGTAGCCTCCTGGTGGCGTGTTGGCGGGCATCATGCTGAGGAACGCCAGCTCCTCCGTGCTGACCTGTGCCTGCAACTTGGGGGAGGCTGCTCCTCGTTCGCGCTGGCTCTCTTGACTGACGGCGAACTTTCTCGCGTCCTTGCCGAGGCCGCTGAAGCTGCTGGCGCTGGTGCTGCCTGTGCTGGGGCTCCCCTTGCACTGGAGCTGGCGCCGCCTGCGCTGGATTGGCTGCCGCTGCCGGGGCTGCCGAAGCCTGGTCTGATGCTGGCTCCGGCCTCGCATTGGCCACTGGCGCCGCGGCTGCAGTCTTCACTGGGCTATGGCTGCCGATGCCGACGCCCCCGCACCAGTCGCTACAGGCGCCATCTTGTAGAACGGGCTCTGGTCGCCTAGGATGGGCACAATGGAAATCAATGGAACATGGTGCCACTTCCTTGTCCTGGTGCCCACCTCATGTCTGGCACCGGTGTCGTTGTTCCTTTTTTTACCTCCCTTGGCGGCTTGGAACCAGGCTGACTGCATGCGCTGGAAGTGGGCTGCCGCTTGCTGCTGCTGCTGCTGCTGCTGCTGCTGCTGCTGGAGGATGTAGTTGAGGTACTGGCTGCCCTGGCCCTGGTTCCCGTCCGAGGTCGAACGTGGGGACGGAGGAGCTGGGATCGCCGTGCCCATCGCCGTCTTGGAACTTGCCGCTGCCGAGCTGGGTGATGTCGCCCGCGGTGGAGGCATTGGCTTGTGCTGCGGCGGTGGTCCTCGAGGGGCTGCTGAGGCACTGGCCTCTGCTGCTCCCTGTCGGGCGTCCTCGTCCATCGCATCCTCTTCCTCGGCCGGGTTGCCCGTCTCCTCGATCAGTAGCTGTTCCAATGCGTCATCCAGGTTCTCCAGTTCTTGCTGGTACTCGGCCTTGCGGTTCTCCAGTTCGTTGATCTGGTCGTTGATCTTGTCGATCTTGATGGCCAGCTCATGTTGATCTTTCCGATGGCGTAGCTTTCTGGTCCCCACTGGTTCCAATGCCGACAAAGCATACTTCATCATGGCCAGCTCGTCCAGGGAGTCTTCGTCTTCGGCGCCCGCTTGTCTCGTCGCCAGGATAAGTGTGGCGAGCACCGTCAGGTTCTTCTGCAGGCCTCGTCTGTAGCCTTCCAACTGGCACTCCGACGAGGGTGGTGGCTTGCATCGGGAAACGAGAAATGGCATAAACATAAAAACTCAGAGGTCCGCGCGGATTTCTTGGATCCGCGCTCGACCCCCCTCCTTGGCTCGTGGAGCGCGCCAGGGGCGGCGCCGGTGGCGCCGCCAGGGGGCCCCAGCGCAGATCCGAGAAGTCCGCGCGGACCTCCGAGTTTTATGTTTATGTCAGTGTGCGTTTCCCTATTGTAGCGTCTGTGGGCCTTCGCCACCGCTGGGGCTGCCATGTGCGTCTTGCCCATCGAGCTTTGCAAGCTGGACCTGGTGATCGCGTCGTCCCCGCGTCTGCGCTCGTCTCGCTGCTGCCCGTGCTGCCGTGGCCCCCCTTGATGGTGCCCTCCAAGGCTTCCGCAGGGGCCTCGGCCTGTGTGGAGGACGTTCTGGCGGCCACTGCGCACCACACCAGTAATCCCAATACTTTTCTGGCACGGCTTTGTTTCAGTCATGATCGCGTCGTACCATAATATCAGGACGGGAAGTTTTTGGCTATTTTCGGCCCCGGGGGGCCCTCGCCGGGCCTCGGGATCGTCAAACAATCATTCGGGACGAAAAACCGGTCCCGGGGAAGGGGTTGGGACATTGCGGGGACGCCGTCCCGAAAAAGTCCCAGACGTGACGTCGCACGTCTGGGATTGCAGCGAGAACAGTGCCAAGTCCGTCCCATGCACGAGCTGCCCTCGGGCTGGTGCTGACAGTCCAGGCTGTGCTGACAGCGTGGTGAGAAAAGAGGAGACCCACGGCCGCACGAGGGCTCACCGCAGGGGATCGCGCGAGAGAGTGCCTGCTGAGGGCGGCGCGCCTCGAGCCAGCCCCTCGGCTGCAGGCAAGTACGAAGCCGCAGGGCAACGGTTTCGCACTGGAGCCAAAATGGCTACAGTCCCTCCTCCTCCTCCTCCTCCTTCTCCTCCTCCTCCTCCTCTTCCTTCTCCTCCTCCCCCTCCTTCTCCTCCTCCTCGTCTTCCTCCCCCCTCTCCTCCTCCTCGTCCTCCTTCAGTTCGGCACGCTGGCTCCTCCTCCCAACTCTCCCCCTCCCAGCCTCTCCTCCCCCTCCTCCCTCCTACCCCTTCTCCTTCCCTCCCCCTGCCGCCTCCTCCTTCGCACGCCGCCCTCCCCCCTCCCTCTGGCGCTCGAGCAGTTCCTCCCCTCCCCTGGCCCATCCCTTCGTCCCCCGCGGGGAACCTGGAGCTCTGGAGAGTTTGGCCGCTGTGGCGGCGACGGCGGCTGGGACGGCGTCGGGGGCGTCGGCGGCGGCGATGGCGGCGGCGGCGGCGGCGGTGACAACGGCGGCGGTGGCGGCGGCGGCGATGGCGGCGGTGTCGGCGGCGGCGCAGAGCCGAGCGCACCCGAGGCAACCGAGCAGCTGGTTCTCCTCCAGCTCATTCGGGCCGCCGGGGTCCCCCAGCGCAGGCTTGGCCAACGCGTTCGGCCGGCAGGCGCCCTCGCACTGTCGTCCGCGCGCGTCCTTCTTTTTGTTTCTCCGCCTCCCTGGTCCTCCTCTTCTGCGTCCTCCTCCTCCTCCTCCTTCTCCTCCTCCTCATCCTCCTCATCCTCCTCCTCCTCCGCACCATCATCATCATCATCATCATCATCATCATCATCATCATCATCATCATCATCATCATCAGCATCAGCATCAGCATCAGCATCAGCATCAGCATCATCCTCATCATCATCATCATCATCATCAGCATCATCATCATCATCATCATCATCATCCTCATCCTCATCGTCATCATCATCATCATCATCATCATCATCATCATCACCACCACCATCATCATCATCATCAGCACCAGCATCAGCATCAGCATCATCATCATCATCATCATTATCATCATCATTATCATCATCATCATCATCACCATTAGCATCATCATCATCATCATCATCATCATCATCATCATCATCATCATCAGTATCATCATCATCATCATCATTATCATCATCATTATCATCATCACCACCACCATCATCATCAGCAGCACAATCATCATCGTTATCGTCCTTATCATCAGCATAATCACCATCATCAGCATTACCACCATCATTATCATGGCATCATCCTCCTCATCATCACCATCATCATCAGCAGCTGCACCATCATCCTCTTCATCATCACCGTGATCATCATCATCATCATCATCATCATCATCATCATCATCATCATCATCATCATCATCGTCAGCATGATCATCATCGTTGTTGTCTTCATCATCAGCATCGTCATCAGCATCGTCGTCATCATCCACATAATCATGTTCTTCCTCATCATTATCATCACAATCGTCATCATCATCATCATCAACATCATCAGCATCATCAGCATCACCACCATCGTCAGCATCACCATCATCACCACCACCATCATCATCACCATCATGAACATCCTAAACATCAGCATCAGCATCACCAGCATAATCATCGTCATCATTCTCATCATTCATCATCGTCATCATCATCATCACCAGAACCATCATCAGAATCATCATCATCACCACCACCACCACCATCATCATCATCATCATCATCATCATCATCATCATCATCATCATCATCATCATCATCGCTTCCTGCCTCTGCCTTCCTCCCTCCCCCCACCTCCCCCGCCCCTCCAATTCATCCTGCCCTCTCATCCGTCCCCCTCATTCCTCCTCTCCCGCCCACCCCCTCGATTCTTGATGCTGCGGGCGGGTCAGTCGAAACGACTTGCGCCTTCTCTCTCTCTCTCTCATAGCCTTGGCGCGGCTATCCCTCTCCACCGCGGCGCCGCCCCCTCGCGCGGGCGCGGGGCTGACACCGCGGCGGTACCGCCGCACGCCGGCGACGGCTGGCTCCGAGGAGGGAAGGGGTATGGGGGAGAACGACACACCGCTGCCATGCTCCGAAACGTAGAGGAAGGGGGGAAGTAATGTTAAGTCGGGCACGTCCCTCTACAGTTTCCGGTGATGTTTGATAATGCTTGCGTGTTTGTCTTGACTATTTCTTTACGCTTCTTCCAAAATCCACCTCTGGGAGGACATGCCCGACCTAAAAGTAACAGGATGAGCGACGGGGCCACCCATTCTTTGAGGCGCCTGCGCAGCGCGCAGGTTCTCATGCTCTGCTGCCGGTCGTTGGCACTGGCAGCTGGGGAGGTTGGGATGTCCCCCTGCCCTCAGCAAACCCTTGGGGACAGTCGGCCCCCGTGTGACCCTGCCAGGGGATGGGCGCCGCGCCGTGGGTGGCGACTGCGCAGACCCACGGGGGCCTCTCCAAAAGCTGGTCCAGCGTTTCTTAACCAACTTGCTGGGAAGCTGGCCCAGTTCCAGCGTTCACACGAACACTTGGCCCAGGTTTGTTTCAAGAAACTTCTGGACAGCTGGCCCAAGCTTCTGAAATTATCACGTTCTTGATCATTATGTCGGTTGTATACCAGACGTTGCGCGTGGGCAGGAGGGCGTTCCGGCTGGAGGCTTTCTCGCCGCCTGCGGTCTCGAGGCTTGAGATGATCGTCGGCTGACAGTATCGTTTCGTTGACCCCTACAGGGCTGATTCTGACTCCTCTGAGTCGATTCGATTTCGAGGGCTTCCGATTCAGATTCGGTTCGAATTCGGATTCCGATTTGGCATCCAGTTTCTCAATGGAGGCCTACTAGGCTGCCGATATCAGGCGATTCTGCTCTTCCCGACTTGGCTGCCGATTCCTGCCATGTCGATCGTCGATCCGATTTATCGATTCGATTCCTAATCGCCATCCAGACCCCCACCATCCCACCACCCCAGTTGGGGATATACCCCTCGAAACCCGAACCCGAAGGAAACGGCTTCTATCCTCATCTAGGGGGGAAACATCGGCCAGCGGGGCCCGGGCCACGCCTACGGGGACTGGGGTCGGTTCAACGATGCTCAAGCTGGCCAGATGGGGTCGGGCCATTTTCAGAATGGGGCTTTTGCCTTGCGCCGCGCATACTCGCCTTCACAAAAGCACGAGCATATGCACGGATGGAGGGTGGATCGTTTTCGAGGTGGGTCTCCCGCTTGAGACCTCAGCCACACGATGGACATGTTCGACGTCGAACGCTGTGGAACAGTTGTGCACGGATGGAGGACGGTACTTTTTCGAAGCGGAAATTTCGCCCGCGTGTCTTTCGAGTGTTGTGCTCAGAAATTGCAGAACAGTTGTGGAACAACTGCCCGGACGGAGGGGGGTATTTTTCTCAAGGCGGGGTTGCCGTTGGACCCTCGTTGAATGTCATGCTGACACTTTAACGAGCTCCTTCTCAGAGGAGGCAGGCAAGTGGTCTCCATACCGCTGCCCTTCTCTCGTTTTCACCTTTTTGGGGGCCTTCGTCGCCACCGCCAGATCCGCCTCGGAGTTCTGGTCAGAACGCATCCCCAGAGAGGTCCAGGGAGTGGCGGTATCGGTACTTCTCGGCTCCCCCACCTTCTAGCTCGAAGGACGGATGGCTTCCTCAAAAGTGGAGCTCCCGTCCGAGCTGCTGCCCTGCACGGGCCCCGTCCTTCTGGGGGGCGCCCAGGGGCGTGAACACGAATGCCATTTTTAGGAGAAGGCTTGGGACGGGAGGGTGCCTTGCAGCACTCTTGACGTACAGATGTCGCCGTGCCGTTTGTTCCGACGCGCGGCCTCCCGTCTTCGAGAGGGCGCCTCGGCCACCAGGGCAAACTCCGCCCCGGGTGCCAGGCTTGCCGTGGGCTTTGCCGCGGCGCCGGCTGCGTCTACTTGGGCGCGGGGCGCAGGGGCTTGCCGCGGGTTTGCCGTGGTGTCGGCGTCGTCCGCCTGGGCGCGTCGGCCGGATCCTCTTCTTCCTCTGCCTTCCTCCTCCCCCCACCCTCTTCCACCTCCTCCTCCTCCTCTTCCTCCTCCTCCTCTTCCCCCTCCTCTTCCTCCTCCTCCTCCTCCTCCACCTCTTTCCCCCTCCTCCGTTCCCTTCCCCTCCCCCTCCTTCCCTTGCCTATCTCCTCCTCCCGCCTCGCTCATCCTCCTTCTTCCCCTTCCTCCTCCTCCTCCTCTCCTCCTCCTCCTCCTTTTCCTCCTCCTCCTCCTCCTCCTCCTCCTCCTCCTCCTCCTCCTCCTCCTCCTCCTCCTCCTCCTCCTCCTCCTCCCCCTCTTTCCCCCAAGCCTCACTCCCATCATCCCTCATTCCTGAGAGCAGATGTCACGCACAAATTGCAACATCCTGCACCTAGACTCGACCGCCGCTCTGGACCCCATCTTCCGGCTGCAGCTTTCGAGCCGCATCGATCCGAGAGGGCTCCCGGGGGCCGAAACGAGGCAACATCGCCCGCTGCGAACAGACCTACGACGCTAGAGTCCCGGGGCCCACCCTCCTCCGCAAGCGGCCGGGCGCCTGCGCTGGCACGAACGGCGTAACCGCGACTTCCTCGCGCGGGCCGCGGCCCGCGCCCTGCGCCGGCGCGCCTTCCGTCGCCGCCGTGGTCGCCGCCGCCGCCGCCTCCGCGTCGCCGTCGCCGCCGCGATCGCCGTCGCCGTCGCCCCGCCGTCGTCGTCGTCGCCGTCGTCATCGTTCTCGTCCTCGTCGTCGTCGTCCTCCTCCTCCTCCTCGTCGTCGCCGTCGCCACCTCCCCGTCGCCGTCGCCGTCGCCGTCGCCCCCGCCTTCGAGGTGTCCCCCGGCGCGGCCGCCGCAGGCCCCGCCTTCGCCCACGAGGCCGCCTCCGCCAGCCGGCAGCCGCCGCCCGGGCACTCGCCGCCGGGCGCTGCGGCCGAGGCGGCGCTGCAGCCCTCGGCGGCCGTCGGCGGCCCTCTGCCGCCCTCCGCGGCGGGCGGCCCTCGGCGGCGGCCTTCGGCGAGCGGTCCTCGGCGGCGGCCCTCGGCGGCGGCCCTCGGCGGCGGCCCTCGGCGGCCCTCTTTCGCGGCCTTCCGCGGCCCTCGGCCACGCGCCGCGCGGGGCCGGCGCGGGCCGGCGGCGGCGGCCGGCGGCCGAGAGGCGCCCGCGGCGGCTGCGCCCGCCGCGGCGCTGCCACAGCCAGCGGCCCGGTGCGGGCAGGACGACGACGACGCCATGCGGCGCCGCTGGCCGTTGTCCTCGTTCGTCGTCCTTGTCGTCTCGTCGTCCTCGTCGTTGTCGTCGTCCTCGCCGTCGTCGTCGTCGTCGTTTTCCTCGTCCTCGTCCTTGTCGTCGTCGTCGTCCTCGTCCTCGTCCTCGTCCTTGTCGTCGTCGTCGTCGTCGTCTTCGTCGTGGTCGTCGTCGTCGTCGTCCTTCTCGTCCTCGTCCTTGTCCTCGTCGTCGTCGTCGTGGTCGTCGTCGTCGTCGTCGTCGTCGTCGTCTTGGCTGAGGCGCCACTGCTCCTCGCTCGAGCGGCTGGTGGTGGACCTGGGGATCTCCCCGCAGGCCGCCCGGGTGGCGCTCCGCCACCTGGACGCCTGGCTGGTGAGCGAGGCCAGGGCGGACGCAGGGGCGGGCTCAGACTTCTGCCGACTACGCACACGTAAGAGTGGCCCTTCGCCGGAGTGACCTTTGGTGCGGACCGGCAGGGGTCCCCCGATCGCCGCGCTCCAAAGGCCACCCTGACCCAGGGTCACTCCTGCGTGTAGCCGATTATGATGTTCCGACCTGCCGTAGCCTCGATCCCCAAATCAAAATTTCGAGCACCAGAAAGTACCCAAACTGGAGGGCTTCCACGTGTCGGCCCCCGGGAGGCGATACTCGTTCGACACTTCACTAGCGTGTCGGGCAGACATTGTTTCAATATTTACTTTTCTGGGTGCTCGAAGTTATTTCTGGGATGTGGTCCGGATTGACCGCCCCTGATCTCTCGGCGGTGTATACAACTGGTCCTAAAACATCCTCGTCGCGGCAGAGATTATTGCCCCTCTGTTTTTGTTTGGGCTGGGTAATGTTTGTTTCTCCCAGGAAAGAATGCCCCCCCGGGCTACCGTGCACTAGCCCTGCTAAGAAGGAGGGGGAGGAAGAGGAGGAGGAGGAGAAGAAGGAGAGGGAAGAGGAGGAGGAGGAGGAGGAGGAGGAGGAGGGAGGAGGGAGGAAGGGGAGGAGGAGGAGAGAGGAGGAGGAGGAGGAGGAGAAGGAGGAGTAGGGGAGAGGAGGAGAAGGAAAGAGTGGGAGGAGGAGGAGGAGGATGAGATGATGATGATGATGATGATGATGATGATGATGATGATGATGATGATGATGATGATGATGAGATGATGATGATGAGGAGGAGGAGGAGGAGGAGGAGGAGGAGGAGGAGGAGGAGGAGGAGGAGGAGGATAAGGAGGTGGAGGAAGAGGAGCGCGCGCGCGATCGGGTGACCCACGCGCGGGCGGGTCACCCGATATCCGGCAGGTTACCGCCAAGGGTTCACTTGACTTTCCAGGCCAACATGGCGACTTTTCAACTGTGGAGGATACAAAACCCGCCACGCACGCGTCCGCGCGCGCGCGGTCGGGTGACCCACGCGCGGGCGGGTCACCCAAAATCCGGTTGGTCATTGTTGAGGGTTCATTGTAGTATCGAGGCCAACATGACGTCTTTTCCTTTTTGGACAATACAGAACTGGCATTGTCCACAATGGATACGTCCTCATGTTGGCCTGCAAACACCAGTGATCCCTTTACGGTGGCCGATTGGACTTTGAAGTTCACATGCGTTTCTTCCAACGTTTCCAAGACTAGAAAAGTCGTCATGTATCATGTGAGGAGGATATATGAGCATCTTCTTATGAGGCTTACAATGGAAAAGGTGTTTCGTTTTGACCCGGGGGTTTGCTCAGACCCGCCTAATTACCTAGCACTGCTGGCAAAACTCTTGCTGGCGCCTGGTCGGCGCGCGCAGCGTCGTTGGATTCGTTTCCCTGTATTGTTGGGTGGGCTGGATCATGTTTGGGGGGTATTTCTCCAGCGGGATAGTATTGTGGGCTACCCTGCACGCGGGAGAACTTGGCGAGCATCTTCTCATGAGGATTGCAATGCAACTGCGCTCCCCCCTTCCACGAGGGGCGCCCCGAAGCCCCCCCCCAAGGCCTCGGCCTGCCCCCCCGTGGGCCGACAAGGGGGGGGGGGGAGGAGGAGGACGGCCGAGGCTCGGGCAGGGACCGCTGGGGGCCGAGGGGGGGCGAGGGGGCGAGGGGGCGAGCGACGAGATCGAGGAGGAAGAGGTGCCCATACCTCTGTGTACCCTTCCCCGTTTTTCCCCTTTTGGGGGCCTCCTCGGCGGCCCTCGTCGCCGCCGCTGGATTCGCCGCGAAATCCGGGTCAGGGCGCACCCCAGGAGATGTCCAGGGAGTAGCAGTATCGGTACCTGTCGGTTTCCCCAGATCGAGGAGCGAGGCAGAATAGGGATCGATCGGGAAGAGCATCGAGCAGCGATCGGGGAGGGCCGAGGAGCGAGGGAGGTGGGTCAGCACCTAGGACCTAGCACCAAGGAGGAGGAGGAGAAGGAGGAGGAGGAGGAAGAGGAGGAGGAGGAGGAGGAAGAGGAGGAGGAGGAGGAGGAGGAAGAGGAGGAGGAGGCCGGAGGAGGAGGAGGAGGAATAGGAGGAGGAGGAGGAGGAGGAGGAGGAGGAGGAGGAGGAGGAGGAGGAGGAGACGCTGCTGGACGTTGTACCCTCCCTCCCCCCAGAGGGCCTTTCTTTATATCCGTAAGGGCTTCGCCCCCTGCCGCCGGCCCCCCCTCTCTATCAGAGTCGCGTCGGTGCGTCTCGGCGCTGCTTTGGCGCATCTGGGAACATCATGCGGGGGCGGAGAGGAATCATTAGCGCATACTGATACATTGACGTTATCGAAGACGCCTACGGCGAATCACCGCCGCCCCCTGCCTTTTTGGAAGCGCCTATGTGGCCGAACGTTGAGGCCAGACCTGCCAAGCTATCGGACCACGTGTTCCCCGAATCGGTTTGGAAAGCCTTCGGGGAACACGTGGGCATCTTGAAGGTCATCTTGGCCGTCTTGGAGGCCTCTTGGGCAAGCTTTGGGCGATCTTTGGGGCTTTTTGGGCCGTCTCGGGCCAGCTTCGAGCCAACTTCGGCCATCTTGGTGGGTTCCTGGCACGTCTGAAGCCGTCGGAAGCCGTTTGGGGGGCCTCTATGGGCCGACTTGGGGCCCGCTTGGAATGCTCCAGGGCCGTCTTGGAGGCCATCTTGGGCGTCTTGGAGGCCATCTTGGGCGTGTTGGAGGCCTCTTGGGCCCTCTTGGGGCCCTCTAGGGGCCATCTTGGAGGCCACTTGGGCCATCATGGGGCTCTCTTGGGGGCCTCTTGGGCGATCTTGGGGGCTTCTTGGGCCGTCTTGAGCCGTCGGAGAGCCGAAAAGGCGCAAATGCCAAAATCCTTCAAAAACCAAGGGAAAATCAATGATTTTGGCCTCTTCGGACTCTCCTGGAGGACCTCTTGGAGGCCTCTTGGGCCGTCTGGGAGGCCTCTGGGGGGCCTCTTGGGCCGTCTTGGGCCGTCTTGGACTCTCTTGGGCCGTTTTGGAGGCCGTCTTGGACCATCTCGGGCGGACTTGGAGGCCATCTTGGGCCATCTTCGCGATTTTTTGAGGATGTCCCGAGCGAAACGGCCGTTTTTGGGCATTGACAGATGGGTTTTATGAGATTTACGGGTGGCCGGCGGGACGGGCCGAAGCCCACTGGGGAGTTCTTTTAGAAAAAGAACCAAAACCAAAACCTGAATCGTCCAGCACGCCGTGCACCCCTGCAAGCAGGGGGCGGCGGATCCTAGGGGCGTTCGGCCCATCTTTCCACCGTGCCTGGGTTGTGGGTATGAGGCCTCTTGTATATATGTGTTGGGGTGTCGTGGGGATCCTCTCGGGGGCCTCTTGGAGGAGGTTTGGGCGCCTCTTGGCGGCCTCTTGGGGCCTCGAGGGATATCTTTTGGCCCTCTTGGAGGCCTCTTGGGCGCGGCTTGGGCGCCTCTTGGGGCCTCTTGGGGCGTCTTGGGCGCTTTTATGGGGCATCCTGGGGGCTTCTCGGGGCACAGATGAAGAATGTTCGGTTCGTGGTCCCCTGTGTAGCTCCCTCTTGGGGCCGTCTTGGGGCCCTCTTATGTCGTCTTGAGCGCTTCTTGGCCCTCTTGGGCCGTCTTGGGACCCTCTTGGAGGCCTCTTGGGCTGGCTTGGGGCGGTCTTGGGAGCTTCTTGACACGTTTTGGAGCTTGGAGCGCTCTTGGGGCCTCGTGGAGCTCTCGTGGGCCGTCTTGGAACCATCTTCGGGCGCCTTGGAGCACTCTTGGCCTCGGCAATGTGAATATGGAGTAATTTGCGATGGTTGATTGCCTGGGGGACGCGAATATTGCGTAATTGGCGGCAGTTTGTTGCGTCGGGGACTCAACACTTGTATACTTTGCGAGGGATTATGGCCTTGTGGACGCGCATCTTGCATAATTTTCAAAAGGACTGTGGCTTCGGGGACGCGAATATCGCGTACTTTACGAGGGTTAGTTGCCTCGGGGACGTAATAATTATACAATGTATGACTGTTTATGGCCTCGGGGGCGCGAATATTGTATAATTGTCACCACATTCTATTTCGGGGGCGCGAATCTCTCATACACATATATATATATATATATATATATATATGTGTATATATATATATATACGTATCCCATGCCCCCCAGAATCCAGAGTACGCGATCCGAGGCTGGTAAATTGCTCTTTGGGGGCTCCCCCCCCTCGCGCGGATGTCAACACTTTTCAGTAGGAAGCAGAAAGCAGGACTGTAACATTGGAGACTTGAAACTGCAACTGGCGCAGTAAGCAGCAACTTCGGCCTACAGCCTGATGGTCCCACAAGGGGGCCAGCGGATTCGCCGTCTTCCTACAGATATATTGGTTTGGTAAACTCCTTCCTGCGGCAGATGCCGCTCGGGGAGGGGGATCGCAGCGTCCCTTTCTTGGATTATTGCCATCCGAGGAGGATGAGGAGAAGGGCATCGAGCTCAATGAGGAGGGATACGAGAATCTGATTCGCCTAATTCCCAGATCTCCGAGCATCGAGGAGGAGGAGGAGGAGGAGGAGGAGGAGGAGGAGGAGGAGGAGGGAGGAGGACACGAGCATGGAGGAGGAGGGAGGAGGAGGAGGAGGAGGACAAGGAGGAGGAGGGCATCGAGCAGGATGGAGGAGGAGGAGGAGCATGGAGGAGGAGGAGGAGGAGGAGGAGGAGGAGGAGAGGAGGAGGAGGAGGGAGGAGGAGGAGGAGGAGGAGGAGGAGGAGGAGGAGGAGGAGGAGGAGGAGGGGTGGTGCGCGCGCGGCCGCTGCGCGAGGCCGGGGCCATGGAGATGGCCGCGGCCGAGGCCGCGGGCCACGGCAGCCTCGGGAGGGGGCAAAGCACTCAAAACAGCACGGCGGGCTCGGCGCGGCCGCCGGCGCGGCAGCAGCGCGGGCGCGCCGACAGCGACGACGACGACGAGGACGACGACGACGACGACCACGACGACGACGACGAGGACGACGACGACGACGACGACGACGGCGACGACGACGGCGACGACGACGACGACGACGAGGACGACGAGGACGAGGACGACGACGACGAGGACGAGGACGAGGACGACGACGACGACGACGACGACGACGACGACGACGACGACGACGACGACGACGACGACGACGGCGGCTGGCCCGAGGCCGCCCGAGTCGGCTTCGCGTAGGAGTGACCTTTCGCCAGAGTGACCTTTGATACGGGCTCACGCAGGTTAGAGGAGGAAAACGTACGCATACCGCTACCCTTCTCTCGTGTTCCACTGCTTGGGCCTCCTGGGAGGACCTCGTCGCCACCGCCCAAAATTCTGGTCAGAACGCACCCCGGCAGAGGTCTGGGGAGTAGCGGTATCATTACCTCTTGGCTTCCCCAACAGGGGTCCCCCTCCAGACACGCGGCGTCCTGATTTTTTCAGGACGGCGTCCTTGGAAGTCCCGACCCTTTCGCCGGGACCGGGATGAAAAGTTGGTGCCCAGGGCAGGCCTGCGCGGGGCTCATTTCGATTCCTCCGATTCGATTCGATTTCTGCGGCTTCCGATTCGATTCGACTGGATTCTGATTCGGGCTCCGATTTATCAACGGAGGCCTATTGGCCTGCCGATTTCCACCGATTCTTCGCCCTTGGGACATGTTCGGACGGTCCCGAGGCGGGGCGAGGGCCCCCCGGGGGCCGAAAAGAGCCCAGAGCCTCCCGCCCTGATGTTTTCAACGACGCGGCCATGTTTGGGCCCAGCACGGGCTGGCACGCTCGGGTGCAAGGAGGAAAGACTGGTCTACTCTGTAAGAACGGTTTTTTGAAGGCAGATCTGCCTTCAAAAAACCGTTCTTACAGGGCTTGCACGCTCGGGTGCGGTCCCCGCGCGGCCCCCGGAGAATCGGGCCGGGCGAAAGGGGGGGATTGGGAAAGGGGGGGCTACGAAATTTGCTGCATGCAGCTGGTTTCGGCCTCACCGAGGGGCCCATTCCTCGATACATAGCCGCCTCCGGCGCCGGGAGGCGCCGGGAAAATCAGCTACGTGAGCTGATTCTCAAACCCCCCCTTCACCACCCACCAAACCACCCCAACCCAACCCGAAGGCTCAGATTTACCCTCGATTTCCAGTGGGGGGGGGGTCGGGGAACATCGAAAAAACACATGTGGAACCCTTACCCCCCCCAACCCGAAATTCGGGTCTTCGGGTTGGGTTGGGGTGGTCTGGTAGGTAGTCACCCCTTTGCTATCCCCCCCTTTCGCCCGACCCGAGAGAACCCGCGCGCCCAGGGCCCACTCCTTGCCCAGGGGCCACCCCCCGTGCGTGTGGCCGGCACGGCCCCAGGGGCAGCCCGCGAGGGTGCCCTCGGCGGCGGCTGCGCACCTCGCGCGGCAGGTCGCAGGGGTCTGCGGGGCTCGGTTCGATCCCTGCGAGTCGACTCGACTTCGACTGCGATGGCTTCCGATTGGGTTCGATTCGGCTCTGGATTCCGAGCTGGATTCCGAACTCCTGCTGGAGGCCCACAAGCCTGCCGATGTCTGCCGATTCGGCTTCTCCCGGCTCGGCTGCCGAGTTCCGCCGAGCCGATTCATTTCGATCGCCGATCCGACTTCTCGATTCGATTCTGGGCTCTCCTGGGTCTGGGAGGCGGCCCCTTCCCGACCGGCAACGTCCCGAGCTTTTCCGAGCCTCCCGCCCCGCGGCCCCAAGATCAACCTTGCGACCCGGGCGCTGCAATTCTTCCACACCAGGCGCTCTCATGCCCGCCTTCGGGCCCCGGGACAACCACACGTCGAGCTTGGTCCGAAAGATGCCGCAGAAAGGTTGGGCTTGGGGCTCTGGTCGTGCTTTCTCACGAGGTTGAACTTTTGTTTCTGCATGTCGGATCTCCGGGGAGGCCCCGACCTCCGAGGTCGGGACCTCCCCTGAGATCCGAGGAGGCCCGGTGGTGGCGGGCGCCGTGCCCGGCGCAGTGCCCAGGCAGCGGGGAGCACATCCTGCACACGGGCGACGCCGTGCGCCTGGAGGGCATGGTCAAGAACAAGAGCCTGAACGGCACGCTCGGGACGCTCACGTGCCCCCCCGCGGCGCGCAGAAGCGGAGGCCTGGAGACTGGGCACCAGCACCTGTACCTCGGTATCGTTTCACCGACCCCCCATCCCCATCCCCCATCCCCTTCGAGTCCCCCACCAAATTACCCCCCCAGTTGGGGATACGTTCCTCGAAACCCGAATGGAGCGGCCTATAGCCCCATCTAGGGGGGTAAATCGGCCAGTGGGGCCCAGGCGACGCCGCTGGGGATGGGGATCGGTTAAACGATGCTCAGTAGCCGTGGTTGTCTCCTCCAAGGGTGGACGATGTTGGTCTCGGCGGCGGTGGTGATGCACTCGGGTTCCTGGATGGCCAGGGGCATGCCACCAGCGTCGGAATCCAGGACCACTCTGCCCCGGTGGAGGCAACCCCTGCGCTCCTCTTTCGCCGCCCCCTCCTCCGCCTTCCTCCTCCTCCTCCTCCTCCTCCTCCTCCTCCTCCTCCTCCTCCTCCTCCTCCTCCTCCTCCTCCTCATTCTTCTCCTTCTGCTCCTTCTCCTCCTCCCCCTGCTCCTCCTTTCTCCTTCTTCCTCTCACTCCTTGCATGGGTGTTGGCGCCACTCTCCCGGCCTCCCCCCGCCTGTGCCGGCCGCCGCGAGACTCGAGACTGCCGGTTTTTCTCTCGGGCCGCGCCCCCCCCCCTTGGCTTCTTCGCGCGTCGTGGGCGAGGTCACGGCGGGAGGCGTTCGGCGCTTCTCGGCCCCCCGTGGCCCTCACTGGGCCCCGGGAGCGTCGCAACGGACGGTTCGGGGCAGGCGTCCTCAAAGCGATACGTCTGACAAAGCGGGGAAGCTTGCTGGGTGGCGCCACGTCCTTTCTCGGCCTCCCGAGGGGCGCCACGACGCTTGACCACTTCCGCCACCAGCAGAACCCCTCGAAGCCGAGAAGCGAAATCGGATCCTCATCAGGGTGACGCCGTGAGTGCCGATCTGGCGCGACTGTAATTACGTTTACGTCTGCCTTGGTGTAATGGATCGGAAATCCTCCGCGGTGCATCCAGACCATTAGCGACTAGCTACTTTGCGAGCAGTGGAGCGCGCTTGTCTGATCTCAATGCGTCCCCTGGTCCCCCTTCTCGTCCGCGCACATGCCTCTGCCTATGACTTGCGATCCCCCCTCTTGGACTCCCCCCATCTTTCAGGAGGGGAAAAAACACACAGACACAATGAACCGTCGACCCCCAGGACAATATGGGAAAACATGGGAAGGGGGGAGGGAACAAGAAGACGAACACCCAGAAAACATACGGAAAAAAGTGGGGAACCCTGGGAATTGTGTATACTCATTTGCGTGCCCCTGGGATTTTTGTGTATTCATTTCTAAGTATTCGAGAGTTCTTTGATTTTTTGAGGGGCCAAGATCCTTTCATTTCTAATTCTTCTATCCTGGGCCTCTTCCTGGCCACTAGGGGGTCAGGATCAATTAGAAACGAGCACAATGAGAAATGAGCACGATTAGAAATGAACGACGTGTACTAATACTGTGTGTGTGCGTCAGCCCCACAGTACGACGCGCTCGCCGAGAAGTCTCACAGCACATGCTCCTCGGCGGGCGCTCTCTGGCCGTGCCGCTCGGGGAGGCGATACACTACAAGACAAGACGGTTGCATTACAGGCTCGGCTCGGGCGCCTCCGAGGAGGACACCTCGTGCTGGTGTGTCCTTGTGCGTCCCAGAAACATGTGGAGCTCCGCGCGGATTTCTTGCATCGACGCTGGACACCCCCCCCCCTCCCTGGCGCGCGTAGCGCGCCAGGGGGCGGCGCCGGAGGTGCGGGGGGGCAGGTGGCCCGGCGCCGCTCCAGGAAATCCACACGGAGCTCCCGAAGTTTACGCTCATGCTGTGTCCGGGTCCTCCCGACCTATGGGCGATGTCTTGCCGATTCCAGGTCGACGTTTCCCTGGAGATGGGGATGAGGAGCCCAAAAACCGAACGCTTCAGTTTGTTGGGGAGCAGTTCGACGTTCGGAGGAGGGAGGAGGGAGGAGGGAGGAGGGAGGGAGGTGGGAGGAGGGAGGAGGGAGGGAGGAGGGAGGAGGGAGGAGCTAGGGAGGAGGGAGGAGGGAGGGAGGAGGGAGGAGGGAGGAGGGAGGATCCCCCCCGAGGTGCTACGCGGCGGACACGCAGCGGTGGAAGGTCATGCTGCCCGGCGGCGAGGCGCCCCCCGTCGTTCGGGAGTCTTGAGACGGGGGCCAATGCAAACGGGGGTCAGCCACGGCCCCAGATCCTGCAGGATCCTGCGAAGACCCCCTCTGGCTGACCCGGGTTAGCGAGCCGTTAGTGGCCGCGAGGCGGCCGCACATATTGGAAGACCTGCGTTGCAGTTTGTTTTTCCTGCATTGTAGTTTTTGGTTTCCTGCGGACCCGGGTCTGGGATTGACCCGGGTCAGAAGATCCCCGAGTCGTCCAAGGAACAATTCTCGGGGACGTCGTACAACAAAAACAGACGTGATCGCGTCGTGACAAAAATCCGGACGGGAGGTTTTTGGCTATCTTCGGCTTCGGGGGGCCCTCGCAGGGCCTCGGGACCGTCAACGAAAAACTCAGGACGAAAAACAGGTCCCGGGGAAAGGGTCGGGACTTGCGGGGACGCCGCCCTGAACAAATCAGGACGTCGCATGTCTGAGTACACAACCACCGCCTGGAGGATCAACTTTCGGGGACCTCGGCAGGCGGTGGCTATGAACATATTCGGGCCCCTGGGGCCCTGGGGGCAAAAATCGATCCATATCCACCGCCCGCCTGGGCACCAGGGCGTCGGTGCCCGGGCGGTGGCCTGCAGTCAAATTGTCGGGAGTCGCCTGAATTCCCTTCCCAGACCCCCTCGAGTCGCGAACAAAATCTCGACGGAAGGGCTTTCAGTTTATTCAGCCCCATCGGCCCTTTCCAGGCCTCGGGACCGTCAAGAAACGACTCAGGATGAAAAACCGGTCCTGGGGATGGGGTCGATACCTCTGGGGGTCGACATTATAGCATATTTTAGCATTAAAAAGTAATGACGTCGGGGGTCTGGGTTGAGATCCGAGGTCTGGGCCTCATCCTGGGGACAGGTGTTGAGTCAGTTGTTTGACGGTCCTGAGGCCCGATAACCTGTGGAAAAGTCGAGTTGACCGGTGTTCTGGCGATGCCGTGGACCGTTTTTTTGTTCGTTTTGGCTCCGCCTCGCAGCAAAGGCAGATCGAAGACGGAACGAAGGAACACGAAGACAGCACAAAAACGAAAAGCATTGTTCAGCTCTCTAGCCCTGCCCCGGAGGCCGAAAGTAGCAAAAAAATCTCCGGTCAGGATTTGCTTCGCCGCGCGAGAGGGCCTGGGATCGCCTCCTCCTCCTCCTCCTCCTCCTCCTCCTCCTCCTCCTCCTCCTCCCTCCTCCCTTGTCCGCGTAGATGGCCGGAGCTCGGCCATCATGCCGTTGCGGGCGCGGCAGCTGTCTGCCAGTCCTGGTATCCTGTGGGAACCAGCTCTGGCTTTGTATTGCCAGCCCTGTCGGTTGACGGGCGTTGGCATCCACAACCTCGAGCCTAAAGCTAGGATGCCCGCACCTATCTCCAGGGGACCCTGCGGCATCCTGCCCTCACAACGAGAGCAAAACTAGGCACCCGAGCAACCTGGTCCGCATAGATGGCCGAAGCTCGGCCAGCCTGCCGTTGCGGGCGCGGCAGCGTAATGCCACTACGGGTATCCCGTGGCATGTACCCTCACGTCGACTGGTACAGGGTTAAGGCGCCCCTTAAGTCATATCGTTTCAAGTCCTCCTCCTCCTCCTCCTCCTCCTCTTCAGAGTCGCAGACGACACGACCCCCGACGGCCTTATCCTTATCCTCCTCCTCCTCCCCCTCCTCCTCCTCCTCCTCCTCCTCCTCGTCCTCCTCGTGCTCCTCCTCCTCCTCCTCCTCCTCTTCCTCCTCCTTTCCTCCCCTCAGGCACTGCGCCCTTCCCACGGGATATTGGCCGCGCGCGCCAGGGGGAGGGGGGAAGGCCTCTGGGAAGGAGGCTGCTCCTCAGAAGCCTTCCCCCCCTCCCCCTCCCCGCCCCCTCTGCGCGTGGCCAAGGACAGCCTGTCGCCCCAGAGACCGGTCTCGGGGCCTCCGGGGCCCAAGCGCCGGCCCCGGGGGCCCGACGCCGACGAACCACGCCCAGATCCGCAGAAGCAGACAGCCAGGACGCAGAAAGAAGGAGGAGGAGGAGGAAGAGGAGGAGGAGGAAGACGAGGAGGAGGAGGAGGAGGGGGAGGAGGAGGAGGAGGAGGAGGGGTCTTGCATTGTCTTGCATTGTCTTGCATTCTTGCATTGTCTTGCATTGTCTTGCATTGTCTTGCATTGTCTTGCATTGTCTTGCATTGTCTTGCATTGTCTTGCATTGTCTTGCATTGTCTTGCATTGTCTTGCATTGTCTTGCATTGTCTTGCATTGTCTTGCATTGTCTTGCATTGTCTTGCATTGTCTTGCATTGTCTTGCATTGTCTTGCATTGTCTTGCATTGTCTTGCATTGTCTTTGTCTTGCATTGTCTTTGTCTTGCATTGTCTTGCATTGTCTTGCATTGTCTTGCATTGTCTTGCATTGTCTTGCATTGTCTTGCATTGTCTTGCATTGTCTTGCATTGTCTTGCATTGTCTTGCATTGTCTTGCATTGTCTTGCATTGTCTTGCTTTGTCTTGCATTGTCTTGCTTTGTCTTGCATTGTCTTGCATTGTCTTGCATTGTCTTGCATTGTCTTGCATTGTCTTGCATTGTCTTGCATTGTCTTGCATTGTCTTGCATTGTCTTGCATTGTCTTGCATTGTCTTGCATTGTCTTGCATTGTCTTGCATGTCTTGCATTGTCTTGCATTGTCTTGCATTGTCTTGCATTGTCTTGCATTGTCTTGCATTGTCTTGCATTGTCTTGCATTGTCTTGCATTGTCTTGCATTGTCTTGCATTGTCTTGCATTGTCTTGCATTGTCTTGCATTGTCTTGCATTGTCTTGCATTGTCTTGCATTCTTGCATTGTCTTGCATTGTCTTGCATTGTCTTGCATTGTCTTGCATTGTCTTGCATTGTCTTGCATTGTCTTGCATTGTCTTGCATTGTCTTGCATTGTCTTGCATTGTCTTGCATTGTCTTGCATTGTCTTGCATTGTCTTGCATTGTCTTGCATTGTCTTGCATTGTCTTGCATTGTCTTGCATTGTCTTGCATTGTCTTGCATTGTCTTGCATTGTCTTGCATTGTCTTGCATTGTCTTGCATTGTCTTGCATTGTCTTGCTTGCATTGTCTTGCATTGTCTTGCATTGTCTTGCATTGTCTTGCATTGTCTTGCATTGTCTTGCATTGTCTTGCATTGTCTTGCATTGTCTTGCATTGTCTTGCATTGTCTTGCATTGTCTTGCATTGTCTTGCATTGTCTTGCATTGTCTTGCATTGTCTTGCATTGTCTTGCATTGTCTTGCATTGTCTTGCATTGTCTTCTCGGCATCAGTGCCACAACGTTGACGGCAGGCAGCGCATCTCTACATAATAGTGTTTTTGCTCGAACTCGCTGAGCAAGCAAGGATACAGCCAAGGTAGCAGAGTCTTGGCCGAGCACCAAAACATCATCGCCAGAGCGTGTGTGTTGCCCATTCCCTGTTTACGGTAATTCCTTTTACACAGCACCATGTCCGGTGATGAAGCCTCAGCCGCTGCGACGAGTGAACTCCCAGGCGGGAGGACTGCAGGTGGGCGCAGACCGCTGCTAGCGCCAGCGTCTAGCCTGATGTCAGCACCGGCAGATGGGGCCCGTGGAGCCCGGAGCCAGTCCCGTTCTCCGCGGGGGGCTCTGGGCCCCGCTGACGTACAAGGGGCCCGCGCCGCCAGCTCCGACTTCGCAGCTGTGAAGAAGCTAGTGGAAGACGAGTTGAAGGGGTTCCTACCGAATGAGCTGATTAAGAGAATTCAGAAATCCACGAACGATTTGAACGCGAGAATCGCAAGTCTCCAGAAGGTGAACGAGAGGGCGACGAGCACCAAGAGCGATGTGGAAGCTTTGAGTGCTGGCCGGGTCCCTTCTGGGTGTCGACCCTTCACGTTGGCATACGAGTCGCCGTTCTTGGACACAGAGCGCGTCGTTGACCTGAGTTTCCGCCTTGACCTCTCCGGCAAGACGCTGCGGGAGGCGAAGCACGAGGCCTACTGCGCGCACCTGGCCATTCAGAAGAAACTCGATGTGCTGCTCCTGGCCAAGCAGAGGGACGACCTGCGCAGGCTCACGAAGAGGGATTACTTCGTCGAGACATGCGCGGCCGCCCTGTCCGACCAGACGTCCAGAGTTTCAGGCCTGGACCTCGATCTGGACCTGGACAACGACGACGGCTTCCAGGTCTCCACTGCCGGCGTCGACGCCGAGCGGTTGAAGGCCAAAGCCACCGCCATCTACGCCAAGGCGGTGGCTCGAGCTTCAGACGAGAAGGCTCGCAAGCAGCAGGAGAAGGCCAAGCAGGACCAGGCCCAGGAGAAGCTGATCCAGCAGATGATGGGGACGAGCCCTGCGGACCTCTTCAACATGGCCGTGGATGCTCGTGTGATCGCTCGCCAGCGCGTGCTTGGCCGAGCAGGTCCGGCAGGTGGCGGCACCATAGCCGCCCAGGCGGCATCCCTGCACACCTCCACCATGGCCGCTGGCCAGTCCTCTGTCGACCGCGCCGACGCCGTACGCCTTGCTGCCTTATCAAAAAACGGCACGTCCCCGCCCGGACAGGGCGGGGGCAAGGACAAAGGCAAAGGCAAAGGGCGAGGCGACCCGAAGGGCAAGTCCAAGGGCAACGGGAAAGCCACGCCCTCCCCCAAGGGCGAGTCAAAGGGCAAGTCCAAGGGCAAGGGCAAAGGCAAGAGCAAGGCATCCGGCAAGACGAGCGCCGGGAAGGGCGCTGGCGCACGAGGAAGCGCGAGAGGGTCTGGACGTGGCAGATCCGCCGGAGGCAGGCGGCGAGGGAGGGGGACGTGACGGTGAGGCTGGCCCGTTTGTTCCTGCAGTTCACTCGTGATCTCCCCGCCCCTGATTTCAACTCTTTGCTTTCGTGTGATGATAAACCAGTTTATTTGTTTCACCCGCGTTCGAATTGTGCGACTGTTCCTTCAGGTACCGAGCTGGCCTGGCCAGTCAGGTTTTTGCTTACGATGTTTCATCGAAAGCACGTGTTTTGCATGACACCCAAATCTTCTTTGTCTCACGTTTCTCTTGCCCTTTGGAATTGGGAGCATAAGCTTCGTTGGAGATGGTTTTTCGGATCTAACGCCGAAGACCCAACAGCTGGCGAAAGTTGGTGGCGGTTGCGATCCAAGAAAAGATATTGTAGTGGCCTTCGGCCAGTGCCGCCGATCCGGGTCGCTCGGGGTTATTCTCCAGACGCAGAAATTATGGGCGCACACTCAAACGCACACACACAGTCACACCACTTAACCTGCGCCGCAGACATGCGCACACAGCATCACCCACACACACATACTAGTTGGGAAACGCTCCTGTAGTACTAGTAGTAGTATTAGTAGTAGTAGTAGTAGTAGTAGTAGTAGTAGCAGTAGTAGTAGTAGTAGTAGTAGTAGTAGTGGTAGTAGTAGTAGTAGTAGTGGTTGTGGTAGTAGTGGTAGTAGTAGTAGAGGCCTCGTTCCGCGGCTTCTCTCGACTTCCCGCGGTCTCTCTCAAGTTTCGAGCACGCGGTGAGTTTCACGATATATGTGTGTGTATGTACGCGTGCATGCATGTATGCATGCATTGATCATGTGTGCCTGTGTGTAGGTACGTATGTATGTATGTATGCTTGTGCGCGTATGTATGTATTTAGTTTGTATGTATGTTTGTATGTGTGTATGATAATATGTGTGTATGTGTGTGAATGTAAGTATGTATGTCTGGAAGATTGTTTTTCTATGTATGCAAATGTGTTTAAATGTAGGTATGTATGCATGTGTGTATGGATGTGCGTTTGAAGAGCGAGGATGTTTCAAAGAAGAGGCACTCGGTGACGCGATCGTTGAGGGATAGGAGTGAGGTCGCAGAGGAGGAGGAGGAGAATGAGGAAGAGGCGATAACTTGAAGGAAAACGATGAGACGGAGGACATCCTGCCGGTGGCGCCCTGGGCGGTGCCGCGGAAGAAACCGGGGGCCTGCCGGAGGCAGTCTGGAGGCCTCTGGGGAGCTGTTTTGGGGCCTCTTGGAACCTCTTTTGGGCCTCTTGTGGGCTTCTTGGGGCCCCTTGGGGGTCTCTTGGGGCCTCCTGGGGGCCTCTTGGGGCGGAAAGCTCGGTTCTTTCGGTTCGTGGTCCCCCTCTTGGGCCCCTCTTGGGGCTCTCTTGGGGCCTTCTTGGGCTGTCCAGAGGCCCTCTTGGGCCGTCTTGGGGCCCTCTTGGGCCGTCTTGGGGCTCTCTTGGGCCGTGTTGGAAGCATCGTGGGCCGTCTTGGGACGGACTTGGGGGCCTCTTGGGCCGTCTTCGAGCGTCGGACGCCCGAAAAGGCAAGAACGCTAAAAACCCTGAGAAAACCAATGAAAATCAACGATTCTGGCCTCTTGGGGCCCTCTTGGGAGGCCTCTTGGAAGCTTCTTGGGGCGTCTTGGAGACACCTTGGGCCGTCTGGAGGCCATCTCGGGCGTCTTGGAGCGATTTTTCGGCGACTCGGGGCCCTCTTGGAACCCCTTGGGGGTCTCTTGGGCCCCCCCCCTCCTCCAAAGCGCCGGAAAAAGCGGAGCATGGCGCCCCCCCCCCCCCTATCTTCCACTCCCCCGGAGCGGCCCCGGGGTTCGCCGGAAACTCGCACCCCCCCCCCCCCCCCCACCCCCCCTTCCCCGGCAGAGCCACCCCGGCGACCCCCCCAGAGGCTGAAGCTCAGCCTCGAGGCTGTAGCTGAGACTCCTTGAAACTCACACGCCGGATCGGCGGATTGCAAGCCGTGTGATGTTGTATTGCCTCTGTCTCTGCAGTGCATGGTTGACGCTGTCAGGCGTGAGGTCTGGCAGGCGTGCCTTGTACAGAGCCGGCGTCGCGCTCCGCCAGTGCCCGCAGTGATTAGGCTTGCTCTCTCCCTCCTCCAAAAAACGGGCGTCGGGGCGCTCCCCACAGATAAAGATGCTGGTTTTTGTTTAATCCGCAAGTGCGATTTGCACAATCGCTACATGCATCTATTGTCTGGCCCCGCTTACCGAGTGAAGTTCGCTCCATACAGTTTTGGGGCGACAGTGGTAACTGATTTCATCGAGGCTGTTCGCGAAACGTGCAGGGTTTTAGATGACAGGGCGCTCGAGCGAGCCATGCTTTCGGACGTGGACGCGAGCCGGTGCGAAGACATCGTGTCGCGCGTTGGGGCCACCGTCAAGACGCACAAGCCTCCTGGCAAGGTGGAGTTGCGCCTCCTCCACTGTAGTGTTCGTAATCCGATGGCTCCAGCAATGCGGTGGATCTCCCACGTGTTGCTCCCTCATCTTAGGCGTGTTCCGTTTCTGGCTCGCGACACCCAACACCTATTACAGATCATGTCGCGCACAGTCGTGCCAGCCGATTGCCACTTAGTTAAAATAGACATAAAAGAATATTTTATGTCTGGTTTGCATGCCGATCTTGTCACACATTCCTCCGCTTTTTTCGACGGCGTCCAACAAGACGCATACGCCAAGCTGCTGCGTGCGATTTTGGATTGCCAGTACGTGGCGTGCCCCACAGCGCCCGACAAGGTCTGGAAGGTCACCGTCGGCGCTGGCATGGGACTCCCTTGTAGTGGGGAGGTTGCTGACGCAGCGTATTTCAATCAAGTTGAGCGCGACAGCGTGTCTCAAGATCGCTTCTGTGAGTTGCACGGCATAGTAGCTTATATTAGGTATCGTGACGACATCCTGCTGGTGCATTCGGGGTCCAGAGCACAGCTCGATGCCCTTATTGGCAGATTGCAAGAGCTGTCTACGGTGTTTAAGCTAGAAGTTGAGAGTATCGCCTCCGATGAGGTTCAGATGCTCGACGTCGTGCTTTACCGTGGGCCCCGCTGGCGCTCCACGGGCATCATGGATCACCGCATCCATATCAAACGGTCGTCTTTGTGGATCCCCCTCAGCGATCGCAGCATGCATCCCGCGGGCGTGCACCGAGCATGGCCGCTCGCACACGCGCTCCGCGTGCGCCGCTTGTGTTCGGAGCGGCAGCACGCCGACAGTGAGATCAAGAAGTTTTGTAGCATTTTGCGTCAGCATTCCTCACACATCGCACTATTACCACGAATCTTGGGGGTGCGGCCCCCCATTGTTCGCCTCCCTGGCTCGACTGTCCATGAGCAACAGCCTTTGACTCGTATTGTAATGCCGTACTGCAGCCAGTGGCAGGCTGCAGGCGTGCAGCGTGTAGTAAATCGCGCTGTGAAGCCATGGCGCTCTCAACACGGAGGCTTCTCCGCCATAGGCATCGCATGGAGTTTGGGCGACAAGCATCTTGTCCAGATTGTCAAGTCGTATAACAGCTCTCTCGAAGAAGGGGGCTGCGGCTTGCGCATTTTATGCACTGCGACTCGATAGTGGTTGGTTGGTTGGGGCTGGTTGGTGGACGCATTGTCTTGCATTGTCTTCTCGGCATCAGTGCCACAACGTTGACGGCAGGCAGCGCGTCTCTACATAATAGTGTTTTTGCTCGAACTCGCTGAGCAAGCAAGGATACAGCCAAGGTAGCAGAGTCTTGGCCGAGCACCAAAACATCATCGCCAGAGCGTGTGTGTTGCCCATTCCCCCCCCCTCCCCCTCCCCGCCCCCTCTGCGCGTGGCCAAGGACAGCCTGTCGCCCCAGAGACCGGTCTCGGGGCCTCCGGGGCCCAAGCGCCGGCCCCGGGGGCCCGACGCCGACGAACCACGCCCAGATCCGCAGAAGCAGACAGCCAGGACGCAGAAAGAAGGAGGAGGAGGAAGAGGATGAGGAGGAAGACGAGGAGGAGGAGGAGGAGGAGGAGGAGGAGGAGGAGAAAGAGTAGGAGAAAGACGAGGAGGAGGAGGAGGAGGAAGAAGAGGAGGAGGAGGAAGAGTAGGAGGAGGAGGAGGATGAGGAGGAGGAGGAGAGAGGAGGAGGAGGAGGGAGGAGGAGGAGGAGGAGGAGGAGGAGGATTTTTTGCATGGGACCATGCTGCAGCCCACGTACACCGCTCAGGGTGGGCGAAGCCCTGAGGGGGCAGCCGCCGACCACTGTACGGACGGACGGCTCTGAAAGACCCGCGAGGGGTGGGTGTGCCTGGGCGCTCCGCGAGACCAGGCAGCAGAGACCCACCCCAGGGTGGCCCCTCACAGGCACACAGGGCCCAAGGGGGCCCTGCTACACCTGGACGGGGGCCGACGGCGCGCCAGGCACAGTGCCGCAGCCCTCGGCCGAGGGGAAAAAGGCCCGACAGGTGACAGCCTAAAGGACCGCCCGAGTTAGGCGGAGGCGCCACCATCAGAGCCACTTGCCCTCACTGCACAAGAGGACAAGCGGCGCGCGGGCAGGTGCTGGCGTAGAGCGAAGCCCCAGCCACGCACCACAGGAGAAAAAGGGGCGAAGCCCACAGGCACATTGTTGCCTACACGAACGCGTACGTGCACGCACACGCCCGCGCGAGCCAGTGAGGAGCGAGGGCAGACCCAAGCCCACGCGCCCCCCAATGCACCACAGCGCGCATCTTCCCCCAGAATCGGGGTGCCTGGCATGCGTGCGACACGGAAGACGCAGGACTCACTGGCCAACAAAAGGACGACGAGGCCTGTCCCAGGTGCAGTTGCGCCTGGACGACACGGCCTCGCCCCAGATGTAAAACCGAATAGAGAGACAAAACACACAACGGCCTCCCACAAAAGGACGGCGGGCCTCCAGCCCCTGGTGCAGCCAGCGCCAGGACGACTGGAGGCCCCACCCCAGATGTGGGATAAGGCCCTAGAAAAGACAGACCGTGTCAAGATCAACAGTGACCCCAGGCCGCTTCGGGTGGAGCCCGCGTTGTAACTTGACCCACGGATTATTGTGCGCCTTTATATCCTCGGGCTTACAGGCTATGGCCAGGTTGGCCAAACGGCCGCCCGAGGTCATGTAGTTACACTTCTGACAAACGCACAGGAAAGAGCCATCCGAGCAATCTATGACGGCACAGCGGTGGCCCAGAGACCTGAGCACTGCGGGCTGCACCCTCAAGACAAGAGTGCAAGAGCCACCCTCTGGCCTGGAGAGGGGAGAGCCCCGCTTCCCTCGGAGACATTCAGAGCACTGCCAAAACTTGCCAGCCCACCCCCAAACGTGGGGCTTGGAATCCTTCTTGGCCGAGGGGCCCTTAACAGCAGGCACACGGTCCGCGTTGGGACCCAACTCCAGCTTAGGCCAAGAGGGTAAAACTTTGGCAGCAAGCCGGGCCACCGCCTTAGCAACCGCGATACTACGATCAAGACCCTCAGACTCCGACGGAGAGGGCATAGGATGCAAGGTCAACGCGGCCTTGGCGGCCTCGTCGGCCCAGGCGTTTCCCTGGCGGAGGTACCTGTCCCAGGGGTCGTCAGCGGACTCGATATCGAGGTGAGCCTTGACCTTGACGACAGTGATCTTCGGCCAATGCTCACGAACGAATTGGGCGACTCCTGAAAACATCCTTTTGGCAGAACACTGTTCCGCCCAAGGGAGGTCCGAAAACTCTACAACATTGAGACAGTCCGAATAGATCGTACAGGGACCTGTGGTCCACTGCACCGAAATGGAAAACGCAAAGAACTCGGCCGCCTGGGGCGTTTGCGAGCACGGGGCCCACACAGGCCCAAGGACACGAACAATCTGCTTCAAAGAATTCCTACAAACCAGGGTGAAGGCCCAGGCAGCTCGGTTTAACTCGCGGACAACGCTCCGAGAACACGACCCATCGACGAATATGTCTCCCTCGAAGGCGTACGACTCCAGGTCCGCGGGCCCCCCTTCCAGCCATTGAACCTCGACTCCTCCAGAACTCCTAGCTCCAGGAAAGGAATCCCCAGGGTGTGGAAAGATCCCGTAGCACGCCAATAGATCGTCCGACTCCGAGGCCCATTCCTGCACTTTGTCCGAGACGCACTCGTCCCGAATGTCGGACACGCTCGGGCACAGCCACAACCGATGCCTTAGCGTGTCAACTGCGCCACCGCACAGTGGGCAGCTCGTAGACGGCAATATATAACCTAAGCTGGCGGCACGGTCTCGAGTATAAATGGCCTGGCAGGTGAGGGCACGCATACAACCCTTCTCAAAAGGCGAGTACCTGGTGGAGTTCAGATACGCAAACGCACCATCAACACAAGCCCGACCATCCAAGTTGAACCTAGCTCCCAAGTCCCACTCGAGAGTCCTACGGACCGCAGCCCTGAGAAGGTTTTTAACCAGCCTGGGGGAGAACTCCGTGAGAACAACCTTAAGACCAGTGTCCGTGATCAAGGTGGCGAAACTGGGCATACTCCACGAGATCCTCTCCAGGGACTTCCTAAGGGCACTGACAGGGCCCCCAACACTCCTCCACAGAGGGCTTTCGCGAGAGAAAACCGAGGTCCACGCCTCATTCATTTCAGGAAGAGTCAGGGCGTGACGGTAAAGGCCCAGGTGGGAGGTCCACAACTCCTTCGACCACCTCACAATAGGCGACACGGCAGAGTACCACGTCGGGTCTTGATGAGCTAACAGCAAGGTAGTGAGGCTTCGGCCCTTGGCCGAAGGCTGCAGCACCGAGCCAGCGAGCTTCCTAATCTGCCAAAGCTCGTGATCTGACACCCCGTAGACCTCGGAGCCATACAGGGTGGAGCTGAGAGCCCCCGAGGCCCACACAGCCTTCGAGACCCTAGCCCCAACGGTGGGGCGGATCCGCGCCAGCCTCTTAGTGAACGCCCGCGCCTTGCTCTCCCTGACTTTTTGCTTGCTGGAGCGCCCCTTGAGACGCCTAGGGCGGCCAACCGCATCGTCCACTCCCAGATTAGCAGAGGCAGCGACCACCGGTCCAGCAAGCCCGCCGAGTCTCCGACCGAGCTGCAGGGCCAACTTGCGCGAGGAACAGATCAGCGATCGCTTACCTTCCTCTCGATTGACTATGGCCCCGACCCCTTCCTCAAACACACTGATGAGGCACTCCGCGCTCGGCGGCAAGCTCTTCAAAATATGCTCGGACGTGCCTGTGCACGATAAACCCGAGTCGTCGATGTACAGCTTGAATTGAACCTGCGACGGCAACGAGACCTGATCGAGCGCCTGGATAGAATAAACTCGGATCAGTGTCGTCGCGAAGGGGCAACCAGCAACGATACCCCGACGGGCCCAGTAGGGCCCGTCCACAAAGCCCGAGAGCCCGAAGAACCGAGGCTGAAGATACATGCTCACCGCAAGGCGAGCCACCCCCATAGGGAACCCAACCTGCCGACATCTGAACAACAGTTTATTCAAATCGATGGTCTCGTAGTACTTATACAAGTCCAGCAGCACGGTGGCGGCCTCGCCCCCCGCGCTGGTGGAGGCCTCAGACCTCACCGATTGCCTCCAAACCACGTCCAAGGCCCCCTCGAAGGGCCCAGCGGCAAAATACTCGCGAGCATTTTGAAACTCCCAACGTTGGGCCAGGGGCCTCCTGACTTTCCCATGCGCGCGGTACAGGGCACAAAAGTTCCCAATCGGGCGGAATCCAGCCGTGGCCTTGGGGATGAGCGCCAGACAAATCACAGATATTTGGGACGGGACAAGAGCGGCCATTTCCATGACATTAAACATCGAAGCGAGCGAAGAGAGCGTGTCATCGCTCATCATGTGGAAATGGCGCATATGAAAACCGTCAACAGACACGCTAGTGTTATCCCGAAACTTCCTGGAAAACTCTCTGACAGCCTCAATGGGAACAGGGGGCAGATCGTCACAGATCTCCCCAAACTCAAACCAAGGATTCTCACGCTGACACCCCCACAACTTACTGAACTTGCGCGACTCCGCCTTCAAGAGAGACAACGGGTCGGCCACCACCACCCCCTCCAAGGAGAGGGTGGTGGTGGGGACCCAGGGGTGGGCCCCTTTCGACACAGTGTGCACTCGCTTAGCTCCCCTGTTGGCCCTGTACATCAGCCAATCACGAAACTCGCGATGAGAATCCTTGCGTGCCTTAGCCTCCGCAGCTCGGAGGTCTTCCAAAAAACACGCCTGCATGTGTTCAAACAAATCGAACAGCGGCCCTTCAGGCAACTCATACATGGGCAGCTCCTGCACGAAGTGACACAGGGACTCCAAATACCGAGACAGGTTCCCAAGGTTAGAGAACACCTTGGGAGGGGGATCAGACATCCTGTGCAGCACTTCCCGCAGCCCCGCCTGATTGAGCTCGCTCCAGTGGCCATGCACAGTGCTGAAAATATTGGCCAGCCACCTGCAAGAGAAGAGGTGCTCGTTACTACATTCACCACCCTTGTTCAAGATGGGCTTCCAATACATGGTGGGTTCCTTAGACCGAGCCCCCCAAGCAGGCAAAGTGACTCCAGTCGCAGCCGCCACTTCGCGTTCGGCCACCTTAGCCCATTCCTTGTAGCTGAGGTCAAGAGCTTCCTGGGCCCGCCCAAAATCAGCGTGGCGCACAGCATTCCGAGCCGAGTCCAGCACGTCGAGGACCCAGGGGGAGGGAGCCACGGAAGCAACGACCGAGCCAGGGACCACAGGAACCGTGGGCAAGGGCGGCGGACGCCGAAAGGCGAGAGACTTAAGCTTGCCAGTAGACGGGTGGAGCACCACGGCCACAGGGAAATGGGGCGTGAGATTGGTTTCTCGAACCACTTTAACAGACGCCACACCTTTGGCCAGGTCAGAAGAAAAAACGAAAAAATCAAACTGCTTGAGGCCAGCAGTGGACTTGCACGTGTGTCCCTCGGGCACCATAACCTCCAGGTCCCTGCGATCCCCCAAGCCGTCGAGAAGCACAGTAGGCTCCATGTTAAAATCCGCCCCCAAGCAGAAAGGAAACCCCAGGGCCCGACCCAGGGAAACCGAGGACGACAGAATAGACACGTTTCGGTCCGAAAGGTCCTCGCAATCGTGGAAGTACGCCGAGATGGCCAGGAAGGTCGCGTTCCCAGGAAGCTCGACCAAGCCAGCGATGACACGCCCAGCGACGACCTCGTGACCAGAGTCAGGCTCACGAAGTCCGAGTGCCGCTCGGACAAAAATAGCAACTCCTGCGCTGGGGCCTTCTCCATGGCCGAGGATCGCAGGAGCCCACAATGACTTCCAGCCGTGTCGAATCGCCCACGACGAACCGCTCGCCACCATGCGAGGCAGCTGTTTATGCTCCTGCATCAGGACGACGTCGGCGTCTGTCTTCTCTAACCAAAGCTGCCCAGACCCCCACCCCGAAACATTACAGGTCTCTATGCGTGGGACAAAGGAGTCCGTGGGGAAGGACTCGGGAAGCAGAGGGGAGGAGAGCCTGAGAGGAGGAGCGGGGGCCTCCCCCGCAACAGGGGGGCCCCGAAAAGACATGAGACTGGGCAGGCGGGCCGCACCCTGGAGGACCCCCTTGGCCCTCATCAAAGTGAAATCCACCGCCTTGCCCAACGAACTCGTGGGAGACTTCCAACGAGGGGCGGGGGCAAGCTCGTGATCAGCGGAGGAGGCGTCAGCCTGGGAGATCCACGCAGGCGACTGTGCAAAAACTTGCTCGCTGATCGAGCTGCTCCAAAGACAAGTGAGATCAAGCCGCACGTCGGCAAATTGTGGCGACCACCCTACGGTGTTCCCCAGGGAGACGCCCAGGGACCAAGGGTGCGAGAGCGAGTCAGCGGGTCCACCCGCGAACCCTGAGAGAACGCCAGCACTGACAGTGTGCCGACGAGCAAAAAATTTATTGGCAACAGACTGGCAGCCCTCAGATGGATGACCAGAAAGATGTGCCGCTACTCTCCGCACGCTGTTGCTCCCAACCTCTGCGCAGACGGGTCCCCAGGATGCTGGAGTCTCCGTGGCGCGAGAGTGGCAACCTGGCGCGGAGGCAGCGGCCGTAGACGAAGCCCCTGTCGCCGATGTTGATGAACTGGTACTGGTACTTGATGAAAGAAGATACCCCCCTTCAAGCGACGGCGCTCGAAGGGGGG
>CAUYUJ010002312.1:90000-91070 GCA_963575745.1 Prorocentrum cordatum
GGCATGGGGCCCCTTCTGGGCGTCCTGCTTCAAGCCTCTTCGGTCGTCTTGGAGACTTCTGTGGTCGTCTTGCGTCCATCTCGGGCGTCTTGGGTTCATCTTTGGCCGTCTTGGGGCCGTTTTGGCCCGACGTGGGGGCTGTCCTGGACCCTCTTGGCCCGTCTTGGTGTGCTTTTGTCTCCGAAGCAGTCACGCGACAAGACGCGGTAAGGCCGAAGGGTCACGCGGGAAGCCCCTCTACATATGAGAATTCAGAGTCCGGGTCGTTTCAAGGCTCCTCAGGATGAGGACAGAGGTACCCGACCCGAGGGTACGCCCATGCCGTGCCCGAGGCACGGTCGCGGATTACGATCCGTCTTGACGTGCGTTCAGTGACCCCTTGGTTTTTTTTTGGGGGGGGGGCGGTCGCTGGTGTTGGGGGGGGGTCAGTTGGAGGTTCCGCGTGGCGGCCTCAGGGCAGCATGGGTTGTGTGGATGCCATCTCAGACGTTCTGCGGCTTTTTTTGGGGGTGGGCGAGTCGGGATTCTCTGGGATTGTCTGTGGGCCTTCTTGGGAGGCCTCAGGGGTTGTTTTTTGGAGCTCAGGAGCGAGCCGAGGGACTTTGGCGCATCTTGGGCCGTGTCGGCGCCCTTTTTGGGGCGTCTTGGGAGTCTCTTGAGCCGTCTTGTGGCGGTCTTGGGAGCTTCTTGGACCGTCGTCAACGCCGAGAAGGCCGAAAAGTCGTACATGCTGCGTGGGCCGGGGCGTGGTGGAAGCGCGGTGGGGGGCATGGTGGGGGGCGTCGGTCGGTTTTAAGCGAGAAATACTGGGGTGGGGGGTCCCAAGAACAGAGGCTCCATCTTCGCCCGATCTATCTTTTTACTCTGGGCTTGTAGATGCTCGTGTGTCACGGTGTTCGATCCAGTTCCTTGTTTGTCTGGGTTTGCAGCTGCCGTGGACTGTTTTTTTTCGCTGGTGATATCCTTGCAATTCCGAGAATACTCCAACACCAGTGCCGTTAGCAGCACGCCAGAAACGGAGGAGGAGGAGGAGGAGGAGGAGGAGGAGGAAGAGGAGAAAGAGAAGGAAG
>CAUYUJ010002313.1:0-91063 GCA_963575745.1 Prorocentrum cordatum
TGCCGAAGAACTGCCACGCCTGCCACGCCTCGGGGGCGCGGCACTGTCAGGGGCCCACCCCCTGCGCACTCCCTTCTGATATCGAGGAACTGCTGTCACCAAAGGGGGTACGTACGCAGAGGGTGGTCACCCTGTGTCCGCGTCACGCTCCCTGGGCGTGGCAGGCGTGCCATGTACTTGACACCAGAAAGGGGTTGCGCAAGGGATCCGGTGTTTGTGTGTTTCACCGTCCATCGGCGGCGAACCTGGGGGGGAAGTGGGAAGGACAAGGCCTTCTCAGAAGGCCTGGAAGTGCCCAGGCCTTCTGAGAGCTTTTCTAAGCCTTCCCCGACGACACACAAAAAAACCTCGCAGAAGGCGCGAGGGCTTCTGAGGAGCCCCGCCGACTATTGAGAGAAGGCCTCCTCCTTCTCACTCCCCCCCCTCGCTCGCCGCCGAGTCGAGGGCGTGGCAGGGGCAGCACCTCCCCGCCACCAGTCCAGGCGCGTCCCCTCCAAGGCGTGGCAGCGGTGGTTCGGAAGCCGGGCAAGGGCTGCTAAATCCGTGGCTGCTAAAATCGACCTCCGGGAAGTTGTCTTCGTCCTTCCGGGAAGAAGCCCGTTGACTGTTTCGCGTGCCGCGCCTCATTCCGGGAAGTTGTTTTTTCCTTCCGGGAGGGCCGTTTTAGCAGCCACGGTTTTAGAAGCCCTCGCCCAGCTTTTGAGTGGTACTTCTTCGACGGTTCAGGGGGTGCGGTCTCATGGTCGAGTGCGTCGCCGGGGTGGGACGTCCTCGCACACTCTGGAGGCGCGTTCGCAAGATGCCGACGCGCATAAAAGAACCGAGCCGAGGACAGTCTCGGAGTCTCGGGCCGCCAAAACAAGGAACGCTAGACAAGGAACGCGGCCCCATGTTTGGCACACGCTGCACTCCGATGCCCCATAGAAAACCGAAGAAACACTTGAGACAAGCTGTAAAACAATGGAAAAACACCGAGCCCCTCCTCAACGAAACGGACTCCTTCTTCAGCGCCCCGACTGTACGCGGTGTCCTCGGGCCGCAAAGTTGGCTGCTCGACCTTCTGCCTCCAGTGGGCCTCCGAGGCCTCAGCGTGGGCTCGAGACGGCCCCCGTGACTCGTGCCCGTGAGGGCCCCCAATCCCCCAGGGGCAGCCCCGGGAGTGCCCCGCGAGTCCGAGCCGCCGCTCCTGGGCCGACGGCCTCCGGGATCTCCCCGGGAAGCACCCGAGCCCCACACGGGCTCGGAGAGGGAGCCAAAGGCGACTTGGACGCCCGAGTTATCCGGGGTAACTCGGGTCCGGGGTAACTCGGGTTTGGGTTCCCGAAAAACGAACCCGAGTTAGCCCTGACCCGAATTACCCCTGATGATTTTGGGGCTCTGGACGCCCGAGTTATCCGGGGTAACTCGGGTCCGGGGTAACTCGGGTTCGGACTCCCGAAAAACGAACCCGAGTTATCCCCGACCCGAGTTACCCCTGATGATTCGGGGCTCTGACCAAAGGCGACCCGTAGTCGAAGAAGAAGCTCTCGGAACTCCGCGCGGACTTCTCGGATCGCAGCTGGACCCGGCAGGAGCACGCCAGGGGCGGCGCGGCCGCCCGGGGGGGCCCAGCGCCGGGCCAAGAAGTCCGCGCGGGGCCCCGCAAGTCAATGCTTTATGCAGTCGGTGTGTGCTTCGATCTGCGGCCCCAGCAGGACCCCAGCATTGAAGGGGCCCCAGGACACACAAATAAATACACACAAATAAAAATACGCACCATATGTTCCCATATTTTCTTGTTTTTTGTCTTCCCCCCAAATTCCCATATTTTCCCATATTTTCTGGGAATCGAGGATTAATTGTGTCTGTGTGTTTCTTTCCCTCCTGAAGCATGGCCTGCAAGGGTATCCAAGAGGGCCCCAGAGCCAGAAGTTGGCCGATGTCGGGGGCTGCTCGGCACGATCCCTGCATCGATCTGGCATTCCCAGACATCCGACGTCTCGATTTTTTCGAGACACGGGCCCCCAACCTCCCGACCACTTCCCCGGGACCGGTTTTTCATCCCGAGTCGTTTTTTGACGGTCCCGAGGCCCGGCGAGGGCCTCCAGAGGCCGAAAACGATGAAAAGCCTTTGTCTCGATTTTTTCGAGACGCCCGAGGTCTGGGTTTGTTCCTCCCCCTCTTTGTCTCGCTACTGCTTTCCCTGCTCTGCCAGGGCACCCTTCTCACGACAGCTCGGTCCGGGAAAATCGATTCCAGCACGCCACTCCTGCGCGTGACACCGTAGAGAGCACTATGGCTTCCGTTTTCATAGGGGGGACCGCGGGGACGGTGTATGAGGAGCAGATTCGGGCCGAAAATATGGACAAATATAGGAATTGGGGGGGAAGACAAAAACCCAGAAAATATAGGAAAATATGGGGACTATTTTTATTTGTGCGTATTTATTTGTGTGTCCTAATTTCCCTTTAACGGGGTCGGACAGTGGAGTCTCGGGCCGGGCGAAAGGGGGGGATAGGGAAAGGGGGGGGTACGAACTCTGGATGCGTGCAGCTGGTTTCGTGCCCGCCGCCGGGCCCCTCCTCGAGACATGGGCGCCTCCCGGCGCCGCCGGGAAAATCAGCTACGTGAGCTGATTCTCAACCCCCACCTTTGCTATCCCCCCCTTTCGCCCGGCCCGAATTGAGGAAACGGAAGGGCAGCGGGAGGATCATGGGGGATGGGAGTGGGAGACCTTGCGGCGGAAAGAGGTGCCGTTGGCGCCCGTGCCGTTGACCACCATGGCGTCAAGGATAAGCGGCCCCTGTCGGAACGGAACATGCCAGCACCTCGCTCATCCCTCCCCCTATCATCCTCCTCCTCCTCCTCCTCCTATTCCTCCTCCTTCTCCTCCTCCTCCTCCTCCTGCTCCTTTAATGTATTATCCCCTTCCTCTCCTCCTTGCCCACCTTCCACCTCATGCTCCTGCTCACCCTTGTACCCCATCCTACTCATGCTCCCCTGTCGTATCCTTCCGCTCTTCTCCCCTCCCCCTTGTGGGGGAACATCAGCCGCTACTCCAGGGACCTCTTCTGGTAATCTCTGGCCAGAATTTCGACGCGAATCCAGCCGTGGTTGAGAGGGAAGGGTAGACGAATCGGTGTGCTCTCTTCTGCTGACCCCCTTCAGACTTCTCCGTCATCGTCGTCCTCGGTCCCGACTTCGCCCTCCGTCCCTCCTCATCCGCGCACCCCTCCCCCTCCGATCCTCCTCCGCCTCCTCCAACTTCCTCCTCCTCCTCCCTCCTCCTGCTCCTTCAATGTAGCATCCCCTTGCCCACCTTCTACCTTCTACCTTCTACCTCCTCCTCCTCCCTCCTCCTTCTCTTCCTCCTCCGCCTCCTCCTCCTCCTGCTCCTCATCATGCTCTTCTTTCGCCTCCTTATTCTCTTCTTCCCTCCCCCCTAGCCTCTCCGTCGTCGTCGTCGTCGTCGTCGTCGTCGTCGTCTTTCTTCTCCTCCTCCTCCTCTTCTTCCTCCTCCTCCTCCTTTCCTACTCTGCACCCCCCCTCCATCCCAGGCGGAGGAAGGCTCTTCTTGCGGCCGGCCTCCGACAGGCTCCGAGCAGAATCGGTGCCAGGAGGCTAAAAAGTCCCACGGCGGACGTTTTCATACCATCCCCTGGCCTGGGTGGACCACGAGGGGGAACGCAGGAGGGGATCGGCGCAGGGAGGGAAACGTGGACCTGGACTCGGCGCCGACAGGCTGCGAGCAAAAGCGGTGTCACGAATCCGAACAACTCCAGTCGGGGCCTTGACCTAAGGAACCCAAAATAAGGAACGAGGCCCCTTTTTTCCATAAGTTAACCTTCGATTTCCTGTCGAAAACCTAAGGAAAGCCTGAGGCAAGCTGCGAAACACTCAAGGAGCGCGGAGCCCCTCTCCAACGAAAAGGGTTCCTTCTTCAGGGCCCCGACTGTACACGGACAGCGCTGTCATGTCATGCCCTGGGGTGGATCGACCTTGAGGGGGAGCGCTAGTTGGGCACACGCTAGGATGGGTTAGCAATCTGGCGCGTGGGCGTTAGATCCATGGATCTCGATCTGGCGGTCTGGTGCGTGGTCGCCAAATCCATGCATGGGGGAACGTGCCCCCCAAACTGGAAAACAATTCCGCCTCATCCGGCGACGGATCGCGCCGGTTTCGCTTGGAACGGGACCCGCCGCGAATCACGCACCACAGACCATGCTCACGTTTCCTCGAGTTAGTGGGGGGCCGGCTCAGGCAGGGAGCATCGACCTGAAATCGGCGATACATCGCCAACAGATCGGCGATGCGCCCTCGATAGCGAATCCTCACGTGGGATGCGCTATCAGGCCTCTATCGGCGATCAATGGGCGACTCAGGGTCGATGCCCTTTCCCCTGAGCCCCCCCCTATCGATGCCCCTGAGACCTGGTGAGGGGCAGAACGAGGCCATGCATGCATCCAGAAACTCGATCCCCATTTCACCTGCCCCACACCTGGACACCTCCATGGTCAGTCGGCAGATGGTCGCATTAGTTGGCTCCGAACGCCCAACGGCACCGCCTTACACTTGCAAGTGATACCGACTTGTTGCGTTCGACAGTTGCTGCTTACTGCGATGTCAATGATCGTGTTGGCATGGCCGTCTTGGGGCTGTCTTGGGAGCCTCTTGGGGCCCTTTGGGGAGCCTCTTTGGGCCCTCTTGGGAGCTTCTTTGGCCCTTTTGGGAGCCTCTTGGACCGTGGGCCCTCCTATGCCGTTTTCGGGCCCTTTCCGGCGCCTTTCGGGTCGTCATTGGGGCGATATTTGAAGCCTCGTGGGCCGTTTTGGAACTTTCTTCTAGGGCTCCCAACTTCGCGCTTCGCGCTGCGCGAAGCGCGAAGCGCGAATAACTTCGCGCTCTCGCGCCGCCCTCCCAAAGGGAGAATAGGAGGACGAGGAGGAGGGGGAGAAGGAACGAGGACCGCGAAGCGCGAATAACTTCGCGCCCTCGAGGGAGCCCTTGGTTTTCGGGCCCTTTCAGGCGCCTTTTGGGTCGTCCTGGGGCGATATTGGAAGCCTCGTGGGCCGTTTTGGAACCTTCTTGGCCCGAATAGGCACGAACCCCCCAAACATGCAAAAACCATTGAAAAATTCGGGTGTTCCGCCTCTGGTAGCCCTTCCGGAAACCCTCGGGAAGGCCTCTGGATTCGTCTTGAGGCTCTCGTGGACCGTCTGGAGGCCATATGATGCTTTCTTGGGGCCGTCTTGGTGCCGCGTCATTCGAAAACATAGAAGAAAAAAAGAAGCCATGGAAACCGCCTGGGAGCCGCTTCACCAGAAAAAATACGAGGGAAACGGTCCCCATGCAGCCATTAGACGTATGCATGCCCCCCATCGCCCCTCCCCTGGAACCCCTCCTTCGAGGGTTTCGTCATCACTCGTGCCTCGCTCGTTCCGTTATTTTTCGCCTGCGCCTCGCCCCTACCCTGGAACCCCTCCCTAAAGGTTTTCGCCCCACGGGAACGTCATCGCGACCCTCAGGGGCCTCTCGCCGTTTTAACGCTCTCTTGGGCCATCTTGGAGCCCTCCTGGGCCGTTTTGGAGCCGTCGTTGGGCCGTGTGGGCGGCCTCGTGCGCCGTCTTGGGGCGCTCGTGGGGGCCAATGGAAAGGATATAACATGCAGCAGGTTCTGTAGTGAAGCCAGGCCTGGAGTTCACTCGCGGGGGGGCTTCGTCCTCGCGCTGCCCTGCGACACGCGAGAGGCAGCAAAGGCAAAACACATTCCCATTAAAAGGGTGAGAGGGGTGGGGAGCAAGGAGCGGTTATAGAGAAATGAACGTGCACCGAACGGTTCTCATTGTCATTAAAGTGCCCGCACAGCCATGACATTTTCACCCAGCTGCAAGTTTCGTAGTGAAGTCAGGCCTGGAGATCACTCGCGGGGGGGGGCTTCGTCCTCGCGCTACCTTGCGACACGCGAAAGGCACCAAGGCAAATCACACCCCCGGAATCACAGCCATCGAAAATCACGGATGGCATGCGTGCGCTGTTTATCGTGGTTGAAAAGTCGACTGAAGCATGCGTACAGGAGGTCGAGAATAGGGTTGCGCAGTCAGCGTCCAGAAACGACTGCCAGGGGCCTTGCCTTCAAGGACCCTGTGTGCACATCGTGTTGTACCGCAAAGGCCTCGACCCGAACATCTGCGTTCAAGATCTCTCGAGCTGTCCACAACATTACAGATTATGAAGCGCGTGGTTTTCCGCTACGGTTCCCCACCGACAGAAATGCGCGCCACGAATTACAACTTTAGGAAGCGAAGCTGCCTTCTCGAAGCTAGAAAGGCGCCAGAGCATCGAGATTTTGGGATTCTCGTCGATCACAACAACCTTTCCCAGCTTGCGGCGAAGAAGAAAACTTGAAGCGAGAAAATGGCCAGACGGTTCCCGACTCTAACCTATTCTCGATCCGACACCGAGAGGTGAGGGACGCCAGAAACGTGTGCATTTGTACTAAGGGGAGGGGGTTTTCCTCTACGAGCTCTTGAGAAGGTCACACAGGGGCATCTGATCAAGGCTCCTCTACATTCGGGCTTCTGGAGGCGAGCCATCACTCTTCTCTAAACATCTCTTGTCAACTCGTGATGCGGTCTGTGGATGATGTCAATCGAAACACGCCGTCCTCCGTTCCGCTTCGCGGACCTCGCGAATCTCCCGCTGCTCGAGAAGAGGTCGTCCACGCTTCAAACACTGGCAGCGTCGGCGCCGCGAAAAACGCGTTCTGGCCCATGAAGTTCCCCTGGAGATGCCTTGCGCACGCTGTGGCGTAGTCCTTGAAGGGCTTCGGCAAGCTCTGCCACCTCTCCAAGATCCGTCCTCCTTTTCGTGTCGCGTCACACTGCTCAAACTTCGCCACCTTCCTCTCTTTCGAATCTCCCCCAGCGGCCCCAGGTGGTTCAAGGCGTCGATGGAGGCCCCGCTGTGGCGGGCCAGGTAGGGCGCCGCGCTGTGCATCCCGATCTTGGCTGCCGCCTTCTGGACCATCTTGGCGGAGTCCTCGCAGGTGCACTGCCGCGGCGGATCTCCCGCCAGGCGCCCCTCCTCCATCTGACTGAAGAGGCCCCCGACCCACTGGAGACGCGGGTGGCCCCACTCCACGGCGTCGTCGAAACGCCCGGCCTCGGTTGGGGGTCGGTCCTCGCGAGGTCAGAAGACGAGGGCCCAGTGGCGGCCGACGTTGCGAGCTGGCGCCACTAACCAGCGAGCGCGCAGGGCGCGCGCCTCTCCAGGGCGCGCCCTAAAACTGAGCATGACCAGCAGCTCGAGCGCTGCCGACCTGGACATCGGGTCTGCCCCCTCGACAGCTCGGCGCAGAGGGCGGCCCGCGCCTCGAAGGCCCCCGGAAGGCGAGAGAAGCCGAGGGCCTGTCTGTCCCACTCCTTGAGAGCGCGATGCGCCCGAAGTAAACGTAGATCCCCCATCCTCCTGCGCTCGGGCACGCAACCCAACCGGGCGGCAATCGTCTGGCGGCCCACGGACCCGCCCTCGCCCTCGAAGTACGCATTGTCGAAAAGGTCGCGCAGCATCCGATCGAAGTCCAGGGGGCCAGGGGATTCACCTCCATCGCCTTGGCGCAGTCCAAGATCGTCTTCGCGGACTGGGCATTGGTCTTCCTGGCGGCGGGCTTAATTGCCCGAGTCTCCAAGAAGCTTCTGTCGCTCTGCGCGGCTGAGGTCCGCTCCTTGCTCTGGGTGCGTCGCCTCTTCTCAGCGCGGCCCTGTTTGGCGATCAGCCTCAACTCCCTGGCCCCCCTCAGGATCCGCCTCTCTACCCCTGCAAATGCTCCAGTCGGCTGCCTCGTCTTGGCATGCCCCCCAGGTCGGCGGCCAGCGCTGGGGATCTCGCAGGCGCAAGCGCGCGCCGAACGAGGCCCATGAATCAAGGGGTCGGCGCTGGGAAGGGCGAGGCCGGGAGGAGGCCGCGGGGCCTTGCCGTCCGAAGTCGGCTCGGACCGACGATATGGCTCATCAGCGGGATTCAGTTCAGATGGGGCCCGTCGCACCGGGGCCGCGCAGGCGGTGGCCATCAAGAGGGCCGCGCACCGACGATCGCAACAGTTGAGTTTAGCATCGCACGCCCTGCCTTTGAAAATTGCAGGACGACGCCAATCTTATCACATGGGTACACACGACGTCGGCAATGATAACCGATGGTCCTTGGACTGGCGCCGCAGAGCCCAAATAACGGCCTTCGCCTCTAGAGTCTGAAAAAGGTTCTTTTCGCATGCAATGCCCGGAATGCAAAATACACCAGGGGCATTTCTTACAGGGCAAGAGAGCACCTCGGGAAAATCAAGATCTGCCTCCCGCTCTTATGTTTGAGCTGCTCCTCGGGGTACTTTAACAATGAAGGTGCCCGAAAGGGCATCTCGAACACTGGCTGTTAGACCGCGCCTAGCACGAAGACGTGGGCGAGAGACCCAAAGTCCTTCAGGACTACGGAAACGTTGCCTCTCGTCACGACGACAACGTTACTTCGCAAAGTCAAGATCCATGCCAGCCGCCACCGCGCCCATCACAGTCAAGCAGGCGCCAGTAGCTATCGCCCGCTCATCCCAGATGAGACCCCAAGATAACCCGGCGAGGAGATCCCGACAGGCGTCTAGTTCTTTTGCCGCGGATCCCCACCCCGCAGGGGAATGCCCCGAACTCCACCTATACCAGCAAACTGGCAGCATGGCATCATCGCTGACAGCGTAGGTCCCCTCAGCACGAATGCGAAAGTCAGGCGGCCGATGAGCTTCCCCACCCTCTTCGGGCTGAGAGCGCCGCGGGCCGGCCCCCAGCTGATTCGCCGATCCAAGCGCCGGAATCTTTTCTCAGCAGCGCGAGCCGCTCAGCTGACCCCGTCGAGCATCGCTGCAAAATCGACGCCCTGCGGGCCAGCCTTCTCGCCACCGCGCGCGCTGAGGCCTGCGCCGTTCAGCTTCTTGGAGGCCTCGCTGGCGAGCCGCTGGACAAGGTCGCTGCTGCCGCTGAGCACCCGACGTCGTCGCCACAGATGTAGCGCACAGTGCCGCGAGTGCTTGGTAGAAGCTGTCCTACTCCACAATTCTGCAACCGACTTGAGGGCGTCAGATAAGGCGCCTTCTCGACCAGTCCTCGGCTGGCCACCCGCGCGAAATAGAGGCCCCGCTTGAAGCTCATGGGCAAGGCAACGAAACAAGGATGAGACCAATCGTCGGGCCCGCGGACAATGCCTGCCACATCCCCCCCCGCCAGCCCAGCGCCGCGAGCTCGAATCGCAGGCGGGCCAACAGTATCGGCTCAACCTCTCGTCGATCCTGAGCGAGTAGAGACAGTCCCGCGCGTCCGTCGAAGCGGCGCGCGCCGCGAGGTCACCCGACACCTCCAGCTCGCCAAAGGACTCGCAAGTAGCGAGGCTAATAGAGGGTGGATCGTGAGAGCGGCGGTTCGCACGACGGGCGCCCACTATCAGGCGTTGGCGTCCGCCCTTCTTTCTTACCAAGAAGAGGGTACTTCTCCCCTTCGCATAGCGGCACCAACGCGCGACGCCCTTCCCGGCGAGCTGCCCGTCAAGGGTGGTGCACAGGCCGACATCTGACTTCAGGCGCACGTCTAAATAAAGGCATTATCCTCGATCGTCCAAAACACCACATCCGATATCACGATCCGCGCCTCGAAATGATTGAGAAACTCATGATCGCGACCCTCCGGCAGGCCCGCGGCAATCGGGCGCGAGTGGGCGCTGGGCGGGAGGGAAACCACACTTGGCTTAAGTGGCATCACAGGCGACTCTCCCGAGCAATAACCTGCTCGGGCACGCAGAAGCTCGCCGGCAGCTCCATGCGGTTGCGGCGCGGGCTCTGCGGGGGCACTCTCATTCGCGGCCGCCATCAGAATATCCAGGGCCCGAGAATGGCCCCCAGTAGCACCTCGGGGGCCAAGTCACTGCACCCGGCGAGCCAGTCCAGCGACTCCACGGCGTGGCTGACGCGCAAAGCAGCGCGACGGCCACGCCCAGCGCGCTGTCGAGCCCCTCGAGAAAGGTGCTTCCCAGTGACTTCAGTCACGGCCACTCGGGGAAGTGGGATGAGCTCCACTGGCCTCTGCGGCATCTCAAGATTGTAGGCGGTGGCCCAACCCAAGCACCAAGCCTGCTGGCCTCGGTCTGTCTTCGACCCCTCCGCCCCCGGAGACCCAGGTGAATGGGGGACTGCAGCTCGCGTCTTCTCCGGAGGCGGGCGATCCTTCTTCGGTCCCCGCACCTCCTTGGCTTCTGCCTGGCCGTCTCGATCTCGGCCTGGCCCTTGGCCCTCTTCGCGATATGGGCTGACGGCGATGGCGCAGTGCCCAGGCCGCGCTGCCGCGCCCCAAACCAGAAGTCAACATCCTCGAACTTCGGACCCCCTGGGCCCCTCGAGTTGGCGTCGAGGGGCAGCTGCCGGCACTCAAACAAGGCCTCGAAACAAGACAACGAGGGAATATTCAACTAATCGTACGATCCAGCGTGCTCGAACGTCCTGCAGATCACTGGCAGTTCGCAAGCCTCACGATCAATAGGAGCAATCTTTGACTCGGCCAAAACACGATGATACCATTGCATCGGCGACCCTCCAGCGCGCTCCACGTGCTTCGACAGCCACTGAGTAGCAGGTGGGCCCTCGACGGGCCAATCCTCGTAGAAGTTCTCTGAAGACGACGCTGCCGCGCGCCGCCACGGACGCCTTTGCTCGCCCTGCTCATCGTGCAGCACAAACAAGGTACGGGCGTCGTCCTCCTCTCCTTGCCCGGCGGCCTTGGGAGCTTCGCTGCCAGCTCCTCGAGGCGCGGTTGACCCCCCCTGCCCACTTTTGAACGGCAGGCCGTCGAAACCCAGCGCAGTCAGCCAGGGCGCCCCCCTGAATCTTCTCAATGAACACCACCTCCCCGATGCCGCCCGAAGCGCGCAAGCGGCGCGGCCCCTTGAGGCCAACCACCGCCTGCAGCCTCCGTCTCAGGGAGAAGCTCAATGTCGCCGCGGCGGCCGTCCAGACCGCGCCAGGCTCAGCGTCCACACGAGGCGCTCCAGAGACTGCTCCAGCCAGTGGCGCCCCCAGCAGGTCACCCAGCGCGAACTCGGCGCCGCCCCAGTCACGCCAGCCACGCACATCAGCAAACTCAACCAGGGCAGCAGCTCCCTCTGCGTGAAGCCGCTCAGCTTCAGCACGACCTTCACGGATGGCCTGCCGAACGCCCTCTATCTCCAGGTTCCCGCGAAACCGGTAGGCAGGATGAGCCAGATGAGCGGGAAGGCGGCCTCCCTTTCGCACGCGTAAACCTCATCGACGTCCTCATCCACCAGCACCTCGTCATAGATATCTCCATCTCGGGTCAACACGGCCCAGCGTTTACTGGAGAGAAGCCAGAGTAGGACGCGCTCGTGCACCAGGTCCTCGTTACTTGAAGAGGAGACGAGTCCCCGGCACCAGGGACTTCACCACTCTCGGTGCGCGAGCGGCAAGCATCACGCTGTCCTCGTCCTGCAACCCACTGGCCGATCAACGTGATTGTCGTCACCATCAGCACACCTCCCAGCACCTCGTAGGCACGAGCTCCTGGGGCCCCTGGCCCCTCGCAAGGCGCAGCTGCTGGGCAAGCGGGCACCGTCACGGCAGGGCACTCCAGGCCGGGGCAGCTGAAGTGGGGCACATTTCCGCAGTTCACCTCGCACGCAGGGCGCACCGTTACCTCGCCGTAGCGCAGCTCGCACGGTGGGCAAGGTGGTCGAGGGTGTAGCCGCCTGCCCTGCTATGGCGGCCAGTGAGCTGTGAACGAGTGCCCGAACAAACTTCTGGGGCCCGGCGTTCCCGAGGGCAGGACACATGCAGACCCTGTCGAATGCTCGAGCAAGGAGCGGCTATATAGAGAAATGGATGTACGTCGAACCGTTCTCATTGTGACTAAAGTGCCCGCACAGCCATGCTGGAAGTGCAAGTTTTCCCAAGTGGAATGAGACGATGTGTGCCTCTTGGGCGTCCTTTTGGAGGATTCGTGGAGCGTCTTGAGGTCCTCTTTGGCCATCTTGAGGCCGTCTGGGGCCCTCTTTGATCGCTCTTGGGCCGTTTTGTGATCGTTTTCGGCCTCCCGGAGGCCGCCTCGGAAGAACACTGGGCGCTCTTGGGGCTGTCTGGGGCAATTTTGGAGCCCTCCGAGGCGCTCTCGGGGCTGACTTGGGCCGTCTAGGGCCGAACATGGTCTAACACTGGGCGGTTGGATCTGGGTCTCCCGAGGCCAACCCCCTCACGCTCCCTCTCGTTACTTCTCCCGACTCACGGATCGCGACGCGACGCGCGTTTGCCGTCATCCACCGCCCCCCTCGGTCATGCCAAAGGTGTGCACGGCGTGCCAGACTTCTGGGAGGCTTCGGCTCTTTTCTGCAGAACTCCTCCTCAGGCTGCGGCCCAGCCCGCACACCACCCGAAAGACCAGGGAAACTCACTGGGTCGTTGGCCTTCCCGCTCCAGACGGCCCCAAGATGACCTTCAAGACGGCCAAGATGGGCTCCCAAAACGGCTAAAACGACCCCAAGGGAGCTGTCTAGAAGGCCGAAGGTGCACCCAAGACAGCCCAAATATGGTTTCAAAATTGCCCGATACTGCGCAAGAGGCCCCAGAGAGGCCTCCAAGACGGTTCCAGAGGCGTCTAAGAGGTCATTGATGAAGGCCCGAAGCGGCTCAAATCATTGATCTGCCTCTGGTTGTCTGAAGGATTCGGTCATTTGCTCCTGTTCGGCCTTCCGACGGCCCAAGACGGTCCAGGAGGCCCCGAAGATTGCCCCAAGATCGCCCAAGAGGCCTCCAATATTGCTTGAGGACGGCCCAAGAGGCACCCACAAAGTGTCCCAAAGACGGCCCAGGAGGCCTCCAAGACGCCCAAGATGGCCTTCAAAACGACCCCGACGCGCCCCAAGAGGACCCCCAGATGGCCCAGAGAGGCTCCCAAGACGGCTTCCGACGGCGTTAGACGGGCCAGGAACGCCGTAAGACGGGCAAAGAGACCCCCAAGACGCCACCAAAGGCCCCCAAGAGGCCCAAGGATGCCCCCAAGAGACATCCAAGGGGGCCCCAGGAAGCTCGCAGGAGGCCACAAGAAAGACCAAAGCTCCCAAAAGGTCTCCTCTTCCTTCTCTTCATCCTCCTTCTTTCTCCCTCTCCTCCTCGTCCTCCTCCTCCTCCGCCTCCTCCTCCTCCGCCTCCTCCTCCTCCTCCTCCTCCCTCTCCTCCTCCTCCTCCGCCTCCTCCTCCTCCTCCTCCTCCTCCTCCGCCTCCTCCTCCTCCTCCCCCTCCTCCTCCACGTGCTCCGCAGAAGGCTTCCACGCTGGCTTGGGGAAAGCATGGCCCACGAGCGTGGCCAAACTTTGCCCAAACATGTGGCCACAGAGGCGTATCCTCAAATGCAGGGGGCAGCGGTGATTCGCCGCAGGCGTCGTCGATAACGTTTCTTAACAGGTGCTCAGGAAAGCAATCGCCCCCTAGACGGCCCAAGGGTCCTCAATGCCCGCAGAGGCCATGTCCAATCACCGTCGAACCGCGATGGACCCATGCACGGCGATGGCACGGCAGGGATCCCCCTGGGTACGCCACCTCCGAGTCAGAAGAATGTTAGCATGTGGCACTGCGAGCTGCGAACGTAAGGGTACATACCTTGAGTGACCAGTTAGCGACTGACACAGGGAACAAACAAGCAAGGCAGCTTGTACCAGAGTGCTTGTGGCCCTTACGTGGGTGGGAGGGGCGAGGAAGGGAGGAGGACAGGGGGGAGGGACAAGATGGGGGAGGAAGAACCTCAGAGTGGCAGATGGGGGACAAGCCTGAGGCCTCCCCAATGGGGTCCGAGTCGAGGGAGTCGGAGAAGCACGCCGCATCGTCGATGGATCGCCGATGCATCGGCGCTGTCGGCATGGAGAAGATCTGGCCACACATACAGCCGCATCGCCAGAGCGGCACGAACCTCCAACCCCGCCCGCTCGGACACCGTGTGGGAGGCCCCGGCGAACGGAAGAGTCGGCAGCGCAGTGGCCTCCAGCCCCACCACCTCTGCCTCCCCAGCAGCTTCTGACGACTCCGCCCCGGCCTTCTGCGCCTCGTCGACCGCGGGCATTGCCTCGGCCTCCGGCGCAGCCGCCCCCGCCTCGTCGGCTCCAGCCGCAGCCTCGGCCTCCTCGGCCGTGGCCGCCGCCTCTGCCGCCGCAGCCTTCGGCGCTTCCGCCTCGGCGCCGTCGGCTCTGGCCGCCGCCTCGGCCTCCCGCGCCTCGCCCGCCTTCTGTGCCTCGTCGGCCGTCCGTGGCGCCTCGGCCTCCAGTGCCTCCGCGCTGGCCTCGTCGGCTGCAGCCTCGGCCTCGGACTGCTCGGTCGTGGCTGCCACCTCGGCCGTTGCGGCCTGTAGCGCCACGTCGGCCTCGTCCGCAGCTGCCGTCACCTCGGCCTCTGGCGCCGCGTCGGCCTCCAACGCCTCCTTGGCCACAAGTCCCGATTCGGCCTGGTTGGTCGCGGCCACTGTGCCGGATGTCGCGGTCGCCTGTTTCTCCAACTCTGCTTGGTCGGCTGAGGCGGCCGCATCCTCTACGACCTGTGGCGCCTCGTCGGCCTCGGGCGCCACGTCGACCGCCAGTGCTGCCTCGGCCTGCGGCGTTTCTGCTTCGGCAGCAGCTGCACCCTTGGCTTCACTGGCCTCTGTCGCCTCGTCGGCTGCCTGTGCTGCCACGGGCTGAGGCGCCTCTGCCTCGGCTTCTTCGGTTGCGTCTGCACCCTCGGCTTCATCGGACTCGGGCTCCGCGTCGGCCGGGAGTGCTGCCGCGGCCCCTGGCGCTTCTGCCTCTGCCTCGTCGGCAGCAACCGCCGCGTCGGCCTCGTCGGGCGCGGTCACTCTGGCCTCTGGCGCCTCCACCTCGGCTTGGCCGGCTGCGGCCGCCACCTCGGCCTGTGACACCTCGTCGGCTTCCCGCGCCTCGTCTGCCGTGGGTGCCGCCTCAGCCTCTGGCGCCTCTGCCTCGGCCACGTTGGTTGCAACTGCAGCCTCGGCCTCACCGACCTCGGGCACATGTACGGCGTCCTGTGCTTCACCGGCCCCCGGCGCAGCTTTGGACTCTGGCACCTCCTCCCTGGCTTCGCCAGCCGACTCGGCCGCCTCAGCCTCCACTGCCGCGGCCGCCGCCTCGGCTGCCGCTGTCTTGGGCGCCTCCGCCACTGCGGCGTTTCCTGCTTCGGCCGCCGCCTGAGTCTGTGGCGCCTCGTCGGCCTCATGCGCATCGCCGACCACAGGTACCGCAGCCTCGGTCTCCGGCACCTCAGCCCCAGCCTCGTCGGCTGCAGACGCCGCCGCCTCGGCCTCGTCGGCCGCGACCACCGCCTGAGCAGCGGAGGGCTTCGGCGCCTTCACTTCGGCCTCGCCTGCTGCGCGCGCATCCTCGGGCTGCGGCGCCTCGTCGGCCTCCCGAGCCTCGTCGGCCGCAGGTGCCGCCTCGTCCTCTGACGCCTCTCCGTCGGCCTCTCCGGCGGCAGCTGCAGCGTCGGCCTCCTCGGCTTCGGGCGCCGCGTCGGCCACGGGCGCTGCCCTGGCCTCCGGCACTTCTGCCCGTGCCTTGTCGGCCTCGCCGGCCGCCGTCGCTGTGGCCTCTGGCGCCTCCACCTCGGCCTGGGCGGCATCCTTGGGTGGCGGCATCCGAGCCCTACCCCCAGCAACCATCGGTTCTCCTGCATCGATGGGAGGCGAGGGTGGGGTTCGGACTTCGCCACGTGTCCGACACATTCCGAACCCCACCCCCGCCGCCCATCGAGTTGCCTGGGATCTGCGAGGGCAGCAGTCGAGGTTTATCGGAGAGGACACGCGAGAGGACGCAAGACCCTGCCGAGGGCCAGGTTGCAAAAGGAATCTGCGGGAGGCATGGGTCGCGAAGCACAGGACACGAGGGGTACCTTGGGGGGCAGAAAGATACGGATACGTGTTGTCCCCGGACCTCTCTTGGGGTGCGTTCTGACCAGAATTTCGAGGCGAATCCAGCGGTGACAACGAGGATTCCCCAGGAGGACCAGGAGAGGCCAAAAACGAAGGGGACAACACGTATCCGTATCTTTTTCTCCCCCGAATACCCTTGACTTCGCGGGGCCGATCTACTCGTCAGCCTCGACTGCAGGGCTCGGATTCCGCCGCCGACTCCTGCGCCTCGCCTGCTGCGGGCGCCGCCCGGGCCTCCGGCGCCTCTGCCTCGGCCTCGGCCTCGGCCCGGCGGGCCGTGGGCACCGCCTCGGCTCCTGCGGCATCCAGCAGCTCCACCTTGGCGCTGGTCGGGTCGGGCGAAAGGGGTGGATAGCAAAGGGGGGGTTTGAGAATCAGCTCACGTAGCTGATTTTCCCGGCGCCTCCCCGCGCCGGAGGCGGCTATGTCTCGAGGCATGGGCCCCTCGGTGAGGCCGAAACCAGCTGCACGCAGCAAATTTCGTAACCCCCCCTTTCCCAATCCCCCCCTTGGCGCTGGGGGTGACTACCTACCAGACCACCCCAACCCAACCCGAAGGCCCGAATTTCGGGTTGGGGGGGGGGTAAGGGTTCCACACGTGTTTTCTCGATGTTTCCCGACCCCCCCCCAACTGGAAATCGAGGGTAAATCTGAGCCTTCGGGTTGGGTTGGGGTGGTTTGGTGGGTGGTGAGGGGGGGGAGAGTGGAAAGGAAGATCCCTTTGGACAACCTCTGCGCGATCGTACGAATTTCGGCCTCTGTCCTTCAGCACCTGCTCCCGAGAGAAAAGAGGGCAACCGTCTCAGAACATCCCCGGACGGTGTCGGCACGAGTGGGCTCTCACCAAGCCCCCAGGCAGTGCGAGCACTTGCGGGCTCCGACTCTCCTTCCGAAGGATTCGGATGGATCAGCCGAGGTTTCGCCTGGCGCCCAGCCCGCGGGCGCCTCGTGTGCCGGGTGCCTCGGCCGCAGCTTCGCCCGGTGCCCGCCCGCAAGCGCCTCGTGCGCTGGGAGGGCCAGGCGAGATGTTTCCGCTGCCCGCCCGTGGGCGCCTCGTACAGGGCAGTTTTTAATACATGGGATGTTTAAAAAATATAGGATGGTGAATACATGATCCATGTATGAGTGAAGTTATGCATGAACTCATCGTTGTTTATAAATACATGGGACTTAAAACATCTAGGATTGTTAATACATGATCCATGTATGAGTGAAGTTATGCATGAACTCATCGTTGTTTTTAATACATGGGGCTTAAAACATTTAGGATTGTTAATACATGATCCATGGATGAGTGAAGTTATGCATGAACTCATCGTTGTTTTTAATACATGGGACTTAAAACATTTAGGATTGTTAATACATGATCCATGTATGAGTGAAGTTATGCATGAACTCATCGTTGTTTCTAATACATGGGACGTAAAACATTTAGGATTGTTAATACATGATCCATGTATGAGTGAAGTTATGCATGAACTCATCGTTGATTTCAGTACTAAACCCTGCACTTTTAATACACATGATCCGCACGCAGAGTATATGCATGAATGAAGTCATGCATGAAGTCATCGTTGTTTTTAAGACCAAATTCCTGCATGTTTAATACATGATCCGCACGCGGAGCATATTCAGGGGAGCGTAAGACCCGGGTACAGTGGACTCGGAAATCCCCGACGAGGTCGTCAAAAAAATGACGAGGACGAGCCTGCATTTTGACGAGGACTCCCGCTGCAGACATCCCACGAAGTTCCTACTCGTCAGAATCCGGGCCGCGGTCGTCAAAGAACGATGGCGAACCCGAGTCCTGGCAAACCCGCGTCTTACGCTCCCCCGACACGTGTCCGACAAATTCCGAACCCCACCCCCGCCGCCCACCGAGTTGCCTGGGATCTGCGAGGGCAGCAGTCGAGGTTTATCGGAGAGGACACGCGAGAGGACGCAAGACCCTGCCGAGGGCCAGGTTGCCATAGGAATCTGCAGGAGGCATGGGTCGCGAAGCACAGGACACGAGGGGTACCCTTGACTTGGCGAGGCCGATCTACTCGTCAGCCTCGACTGCAGGGCTCGGATTTCCGCGTCTTACGCTCCCCCGACATATGTATAAAAAACACGGCGCTGCACGCTGGGCGGGCCAGCCGAGGCTTCGCCCGGCGCCCGCGAGGTGGGCCCCCGTGGGCGCCTCGCGGGCGCTGGGTGCGCGGGGGCGGCCGCACAGCGTGCACCGCACAGCTCTCTTGCCGCGCGGCCTTCACCACAGAGGCTTTCCTCCTCCCCCTGCCCCTCCCCCTCCCCCTCCCCCTCCCCTCCTCCTCCTCCTCCTCCCCCTCCCCCTCCTCCTCCTCCTCCTCCTCCTCCTCCTCCTCCTCCCTCCTCCTCCTCCCCTCCTCCTCCTCCTCCTCCTCCTCCCTCCTCCCCTCCTCCTCCTCCTCCTCCTCCTCCTCCTCCTCCTCCTCCTCCTCCTCCTCCTCCTCCTCCTCCTCCTCCTCCTCCCCCTCCGGAAGAGGCGCCTGCGGCGTCAGCGGCGCCGCGGGCGCTTCTGACCACCCTCGCTTCCAAGAGATACCAAGCGACGCCACACTACGGCCTGTGCTGGTCAGGCCGCCTGACGAGGAGGCGCGTGGCATGACTTGGTTTTGCCTGGAAGCGAAAGCGGGGTAGGTGTAGGTAATTCACGCTCTGAACCGCATAGCGTGCACCACATAGCTTATACCATATGTGTTGTACCGAATAGCTCACACCATACGGCTCACAACACCGAATTCGCACCGCATCATTTAATTATACGCGACATAGCTTGCATCACATAGCTTGTACCACATTGCTTGCACATCATGGCTTGCACCACATAGCGTGCACCACGTACCTTGCACCACGCAGCTTGCACCACGTAGCTTGCACCACGTAGCTTACGCATCCACAGCGAAATTACTTATGATTTGGGGTTCACGCTGGCAACAATGCTCGAATGGCTGGACAATGGTGACTGAGAGCAAAGAAATTGTCCGGCAGTTCCGACATGGGGCCAATTCCCATGGGGTCCCACTCCACAGGGACCTGACCGCACGCCGTGTCGCTTCCCCCTCGCCCGGGGACGGGAGGTGGCCAGCAGTCTGGCCCTGGGGGCCGCCCCCTGGCCAGCAGCGGAGGCGAGGACGAGCCACCACTGGCGGCTCACGTGGAGTGCGGCCTCGGATCTGAAGGCTCGGAACGGAACGTTTCGTTTACCCCTGGCCTCTTCCTCGCCCCTTTCCTCGTCTACACCAGCGCCCCACTCCTGTTTCTTTGTTCGTTTTGCTGGCGTGGCGCTCATCATCAATGGATCACCATGTGTAAAAATCTTTGTCTCACCCCCCGCATTCGGTGTCGGTGTATGCTTGTTGGCCTCCGAGGAACGGAACGGCCTGCATGGTGCACCGCGCGGGTGCTGCAGGGCGGGGCCGAAGCGCCCCAAACACTGGAACCTTCCGGCCGTGCGCTCCCTGCCCGGCGTCGGCAAGAGGTGGGATCCAGAGCAGATTCTGTCTGTTAACGGCGCTGGCTGAAGGCTCGGGGGGGGGGGGCCCTAAGTTCCCCCTCGGGGCCCCGCACACCGCACTGCTTCCCCCCCGCAGGCAGACGGGATGCGGCAGGCAGGCAGGCGCGGCGGCCGCCACGCGGCCAGCCGCGGAGGAGAGGGCGAGCCAAGAACGGAGACTCTTGTTGGGTGCAGCCTCGGACTTGAAGGCTCGGGGGGGGGGGCGTCTCGTGGAGCCAAGTTGGAGCTCGTTGGGGGTTTCCCAGCCCCCTCCCCTGCTATTGGGCAATGTGTCGAGAATGCGGAGCGCCGCGAAGGATTTCTCCTCTTCCTCCTCCTCCTCCTCATCCTCTTCTTCTTCTTCTTCTTCTTCTTCTTCTTCTTCTTATGTTTCTTAGTATTCTTCGTCTTCTTCTTTTTCGTCTTCTTCTTTTTCTTCTTCCTCCTCCTCCTCCTCCTCCGCCTCCGCCTCCGCCTCCGCCTCCACCTCCGCCTCCTCCGCCTCCTCCTCCTCCTCCTCTTCCTCCTCCTCCTCCTCCTCCTCCTCCTCCTCCTCCTCCTCCTCCTCCTCCCCCTCCCCATCCCCCTACTACCCCTCCTCCTCTGTCAGCCGCTGCTCTCCGTCCGCATGTGCACATCGACACAGCCCTTCAACGCTCTGCGCCCCCCCCACATAAGAAGCTCCACGTACGGTCCTGTGGACGCACAAGCATGTTGTCCCACACCCGTTCCCGCAACCCCCTCGCACGTTCTCTGCACCTCATAGTTGGGCGCCCGAGTTATCCGGGGTAACTCGGGTCCGGGGTAACTCGGGTTCGGATTCCCGAAAAAACGAACCCGAGTTAGCCCTGACCCGAGTTACCCCTGATGATTCGGGGCTCTGGGCGCCCGAGTTATCCGGGGTAACTCGGGTCCGGGGTAACTCGGGTTCGGATTCCCGAAAAAACGAACCCGAGTTAGCCCTGACCCGAGTTACCCCTGATGATTCGGGGCTCTGACATAGGGAGGTCCACATTTGGCCCCAGCATGGGGACCGTATCGCGGAGTCTTTGGACCGTGTTGGCGCGGTCTTCGCCGTGAGGCTCTCTTGGGGGCCACCGCGTCGTGGGCCCTCTTGGGGCTCTGGGATGGGGGGCAGCTCTGAGGGCTGAGGCCTCACTCCTCACTCCTCACCCCTCACTCCTCACCCCTCACTCCTCACTCCTCACTCCTCACTCCTCACTCCTCCTCCTCCTCCTCCGCCTCCTCCTCCTCCTCCTCCTCCTCCACCCGTTTCCCTTGTAATTAACTCCTGCAGGTCGCACCCGCAGACGTGTCCGCAGGGCGGGCTGGACGTTTCGCCTGAGACTTCATCACTGGCTACGACTCTGAAGCTTAAGCTTTGTAACAGCTTCAAAGGATGGAGGGCGGGTGCTTTTCAACATGCGGCTCTCGCCATAGCGCCACGCACACTCGCCTGCGACAGCTTCAAAAATGGAGGGCGGGTCCATTCGAAAATGTGGTTCTTTCCGTAGCGCCTCGCACATTCGTTGTAAATGCAAGAGTTTCAAGGATGAAAGGCGGGTCCTTTCAACATGTGAATGTGACTCTCGCATTGGCGCCGCGCACATTCGTTCGAACAGTTAGCAACGGTTTCGCGGCATCGTAGGGTTGACGTCCAGGAATGGTGTTCTGGCATGAATTAGGACTGTCAGGGCGCGACAGTCACGTTGATTCGGGGGGTTCAAGTCCCAAGACTCGCGTTGTGGCATTTCGGATTGTCAGCACGCAGCAATCACTTTAATTTGCGGCGTTGGCGTCCCATGAAGGGAGATTTGGTGCGATTGAGAACTCTCAGACGGTCGTCTGTCAGTGGGGCACTTCTTGCAATGAAGACAAAATCTTGTAGGGGCCCATGCAGAGGGAGCTTGGTGGGACAGCTTATTGATTGCAACATCGTTGATGCGCCTTGGGTTTACACTGGTCCCCCTCTCTCCTCAGCTCCTCCCCCCTCCCCCTTATTCTCCTCCTCCTCCTCCTCCTCCTCCTCCTCCTCCTCCTCCTCCTCCTCCTCCTCCTCCTCCTCCTCCTCCTCCTCCTCCTCCTCCTCCTCCTCCTCCCTCCTCCTCCTTCCTCCTCCTCCTCCTCCTCCTCCTCCTCCTCCTCCTCCTCCTCCTCCTCCTCCTCCTCCTCCTCCTCCTCCTCCTCTTCCTCCTCCTTCCCCTCCTCTGCTTTCTCCAACCCGTTTCGTATCGGTTCCGAGTCGCTGGGCGCGCGTCTCCGCCGTGCTCGCCGAGGGCTCCGACGGCGGCGGTCCACGAGCGGAAGCTCGTTCAGGCGGCGCTGGCGGCTGCTCGCGGAGGGGCCCTGGCGACGCACTCGGCAGCTGGCCTTTCGCGCAGTGCAGCAGCGGCCTGCCGCTTGCTGCGCTCGGCGGAGGGCACCTGCCGCGCGGCCGTGGCGCAGCTGCAGGCTGCCCCGCCTCAGCGCCCGCGTGCGGACGCCTCTCGTGCCGAGGGTGATGGCGGAGGCGCAGGGCTGCCTGGCGCTTTTCCGCGGCTGCCGCGCGAAGCGCGATGGCCCTCGGCCACGGCGGAAGCGGCCTCGCGCCAGGAAGCGCCGTGCGGCCGGCGTGCTGGTCGCGCCCGCGGCTCCTCCCGGCGCCACGGTGGTGGAGGCGGCGGCGGACCCAGACCCCCGACGTCATGATTTTTTCATGACGCGACCCCCAGAGGTCCGGACCCATTCCCCGGGACCGGCTTGTCATCCCGAGTCGTTTTTTGACGCTCCCGAGGCCCGGTGAGGGCCCCCCGAGGCCGAAAATGGCGAAAAACCTCCCGTCGTGATTTTTTCATTACTCGAGGGGGTCTGGGGATGGGGCGGCGGCGGCGGCGGGCGCGGCCGGGGCTCGCAAGGCGAGGGCGCCGCGGCCCCGCCCTCGCGGCGACGGCGACTGGCGGGGCGCCTGCGCGGCCGGCGGCTCTGGCGGCGCCGGCTCGGGCGGCAGCCCGGGCCCGCAGCCTTGGCGTCGCCCTGGGCAGCGGCCCGGCCGCCATCGGTCGCGGCGGCGGGCGAGCTCGCGAGCCGCGGGGCCGAGCTCGCCCTCGCGGAGTGGGAGGTCATCTGCGAGCTCGGTGCCATCCAAGGGGCTCGCGCCACCTCCGGCCCGCCTCCCCACTTGGGGGGCTGGCGGATTCATATGAGCGAGCGGGGTCCTGCCTGACAGTTCCTCGTCTTATGCTGCGTCCTGAGTCCTCCTCCTCCTCCTCCTCCTTCTCCTCCCCCTCCTCCTCCTCCTCCTAGATATCCTGCTCCTCCTCCTCCTCCGCCTCCTCCTCCTCCTCCTCCTCCTCCTCCTCCTCCTACAGCGCGTTTTAAAAGAGAGCTGCAGTGCCGTGCGTGCCTCGCGTGGCGTGCCCTGCGCCGCGTGCGTCCAGTGGAGGGTGCCGCGCGTGGGCCGCTCCAGGATGAGGCGGAGGCGCTAACTTGCGGGCACAGGAGAGGTCCTCCTCCTCCTCCTCCTCCTCCTCCTCCTCCTCCTCCTCCTCCGTTCCTTTTCCTGAAGGAGGCGGGGGGGGGGGGGGCGCTTTCAGGAAGGCAGGCGGTTTCCTGGAAGCCCTCGGGGCATCCAAGAAGCCCTTTCGGAAGCCGCCGTGCCCTGCCAAGGCTGGGCTGCGGCGGGATTGGGCCGCGTGGCCGAGGGTGCGCGCGCGTGAAGTAGCCTGGGCCACCTGACATCGCGCATCGCGCCCCGCAACAAAAAGCGCGACCGCCTGCGCGTCGTCGCGTCCTCGCGGCGCCCCTGCCGGGAAAAGGGCTGGGCTGTGGCGGAGTTGGGCTGCGTGCGGGCATCGGGGTTTCGCCGCGTGATGCGAAGTTTCCTCCTCCCTTTCCTCCGCCTCCCCTTCCTCCTGATCGCCCATCCACGCCTCGATATCCCCCCGATCCCCTGGTCGGATTCGCCATACTTGCGTAACGTGTCCCAGTTGCCGAGACAGACCGTGCGCGCGCGCGCGAGATCAGAATCGGCGGCACGCCCCAAGGGCGATGGCGGAGGTGGCGGGCCTCCTCGGAAGGCTCCGAAGGCCTCTGGCCCTCTGCGAAGCTCTTCGGAGCCTCCTCCGAGACCGCAGCGGGCTTCTGCGAAGCCTCCGAAGGCCTCCTCGAAGCCTCCGAAGGCTCCTCGATCCTCCTCCGAGCCTCCTCGAAGCCTCCGAAGGCACGAGGGCTTCTGCGAAGCCCCGCCGCCGTCAGAGAAGGCCCGGGCGAGGCCCCCTCTCCCCTCTCCTGGAGCGCCCCACGCCAGCCGACCGACCCCCGCAGGGCCACCCCTGGCTGAACGGACCCTCGGTCGGGGATCTTCTGACCCGGGTCAATGCAGACCCGGGCCAGTCGGGCCTTGCAGAATCCTGCAAGATCCTGCACCCAAGCCCGGGTCAATGCGAACGATCCTGCAGGATCTTGCAGGATCCTGCACCCAAACCCGGGTCAATGCAACCCTGGCCCTGCAAGATCCTGCAAAATCGGGCGCTCTGGCTGACCCCCGTTTGCGTTGACCCCCGTCTCGTGAGCCCCGACTCGGATCGACCCTGCCCTTTCCGGCCAGCCAGACCACGCCTTTGGAGGCTGCCCAAATGGGGCTCGATCAGATGGGGTCGGCGGATCGCGCCGCACCGCTGCATCGCCACTGCATCGGAGACTTCGGTGATGCATCGGCGGCGTCGGCGTGGAGAAGCTCGGGCCCCACGTCATCGCCGATGCATCAGCGGTGCGGCGCGATCCTCCGGCCCCACCTGCTCGGAACCCATCTGGGAGGCCCTCCAGGGGTGTGGTTCGGCTGGCGGGAAAGCGCAGGGACAGTCCAAGGGTCAGGTCAACCAGCTAACTACGCGAGCCAACTCGTTTCCTGAGTCGTCAGTCTCCTGAGGAGGAGGAGGAGGCGGAGGAGGAGGAGGAGGGAGGAGGGAGGAGGAGGAGGAGGAGGAGGAGGAGGAGGAGGAGGAGCAGGAGGAGGAGGAGGGAGGAGGAGGAGGAGGAGGAGGAGGGAGGAGGAGGAGGAGGAGGAGGAAGAGGAGGAGGAGGAGGAGTCCCGGGACCAGAAGGGGGCCCCGACATGCCGAAGACTGAAGAACACTGCCGCACTGAGCTCCCCGAAACGCTGCTTTTCGGGCCAGGGCTCGGGCCCCTGGCGAGCTACGCAGACGATCCCTGCAACCCTGGGGCAATCTCAACGAGGCGCCGCTGCAGGACACCAGCTGGCTCCTGGGAACTGCTCTTGGAAACTCCGGAAGGCCCCGAAATACTGTCGAAGCGTCCGAAACAGCCCACGGGAAGTTCCGCATTGGGTTTTTCTCGAGGAATGGTACACCCTGCGAAATGCTTTAGAAATCATGGGTTAAGAAATTCATAGTCTCAGAACTTGAATGAAAACCCAAAATTTCCATTCAAATCTTAGGATTTACATTGAAACGTTAAGAATAATCGAGACTCTGGCCGAAAACTTAGGTTTTCTTAAGCATCGCCCAAGGTGTAGGTCTGGGAGCCGTGCCGTTGTTGGGGGCGTCCAGGAGCGGAGGCTGCGCATCATGGCACGAATCGCGTGCGCGGACGAGGGCGGGGGCCAGGGGGCGCGCTGCACACAGCGGGGGGGGGGTCCATGAGATTCGGGGAGATATCATGGCCCCGGCCGAGATTTGCCCCCCCTAGACACCATCCCAGTTTGAGGGGCAACGACAGAGGGAGAAACATCGAGCTGGAATCGGCGATGCATCGCTGGCACATCTCAAGGAGACGTAAGACCCGGGTACGGGGGACTCGGAAATCCCCGACGAGGTCGTCAAAAAATGACGAGGCCGAGCCTGCATTTTGACGAGCCCTCCCGCTGCAGACATCCCACAAAACTCCTCCTCGTCAAAATCCGAGTCGCGGTCGTCAAAAAACGATGGCGAACCCGAGTCCTGGCAAACCCGGGTCTTACGCTCCCCCGAACATCGTCGACGGGCCCCCGATAGCGAATCCGCACGCTCCTGGGCGGGATGGGCTATCGGGCCCCCGTCGTCGACGCACCCCCCCCCCCGAGCGCATGCCCCCCTAACGTTGCCCCTGACCACTCGCCTCTCCTCTTCCTCACCTCACTTCATGCGGAGGAGGAGGAGGAGGAGGAGGAGGAGGAGGAGGAGGAGGAGGAGGGAGAGAGGGAGGGAGGGAAGGGAGGGAAGGAGAGAGGGCGGAGAAGGGAGGGATGACCAAGCTCGCTATACGCTTAAACGGTACCTGAGGGGCACGTTGTGCGAAATCCGTGTTGCCAGAACCCAGTAGTACGTGTTTGACAACAGACGCGACCCCTGAGCCTACGTGTCCCCCCTCAAACGTTGCCCTCGGCTTCCGGGCCATAGCTCAGCTCTCTGGCGGCCGATCAGCAAGGGCTCCCAGCTTCGCGCTTCGCGCTGCGCGAAGCGCGAAGTGCGAATAACTTCGCGCTCTCGCGCCGCCTCCCAGGGGAGAAGAGGAGGAAGAGGAGGAATCGGAGCCGAACCGCGAAGCGCGAAGCGCGAATAACTTCGCGCCCTCGAGGGCGCCCTTGATCAGGACGATCCGGGCACCGCTGGAACGCTCTCGCCGGGGCGCAGCTGCTGTGGAGCACCCCGAGGCTGGAAAGCCGCCGAGAACGGGCGAAAGCGTCACAGACCTCCGACCTTGGTCCCGAGACATCCCCCTCTCCCCTGAGCCTGTCCCTCCTCCTGACGTTGCCCCTGACCTTCTTTCAAGGGACCCCAGGACACACAAATAAATACACACAAATAAAACTATTCTCCATATTTTCCGGGTTTTTGTCTTCCCGCCCAATTCCCATATTTTCCCATATTTTCCTGGCGCTCGACGATTAATTGTGTCTGTGTGTTTCTTTCCCTCCTGACAGGTGTTAGAGCCACGCTGCTGTCGGCTGCACGCAGAGAGCGACCCCGGGCAAGCGTGGCCTCTGGTGCGCGGCTTCTGGGGCCGCCGGGGGGCCAAATCCAGGCGCGCAAGTCACTGAAGGGGCCCCAGGACACACAAATAAATACACACAAATAAAAAGATTCCCCATATTTTCCCATATTTTCTGGGTTTCTGTCTTCCCCCCCACTTTCCATATTTTCCCATATTTTCTGAGAATCGAGGATTAATTGTGTCTGTGTGTTTTTTCCTCTCCTGAAAGTCACTGCCATCGCCTCGCACTCGGCGAATTTCAGCGATTTGGGGGCCCCGTTGGGCCCGCACCAGAGGTCGATTCGACGAGAGGCCACTCCTGCGTGTCACCGAAGAGCCACGGCCCTGGTCCCTGCTCGGGGGGGCGTAAGTGTGGGGTAGGAGTAGGGAGGTGTGGCTGGGAGGGAAATCGCTCTGAACGGCTCCTGGACGAAGGAGACGTGAGCATTCAGATGGGTTCGTTCCCTGACCCACGTTGGCAGCGTGGTTCAAAGATGGAGTCCTGGGGAATGGGGTCCTGAGGACAGGAAGGGACCCAAGGGTGGACTGACATTGTTCGGGAGCGGCCAAGAGGGGGGTGTCCAAGAGGGGGGGGTGCAAATCATGACCGGCGGCATGTGCGCGGCCACGGCCAGGGACGCAATGAAATAAGAAGAGGCGCCATGAAATCTGGGGAAATATCATGGCCCCCGCCATGATATCCCCCCCCCCTAGTCATCACCCCCCTCTTTCCCCCCCCCCGAATTGTCTGGGGCACCTCTTCCTTAGGACCCCCCCTAAAACAGGGCCAGGATCGGGATAAATCGCTCCAGAGCGTTCCGGAGCGCTCTCAGAGCGTTCCGGAACGCTCTGGAGCGGCCGCGGCGCCCAATACATCCTCCAAACCCGCCGATTCTCAGAGATTTCGAGTTATCCCGATCCGATTTTGTCCCGATCTTCGCGTCGTTTGATCACCCCTGCGTGCAGTCCACCACCTTGGCGGGCGCACCGCGGGCCCTTCCGGCTCGGGGGGCTCATCGCCCCGCCCTCTCTCAGGGGGACGTAAGACCTGGGCACAGGGGACTCGGAAATCCCCGACGAGGTCGCCAAAAAATGACGAGGCCGAGCCTGCATTTTGACGAGGCCTCCCGCTGCAGACACTAGGGCTCCCAACTTCGCGCTTCGCGCTGCGCGAAGCGCGAATAACTTCGCGCTCTCGCGCCGCCCTCCCAAAGGGAGAATAGGAGGACGAGGAGGAGGGGGAGAAGGAACGAGGACCGCGAAGCGCGAATAACTTCGCGCCCCCGAGGGAGCCCTTGTTGAACCACCGAACGCCGTTGGCAGCCCCGCGGCCTCGGCCAGGCCGCCCGCCGCCGCGACGGGCTCCGGCGCCGACGGCTCCTGCCCACCAGGAGCAGCACGGGCGGCCTTCGCGAGGCGCGGGCCGAGGCGGGGCGGGACCTCCTCCTCCTCCTCCTTCCTCCTCCTCCTCCTCCTCCTCCTCCTCGTCCTACTCGCCCTCCTCGTCCTCCTCGTCCTCGTCCTCGTCCTCCTCCTCGTCCTCGTCCTCGTCCTCCTCCTCCTCCTCCTCCTCTCGTCCTCCTCCTCGTCCTCTCTTCACTTCCTCCTCCGTCCTCCCCTCCTGCTCCTCCTCCTCCTCCTCCTCCTCCTCCTCCTCGTCCTCCTCCTCCTCCTCCTGCTCCTCCTCCTCCTCCTGAATCCGCGGCCCTGGCACCAGCCTCATTTTAGGTCTGGTGTCCACCAGGCCCAGGCGTGTCGGCCGAACGTCCACAAAGAAACAACTAACTACGGAGGTGTGCCCATCAAGGAGGTTTTGTCAACACCCAGGTGGAAAGCCAAAGACCACCCGGGCGACCGCGACAGAGCACAAACAGCGACAAGGGGAGGGGGAGGAGGGAGGAAGGCGGAGGAGACGGAAGGCGGAGGAGACGGACACGCGGCGGAGGGGTGCGAGCCAACCGACCCCTCCCTTGGGCGCGCGCGCGCGCGCCCGCTGGAGGGAAGGAACAGGGAAGGAGAGGGGAAGGAGACGGAAATGATAGGGAACTGACCAAAACGAAGCGACTGAGCATTAGCCCAAAGCCTCCTCCTCCTTTCCTCCTCCTCCTCCTCCTCCTCCTCCTCCTCCTCCTCCTCCTCCTCCTCTCCTCCTTGAGGCCGACGTTGTGGAGACGAGCCGGTGCCATCTGGCTCGGGTCCTGCCTCCGACCTTGCTAGACGGCGGCGCTGCCTGCCACCGCTGGCCACCTCTCTTGCACGCACAGACCCCAGTGCAGTCGCCGATGGCGTCGCGTCGCGAGGGCGACTCGCGCGACTCGGCAAGCGACGGCAACGGTTGCTAACGCTGCCCGCGCTTTTTTGAACGCACTGACAACAGCGACGTAATCGAGGAGGTTGTGCTCTGCTTCCGCCTCCCACACCCCGCTGATCAACCACCTTGCCCACTGCGACGACACTGCCCGCTGTTCTCGCAGGCGCGGATTGCAGCGGTGCAGCTGATGACGCCAAGCTCGAACTTCACCCCCCGTATTTGACCCCCCGTGCATCCCCCAAACGAAGACGGCGCCTGCAGCCACTGTCCTTCCAAGCGAGCCGATCCTTCGCCCCCGCTGCTCCTGAGCGCTCTGGGAGCCCCCAATCGGATTCCTCCGTGTTGAGCCCTTCTTGATCCCTGCCAGATCTTGCGTCGACCTGAATGAGGCTGGAGCCTGGAACCCAGTCTGGATGATGGATTCGACCCAGACGCACGCATCGAAGGACTCAGAAGAACGAGGCGAAGGATATGAGCGGCGAGGAACAAGGTAAAGACGGAGATGGAAAGGCAGACTGCGGAAGCGACGGATGCGGAGAATGATACAGAGCCCAAGACTCAACCAAACATGAACCAATAAAGAGACCGACCAGGCGAAAGCTGGCATGTATATTGACAGGGATGGAGATGTGTAGATAAGAACGCGCGCAGGTCGCGCAGGGCCCCAACCCAAATGAAGCCTTCTCCTCGGACGCCTTCGCCTGGCGCTGTTCTTCGTCCTGGCGTGCGAAAACAAAGAAGGTTGTAATATGCAACCGAAGCATGGGAGACGCGGTGGTTTGACGGGAGGTTCTTATCGGAGACAAGCACGCCACCGAAACACTCACTACAAACGGCTGAGCTTCCCGCCAACCACAACTTCCGTTGAGAGACTGGCCTACGTCACGCCGTCATGTATCAGACCCGTGCTCTATGCGAGTCGCGAGAACCCCTTTCTTCATTACCCTTTATCGTTCCGCCCTCATCATAATCATGCTCATCATCCTTCTGTCCCTGCGGATCCTCGTGTCCCACCCTCCTCCTCCTCTTTCCTCTTCCTCCTCCTCCTCCTCCTCCTCCTCTTCGTATTGTTATTCGTATCGTTAGTATCACTACTATTATTATTAGTAGTAATATTATTAACATTAATCGTATGATTTTAATCATTAGTACCATCATCATCATCATCATCATCATCATCATCTTTTTCTATTTTCATTATTATTATTATATTATTATTAGTAGTAGTATTAGTAGTAGTAATAGTATTAGTAATATTATTATTGTTATTAGTATTGCTATTATTAATATTACTATTATTATTATTATCATTATTATTATTATTCCTTTTCTTCCTCTTTTTCCTATGTTGTCCTTTGTTTCCTATAATTTCCTTGTTTTCCTCTTCTTCCTCTTGTTCCTCTTCTTCCTCCTCCTCTTCCTCCTCCTCCTCCTGCTCCTCCTCCTCCTCCTCCTCCTCCCTCCTCTCTCCTTCGCCTCCTCCTCCTCCTCCTCCTCCCCCGCGCTGGTTCCTAAACTATCCTCGCCCGCTTGGGGCATGACGGCTTTCCAGCCTTTCTTCCAATCTGTGCTCGCCGACATGCCTGATCAGGGCAACTCGCTTGGGCATCGTCTCTAGATGGGCTGGTGGGTTTACGCGACGCGTCTGGAATTTGTGCTTTGACTTATGCGCGCCGCTGAACCCTCCATCATCCCAGTCTTCGCGGCGGCGCGCCGAAGGGGAGGCAGTGAGAGAGGGGGCGGGCCCTCTCGGATGGCGGCGGGGGTATCCAGAAGCCCGGAGGGCTTCTGAGAAACCGCCCGTGGCCTCGGAGAAGGCTTGGAAAACTAGCCTGGCGAAGGACCCAACCATACGCAATTGTGGATACAGCAATTGTGAATACCATCTTCGCCCGCGCTCCCTGTGGCCACGGCTTCCCGCCGGAACCCGACATGCTCAGGGACACGTTTGTGGCCGTCTTCGCGGGCGCCGACGACCACGAGGACGGCGTCCCCCTGACCGAAGAGCAGAAGCAGGAAAGGGTTCTGAGAGCCATGAGGAAGACTGCCATTGGCGCCTTCGGTGGAGCTCCTATGGGGCCACGATCCTCATGAGGGGTCTGCCGAAATGGCCCGAGGCCGCCATGCGAACACTGCCAATGGGGACCTTCGGTGGAGCTCCCTTATGGGGCCACGATCCTCGTGAGGTGTGCGCCGAAATGGCCCGAGGCCGCCATGCGAACGCAGCCACTGGAGCCTTCGGTGGAGCTCCCTATGATGCCACGATCCTCGTGAGGGGTGTGCCGAAATGGCCCGGGACCGCCATGCGAACGCTGCCACTGGAGCCTTCGGTGGAGCTCCCTTATGGGGCCACCAGCCGTGTGAGGGGTGCGCCGAAATGGGGCGGGGCCGCCATGCGAACGCTGCCACTGGGGCCTTCGGTGGAGCTCCCTATGGGGTCACGATCCTCGTGAGGGGGGTGCCGAAATGGCCCGGGGCCGCCATGCGAACGCAGCCACTGGAGCCTTCGGTGGAGCTCCCTATGATGCCAAGATCCTCGTGAGGGGTGTGCCGAAATGGCCCGGGGCCGCCATGCGAACGCTGCCACTGGGGCCTTCGGTGGAGCTCCCTATGGGGCCACGATCCTCGTGAGGGGTGCGCCGAAATGGGGAGCGGGGCCGCCGGCGCGTGCCACTGGCGCCTTCGGTGGAGCTCCCTATGGGGCCACGATCCTGTGAGGGGTGCGCCGAAAATGCGGCGGGGCCGCCATGCGAACGCAGCCACTGGGCCTTCGGTGGAGCTCCCTATGGGGCCACGATCCGTGTGAGGGGTGCGCCAAATGGGGCGGGGCCGCCATGCGAACGCAGCCACTGGGGCCTTCGGTGGAGCTCCCTATGGGGCCACGAACCGTGTGAGGGGTGCGCCAGAATGGGGCGGGGCCGCCATGCGAACGCAGCCACTGGGGCTTCGGTGGAGCTCATTATGGGCCACGAACCGTGTGAGGGGTGCGCCAGAATGGGGCGGGGCCGCCATGCGAACGCAGCCACTGGGGCCTTCGGTGGAGCTCCCTATGGGGCCACGAACCGTGTGAGGGGTGCGCCGAAATGGGGCGGGGCCGCCATGCGAACGCAGCCACTGGGGCCCTCGGTGGAGCTCCCTATGGGGCCACGAACCGTGTGAGGGGTGCGCCAGAATGGGGCGGGGCCGCCATGCGAACGCAGCCACTGGGGCCTTCGGTGGAGCTCCCTATGGGGCCACGAACCGTGTGAGGGGTGCGCCAGAATGGGGCGGGGCCGCCATGCGAACGCAGCCACTGGGCCTTCGGTGGAGCTGCCTATGGGGCCACGATCCTCGTGAGGGGTGCGCCAGAATGGGGCGGGGCCGCCATGCGAACGCAGCCACTGGGGCCTTCGGTGGAGCTCCCTATGGGGCCACGAACCGTGTGAGGGGTGCGCCAGAATGGGACGGGGCCGCCATGCGAAAAACAGCCACTGGGGCCTTCGGTGGAGCTCCCTATGGGGCCACGAACCGTGGGAGGGGTGCGCCAGAATGGGGCGGGGCCGCCATGCGAACACCACAGGATGGTTGGAAACGAATGGCCATGGCGATGATGATGACGATGATGATGCTAGTGGTGATGATGACGATGATGATGATGATGATGATGATGATGATGATGATGACGATGATGGGAGAAGAGAGGAGGGCAGCGGGAGGTGAGACGCGGGGCGCTGTCTCTTCAAAACGAGGACCCAACACCACAGGATGGTTGGAAAAAAAGGCTCTCAGACGGCCAGAAACTTCCTGAGCCTCCTGTGGCGCGCCTTCTCCCTGGGCGCGCAGCCTTCAGTCAGCCCGTTCTCTAGCAAAAAGTATAGGCGACAACACCACCACCAGCGCCAGGCGCCAGGCAGGTTCCTCCTGGCGGTGTGGCCCATTGCCTCTCGCTCGAGGCACCCCCCTGGCCCCAGCTGGGGGAGGCGTCGTGGACCCCCTCGCTGGAGGTGGCCCCCCCGGGTAGTGGTGTAGCTTCTCTTTGGCATGCAACAATTAGGTCATTATGTAAACGGGTCCTGGACCCCAAAGAGGGCCTTACCGCAGGATCAGTTTTTCGTCCTGAATCGGTTTTTGACAGGCCTGGGGCCCCTGAAGAGCCCTGGGAAACCAGGAACGGCGGACAACAGCAGAAAACGTGTCTAGAGGAAAACGAACAACATAAACTTGACATGTGGGAGGTCCGCGCGGATTTCTTCCAGCGGCGCCGGGGGCGCCACCAAAGGCGCCCAGCGCCGATCCTACACATCCACGCGGAGCTCCGAGAAAGTCTCTGCGCATGCCGCCCGCTTCCATCAGGGCCCCGTTCCCCTCAAGGCCCCGTTCTTTCGTGGCGACCCCCATACTCTGGCACTCGCGGCCCCAAGGGTGCGCGGTGGTGGCTCCGCCCCCCCAAGACTTTGTCGTCGCAGCGCGGCATGGGCGATCCCCACACGCGTTCCAGTTGGTTGGGCCATGGTACGCACGAGTTGTCCAGCTGCAGGAGAAGGTGCGTGTTTTCTTATTCGGCGTTTCGACACTGCGCGGAAAAAGAGGGGGGGGCGGTTCTGGTTCCGGACCTCTGCTTAATGCGACTGTTTACAACAATGCGTCCTCTCGGGGGGGTCCCACCTGCTCGAAACGGGCACCAAAAACAGCCGAGATCAACTCCACGGTGCGAATGCCCGCGCCGATCGGCAAAACCAAAACAATGTATATGAAAACAATCGCAAAGAAGGGGGCAGGAGAGCGGCCGCGGAGGGCGGTATACAGAGGGAGGACATCCACAGGGCAAACACATTCGTCCGGATTGGCCGGCGCGACCCGCCTGCATTGAAGCAGCCTGGCAGTGGACGCGGAGCGGCTTCGTGGCCGCGCCCAGGGGCTGATGGGCGTCTCCCCGGACGCGCGACGTCTTGATGTTCTTCAACGCGCGGCCCCCGAGAGAAGCAGGAGGGGCGGGAGAGGAAGAGGAGGGAGAGGAGGAGGTGGAGGAGGCGGAGGCGGAGGAGGAGGAGGAGGAGGAGGAGCAGGAGGAGGAGGAGGAGGAGGAGGAGGAGGAGGAGGAGGGGGAGGAGGAGGGGGAGGAGGAGGAGGAGGAGGAGGAGGAGGAGGAGGAGGAGGAGGGAGGGAGGGAGGGTGGCGAGCCCGACTTCCGGCGAACTCGAGCCTCGCACGCGCCCCCCCGGCTCGGGCGGCCGCGGCCCGTCGCCCCCGGCGCAGACGCCCCGCGGCAACTGGGCCGCCCACGCTGCACAAATTCGCTGAGCACCCCGCTCACCCGTAGCTGGGTTGCGTCTGCAACCACAGCGTTGGGTGTGCGCCGAAGCCTGCGCCGCGCCGAGAGGGCGCGGGCGCCACGAGGCCTCGGTGCTGGTCGCAGCGCGACCCAATGCAACGATGCGACCAGCGCCGTGCGCCGCTCACCCAGACCAGCCCGTCAACACGAAGGGGCCCCGGGACACACAAATAAATAAATACACACACACAAAAATATCCCCATCTTCCCATATCTCCTGGGCTTCTGTCCCCCCCCCCACTCCCCACATGTTCCTACTCTTCGGGGGAATCGAGATCTAATTGCGTCGGTGTGTTTCTTTTCCTCCTGAAGCCCCAGACATCCGACGTCTCGATTTTTTCGAGACACGGGCCCCCAACCTCCCGACCACTTCCCCGGGACCGGTTTTTCATCCCGAGTCGTTTTTTGACGGTCCCGAGGCCCGGCGAGGGCCTCCCGGGGCCGAAAACGACGAAAAACCTTTGTCTCGACTTTTTCGAGACGCCCGAGGTCTGGGGCAGGGGAACCGCGAGGCACCGCCGCCGCTGCCCCCCCCGGACCTCTCTCTCTCCCCAGGGGCGCGCTCCGACCAGCACTTCGCGGCGAACCCCGCGGGGCCGACGAGGGCCTCCCAGGAGGCTCCCAAAAAGGGAAAACGAGGGACGGGCGGCGGCGCGGGCGCCTTTTCTCGGGTCGGGCGAAAGGGGGGGATAGCAAAGCGGGGGTTTGAGAATCAGCTCACGTAGCTGATTTTCCCGGCGCCTCCCGGCGCTGGAGGCGGCTATGTATCGAGGAATGGGCCCCTCGGTGGGGCCGAAACCAGCTGCATGCAGCAAATTTCGTAACCCCCCCCTTTCCCTATCCCCCCCTTTCGCCCGACCCGATTTCCCCCCCCCGAATCAAGGAGGAGAGGAAGGAGAAACGAACGGACAAACAAAGTCGGCGAGCCCGACGATCTCGAGTCTTACGCTCCCCCGACTCGGGCGGGCCCCCCCGGGCGGCCGCGGCCCCGGGGCGGGGGTCGCCGACGCTCCCCGGACCAGCTCCGGGGAGCGCCCTCGCCAACAGCTCACGGCGGCGGCGAGCGAAGTGTTCTGAGCCTGTCCTGATGTCTTCAGTGAAGGGGCCCTGGGACACACAAATAAATACACACAAATAAAAATGTTCCCTATATTTTCCCATATTTTCTGGGTTTTTGCCTTCCCCCCCACTTCCCATATTTTCCCATATTTTCCTGGGGATCGACGATTAATTGTGTCTGTGTGTTTCTTTCCCTCCTGAAGGACGGCGTCCCCGGAAGTCCAGGCCCTCTCCCTGATGCCAAGGTTGCGTCCCGGATCGTTTCCTGACGCTCCCGGGGCCCGGCGGGGCCGCAGACAGCAAAAAACGAACTCCCGCCCTGATTTGTTTCTGACGACGCGATCATGTAATTACCGGGAAAGCTTCTCAGAAGGCCGGCGGCCTTCTGAGAAGCCCCGCCGCCTTCTGTCGGGAGCGGCCAAGAGGGGGGTGTCCAAGAGGGGGGGGTGCAAATCATGACTGGCGGCATGTGCGCGGCCCAGCGGGGGGGCCAGGAACGTAATGAAATAAGAAGGGGCGCCATGAAATCTGGGGAAATATCATGGCCCCCGCCATGATATCCACCCCCCCCTAGTCATCACCCCCCTCTTTTCCGCCCCCGATTCTGAGAAGCCCCGCCGCCTTCTGAGAAGGCCTTCTCCTTGTCATTTCACCCCTTCGCCCACCGCCGCTCGCGGCGGCTCGAGGCCGTGGCGACGAGGAGCTCCCCCTGGAGGCCCCAAGATCCCAGGGATCCCCCTCGATCGAAGAGGATGCACCTCCGCCTCCGCCTCCTCCTCCTCCTCCGCCTCCTCCTCCTCCTCCGCCTCCTCCACCTCCTCCTCTCCTCCTCCTCCCCTCCTCTCTCTCTCCACCTCCACCTCCTCCTCCCTCCTCCTCCGCCTCCTCCTCCTCCTCCTCCGCCTCCTCCTCCCCCTCCTCCTCCTCCTCTTCCCCCTCCTCCTCCTGCCCAGAGATCCGAAGATATGATATGTTGAATCCGGCGGCTCTGCCTGGCCGTCCCGGCATTCCTATGGTCCTACCACGAAGTGTTCTTGAGCCCCGGAGGCGCCCGCAGTCAATCGGGCCCAGGGGTTAGGTCGGGCGCGTCCCCCTACAGGGGGATTTTGGGCGAAACATTAAACATACTCCAAACAAATACCCCCCAAATGCTCAAAAATAGTCAAAACATCGTCCCCAGACAATTTTTTGACTATTTGGGAAGATTCCCCCTGTCGAGGGGCAGACCCGACTTAAGCCCACGGGGACTCCGCAGAGGTGGTTCGTTCGTTCGTGCGCCGCCGGGCGGGCTTGCCGCGAGCGGGGCCAGCCTCTCAGGGGCAACGATCGGGGGGGATAGGCATATGGGGCGATGCAGCGACCCCCAGCCGACCCCGAAACGCCCATGGATCTGGGGCCGCGGATGGACCACATCAGCGAACGCCTGGGATAGCGGAAGAAGCCCGAAAGCCCAGACATCCGACATCTCGAGTCTCTCCACACGGGGCCCCAGGAAGTCTGCACCTTTCTCCTGGGACCGGCGGTTCGTCCCGAGCCGCCTCTGGACGGTCCCGTGTGAAGGGAAACTGGGACACACAAATAAATACACACAAATAAAAAGATTCCCCATATTTTCTTATATTTTCTGGGTTTTTGTCTTCCCCACCACTTCCCAAATTTTCCCATATTTTCTGGGAAATCGACGATTAATTGTGTCTGTGTGTTTTTTTCCCTCCTGACCGTGGCCCGGCGCGGCTCTCCAGAGGCCGAAGACTGCGGAAAAGCCTCCGCCTCGAGCTCCTCGCGACGATTGGAGGTCTGGGAAGGTCGATCTTCGAACCTCGCCGATGCTCGTCGATCCTACACCCTGCGAAATGCTTAAGAAATCATGGGTTAAGAAATTCATAGTCTCAGAAATGGAATAAAACCCAGAACTTCTATCAACATCTTGGGATTTACATTGGAAAGTTAAGAATAATCGAGACTCTGGACGAAAATTTAGGTTTTCTTAAGCATCGCCTAAGGTGTATAGGCCTCCTGGCTTTGAGCAGGGGCCGACCGTCCCGGCATTCCTACAGGCCTGCCGCGAAGTGTTCTCAGAATGAAAGAGTGATCTCAGAACAAGACGATGTTCTCCGACGAGAGAACCATTTATTGAAACAAGCAAGCCGAAACCAGAAATGTTCCAAAGTTCTTAGAACATTCTCTCGTGGGCCTGAAGGCAAGCCAGGACGCTCCGCTATTGCTCGATGCCTCAGATCCTTGGCGGAAGCCGGCGATCGAAACGAATCGGATCGGCGGAAATCGGCAGCCAAGTCAGAAGAAGTCGAATCGGCAGAAAATAGGCCTCCATGGAAAGATCTCGGAATCCATGTCGGATTCCGATGTCGAATCGAGTCGGAATCGGAAGCCATCGAGATCGGATCGAATCGAAACGGAGGAATCGAAACGATCGGCTGCACGTCAAGGGTGACCCTGGGCAAGAGTGACCTTTGGTGTGCGGCTGTTTGGGGGCCACGGGGGGGCCAACCACAAGCGCGCAAGACGCCACTCCAAGTCGGACCTAAGACAGAAGAACATCTCTCAAGAACATGACTAAAGGGAAATTAGGACACACAAATAAATACACACAAATAAAAATATCCCCCATATTTTCCCATATTTTCTGGGTTTTCGTCTTCCCCCCCACTTCCCATATTTTCCCATATTTCCCTGGGAAGTCGACGATTAATTGTGTCTGTGTGTTTTTTCCCCTCCTGAATGAGACCATGAAGGAGGAGGAGGAGGAGGAGGAGGTGGAGAAGGGGGAGGGGGGGGGAGGAGGAGGAGGAGGAGGAGGAGGAGGAGGAGGAGGGAGGGAGGAGTGAGGAGGAGGAGGAGGAGGAGGAGGAGCATGAGGGACCCCCCGCCGACCCCAGACTGGAGCCCTTCCAGGGTGCCCTCCATCAGGGATGCACCAGGACATCCCACAAGCACCAAGAAGCATCCTCCTCCTCCTCCTTACCCTCCTCCTCTCACTCCCGTCCCTCCTCCATCCTCCTCCCTCCGCCCTCCTCCTCTCCTCTCCCTCCTCTCCTCCTCCCTCCGACTCCTCCTCTCTTCCACTCCTCCCTCCTCCCTCCCTCCTCCCTCCTCCTCCTCCTCCTCCCTCCTCCCTCCTCCCTCCTCCCTCTCCTCCCTCTCCTCCCTCTCCTCCCTCCTCTACCGTCCCCGCACCAGCCTCGATCTTTTACACCTCGGTCGGGGTACCATATCCCCGAACCAGCCTCGGTCTTACACCTCGGCCCGACCCACATTGCAATTCGGCGATCGAGGGGCCTTAGGTGGGCCCGCACCAAAAGGTCGCTTCTACAGAAGGAAAAGGAGGAGGAGGAGGAGGAGGAGGAGGAGGAGGAGTATACACCTATACTAAACTCTTGGCGCTCCGCGCAGACTTCTTGGACCTGCGCTGGACCCCCCTCCCTGGCGCGCCCCGCCGCCGGGGGGCCCAGGCGAGGATCCGAGAAATCCGCGCGGAGCGCCAAAAAATTTAGGTTTATCGGGGATGGACAGACCCCCCTTTAGCAAAACGTGGTTTAGTGAAAACGACCTGAGGCCCAAACCTGGCGGGCGCAAGCCTGGAAAATTAGCGGCCACGGCGCCCTCAAACCGAAAACTGACAATTCACTAATCGACGTGTCACTGTTGGGGGTTCTGTCCACCCCCGATTCTTCTTCTTCTTCTTCTTCTTCGAACTCCGGCGACGGGTCACGCGGGGCGGCCGCTGCGCGGGGGCGGTAAAACAGGGCTAGGATCGGGATAAATCGCTCCAGAGCGTTCCGGAGCGCTCTCAGAGCGTGCCGGAACGCTCTGGAGCGGCCGCGGCGCCCAATACATCCTCCAAACCCGCCGATCCTCAGAGATTTCGAGTTGTCCCGATCCGAGTTTGTCCCGATCTTCGCGTCGTTTGAGGGGCGGCTGCTGCGCGGGGGCGGCCGCTTAGAGCCTGTTTTTCTTTGGATTCGGGCAAGTTTACTTGCATGGACGGGGGGGGGGGGTGAGTCTGAAGCAAGCCGAAAACAATTCGACGTGCGGAAACCACGCAAGTCGAAAGGCGCTTGCACGCTCGTGTTCGATTGAAGAGGGGCGGGGGGGGGGGGAGGGCGAACGCCATGCAAGTAAGCTTGCCTGGATATTCGCCGGCCCAACGGGCCAGAGGCGTGCTAAGATCTCCGGTAACTTGTTAACAATATTTCTAGTTCGCGCGCGCGGAGCGGCCCCTGGGGGCCCCCGGACGAAAAGTACCCCGGCAAGGTCCCGAGAGAAGCCCGGGAGAAGCCACCAGACCACTCCAGGGGAGGGTATTTTTCGACACCCCTCACGAGGATCGTGGCCTCCGAGGGGGGAGCCGCAATCGACTACCCCCAAGAGCCCCCCAAGAGGCCCTGGGGGCCTCCAAAACGCCGCCAAGGAGCCCCAAGAGACTCCCAAGAGGTCCCCAAGAGGCCCCCAAGAGGCCCTAAAGAGGGCTCCAGGGCCGGCGGCATGAGCGAAGCGATTCAATAATTGTGGACTCGCGCCCTCTGGGGGGTTGCGATCTGCGCAACTCTCGCCACTTTCGTGGGCTCCTGGGAGGCCCAGCGGAGTTGGGATACACGCGGACCACCTCGGGACCTCGCGGCGCCTTCTGGGGGGTTGCGATGTGCGCAACTGTCGCCACTTTCGTGGCGGGGCCGGCCCTCGAATTGGGCGCCCGAGTTATCCGGGGTAACTCGGGTCCGGGGTAACTCGGGTTCGGATTCCCGAAAAAACGAACCCGAGTTAGCCCTGACCCGAGTTACCCCTGATGATCGGGGCTCTGGACGCCCGAGTTATCCGGGGTAACTCGGGTCCGGGGTAACTCGGGTTCGGATTCCCGAAAAAACGAACCCGAGTTATCCCTGACCCGAGTTACCCCTGATGATTCGGGGCTCTGATCGAAGGCGGTCTTGAGGGGCGGCCGCTGCGCGGGGGCGGCCGCTTCCGCGGGCGCGGGCTCCTCCGGCTCTGGCTGGGCCACGGCGGCCCGGCGGCCCTGGCTCGGGGGGACCTCGCCGCGTCGAGCGGCAGGGCGGGAGGCGCACGAGGGGCCCCTCCTTCACGTCCTTCCTGGCCCTCCTCCTCCTCCTCCTCCTCCTCTCTCCTCCTCCTCCTCCTCCTCCTCCTCTCCTCCGCCTCCTCCTTCCTTCTCTGGCTCTCCCGCGGCGTTCTCGTCGTCCTCCTCCGCCCTCCTCCTCCTCCTCGTCATGTCCTCGTGGCCTCCTCCTCCTCCTCCTCCTCCTCTTCTCCTCCTCTTCCTCCTCCTCCTCCTTCTTCTCCTGCTCTTCTCGTCGTTTCTCGTCGTCGTCGTCGTTCCTCATCCTCCTCCTCCCCTCCTCCTTCACGTCCTCGTGGCCCTCCTCCCCTCCCTCTCCTCCTTCTCCTCCTCCTCTCCTCCTCATCCTCCTCCTCCCCTCCCCCCCTCCTCTCTCCTCCTCCTCCTCCTCCTCCTCCTCCTCCTCCTCCTCCTCCTCCTCCTCCTCCTCCCCCCCCCACACACACACACACACTCACACTCACACTCACACTCACACTCACACACACGCTGGAGGAGCTCCGCGCGGATTGCCAAGATCGGCGCTGGGTCAACCCTGGCGGCGACCCCAGCGCCGCCCCTGGCACGCTTCGTGCGCAGAGGAGGAGGCCCAGAGCCGTGCGATGTTCGTTTTCTGCGAGAGGGGAGCCCACGCTCGGCAGAATCTGACTACCTACCAGACCACCCCAACCCAACCCGAAGACCCGAATTTCGGGTTGGGGGGGGTAAGGGTTCCATACGTGTTTTTTCGATGTTTCCCGACCCCCCCCCCCACTGGAAATCGAGGGTAAATCTGAGCCTTCGGGTTGGGTTGGGGTGGTTTGGTAGGTGGTGAGAATCGGCACACACGAGAACTGGTGAGGGGCAATGCCTAAGTGGCAAGTGTTAGTTATCCGAAACGGGCAGCGGCCGCTCTTGGGCAGGCCCCACTCGGCCCAAGTGGACGTCCGCGGCGACACATGATCAGCAATGTAAGTATCCCTAACCCTTTGAGACGAGACGACGAGACGAGACGCGCGAGTCCGCCGGCCGGCGGGCCGGCAGGCCCCTTAGGGGCGGCGCGGGCGGGCCGGAGCCCGGTCATAGGCACATGAACTTCAAGAAGATGCTCTCGAGGTCCGCCCAGGATTTGACATGTGTAGCACTCAGTAACCATGTTGAGGGAACTTATGAAGGTCGGAAAGCCAGAACTATAGCGGAAATATCATCTCTTCGGCGGACGTATCGAACAACATCGCCTGATTATACTTATTATCGCTGATGCAAAGGCGGGACCTGAAGTGAGGCCACGTCTTCAGCGTGTCGTTAGGATTAGGGGCGCTTCTGCTCCCAGTGAACGCGGGCGGCGAGCCCTGTTGAGAGTGGGCAGGGACTGCTGTCGGCCTCCGGCCCCGCTCGTGCGCTCCCCTCTTCGGCCCGCCCCGAAGTCGAAGGGAGCTGCTGAAGGGGCCCCAGGACACACAAATAAATACACACATATAAAAAACATCCCCATATTTTCATGTATCTTCTGGGTTTCTGTCTTCCCCCCCACTTCCAATATTTCCACATATTTTCCTGGGAATCGAAAACTCATTGTGTCTGTGTTTTTTTGTTTCTCCTCCTGACCGAAGTCGAAGGGAGCTGCAGGCCCGAAGTCGAAGGCTGGGTAGTCGAAGCCAATCTGGCGCCAATCTGGCAGGCCCAACCTGGCAAACGGGGGCAATCTGGCGAGGGAGCCAACGCGAATCCAGTCTGGCGAAGAACCCAAATCCTCCAGTCTGGCCAGGCCAGATTGGCCCGTGGGGCCCAATCCAATCTGACAGTCTGGCCTTCGACTACCCAGATCGGGGATGGACAGACCCCCCTTTAGCAAAACGTGGTTTAGTGAAAACGACCTGAGGCCCAAATTTGGCGGGCGCAAGCCTTGAAAACAACGGCCACGGCGCCCTCTCGAGAACCGAAAACGGACAATTCACCAATCGACGTGTCACTGTTGGGGGTTCTGTCCACCCCCGAGATATGCTGGACATGAACGCGCACGTACCCTTGAGGAGCAACAGCAGGCGTAAACGGGGATTTCTCGGAACAGCGCTGGCCCCCCTGGAAGCGCCTCCGGCGCCGACCCCGGCGCCAGGAAGGGGGGCCGACGCCGATCCAAGAAAACCCACCCGGGCCTCCAAACGTTTATGCAGATGTTATTGTTTCGTGTCCGCTGCCCGTCAACTTTTCGCAAGACATTGACGCACATTGACCAGAGGATGGACCCAGGAAGGGAGCTGCACGCAGCAGCAGCAGCAGCAGCAGCAGCAGCAGCAGCGGCAGCAGCAGCGGCAGCGGCCGCCGCCGGGCAGGCGGCGCGCGGCCCCGAAAGGACACTCCGTGCCCATTTCGGGCGTCCAAATCCAATCAGGCGGCCCAGATTTCGTAATAAAAGGGAGGCGGTCTCCGTGCCCATTTCGGGCGTCCAAATCTGCATGCGTTGGGACTTTGGCGCGATCCAGTCGCCACTGGATTGGCGCCTCTGGCTGGTGGCGGGCGGCTCGGCTGCCCTGCCCTTGCCTTACGTCGGGCCTGTCCCTCTACAGGAGGAATATTCAAAAATAATAAAAACAGACTCCAGATTTCGTAATAAAAGGGAGGGGGTCTCAACCCTCCCATGACGAGGAGTTTTAGACCCCCCCCCGTGGGAGAACCCTCCAAAACATCGTCCCCAGACCCCCCCAGGCCCTCCAAGATAGCCTGGAAGAGACCCCCCCCCGAAATGAGACCCCCCTCCCTTTATGACGAAATCTGGAGTATTCCAGCTGCTGCCGATGGCCGCTCCTCTCCGGAGGGCTGGCTCCGCGCCGGGCTTGCTGCCCGCGCCGCCGCGGACGCTACTCCAGATTTCGTAAGAAAGGGAGGGGGGGTCTCATTTCGGGGGGGGGTCTCTTCCAGGCTATCTTGGAGGGCCTGGGGGGGTCTGGGGACGATGTTTTGGAGGGTTCTCCCAGGGCGGAGGTCTGAAATGGCTTGTCTTGGAGGGTCCAGACCCCCTCCCTTTTATTACGAAATCTGGAGTACCGGCGGGCCGCCGACCTGAGGAGCGCTGAGTGAGGAAGGGGGCCCCTTTGGGGCCCCCAGAGCCGTCGTCGTTCACGAGGAGCATCGAGCCCCCTCCGAACCGAAACCGCTCCTGCTTCAAGCACGAGACCCAGACATCCGACGTCCCGATTTTTTCGAGACGCGAGCCCCCAACCTCCCGACCACTTCCCCGGGACCGGTTTTTCATCCCGAGTCGTTTTTTGACGGTCCCGAGGCCCGGCGAAGGCCTCCAGAGGCCGAAAACGTTGAAAAACCTCTGTCTCGACTTTTTCGAGACGCCCGAGGTCTGGGGAGGGATGGGCCCACTCCTCCCCGCGCCATCCCCGCCCCTCCTCCTCCCCAGTGCCCCGAGCAAGGGGGGTCCGGACCGCCTGCGCTCCCCAGCCCCCGCGGTCTCGCTCGGTTGCCGGCCCTCCTCTGAGGGGCGGAGCCGAGTGTGAGGGGCAGCGATGCGGCAGGGTTCGTGCTAACAGGGGATATGTCGACCCCTATCCCAGGCTTCGTAGGGTTTCCGAATGGACCAGAAATTTGGGGCCTAACCCTGGGATATACGATGGGGGGGGGTCCATTCTCGATAGGGGTGCGTCCGAATAGCCCCCTTGGGGTGTATCCCAGGGTTTTCCCATTCTTCTGAGCGGCCAGACTTTTCGGGCGAAACTCGGGGATTGGGGGAGAAACATCGCCCGCGACGTGCGGCGTCGGCGCGCGCGCAGAGCTTGTCGGACACCGCGTCGATCGTGCAGCCTTGAATCGATCGCGGCCCCGATCGTTCATACTTGAATTCCGTCGGGTCCCGTGGCGTTTGAAGGGGAACTGGGACACACAAATAAATACACACAAATAAAAATATCCCCCATATTTTCTGGGTTTTTGTCTTCCCCCCCACTTCCCATATTTTCCCATATTTTCTGGGGAATCGAGGATTAATTGTGTCTGTGTGTTTTTTCCTCTCCTGAGCAGAGCTTGTCGGACACCGCGTCGATCGTGCAACCTTGAATCGATCGCGGCCCCGATCGTTCAAACTCGAATTCCGTCGGGTCCCGTGGCGCTGCCGTGCCCACCGGTAGTTCTCGGGTCGGGCGAAAGGGGGGGATAGCAAAGGGGGGGTTTGAGAATCAGCTCGCGTAGCTGATTTTCCCGGCGCCTCCCGGCGCCGGAGGCGGCTATGTATCGAGGAATGGGCCCCTCGGTGAGGCCGACACCAGCTGCATGCAGCAAATTTCGTAACCCCCCCTTTCCCAATCCCCCCCTTTCGCCCGGCCCGAAGTTCCGCGCCGCAGAGTTCGGCCTTGAACGCCTTCGCCGGCGTCGCCGGCGCGCCAACATCGCATGAGGCTACCGTACTTGGGCGGGGACTGGGTCAGGGGAGAAACATCGAGCTGGAATCGGCGATGGGTCGCCGCCAGATCTGCAATGGGTCCCCGATGGCGAAGCGGCACGCTCCTGGGCGGGGCGGGCAATCGGGCCCCTCACAATCGGGGATCAGTGGGCGGTTGGGGGTCGATGCATCCCCCCACCTGAGCCCATCCCCCCCTAACGTTGCTTTTGGTTTTCGGGTCATCATGGCCCAATCAGCGGCCGCTCGGGAAGTCTCGGGCACCCCAGGAAACCTCTCGGCGAGGCGCAGCGCTGCCCCCGATGCAGGCCAAATCCCATGGTGGAGGGGAAGAAAACGGTGACCACGACTAAGACTGAACGAGGAAACGCCGGTGACGATCTTGGTCACCGTTCCTTCGTGGATAATCATCACGAGTCGGCGGCGGCCAGCATGGACCATGACCAAAACCGGCGTCGTCCAGCGCCTCTCGCATCGTCGTGTGGCGCACGGTGGTCCAGGGCAGTAGGCTTAGGTCGGGATGTCCTTCTACGAGTGGATGTTGTAAGAAACATCGGAAACAGCCAAAGCATAATCAGGCAAAGTCAGAAGAGCACGAACGAACAAATCATCCTCCTACTATTGTTGCACCACTCTTGAGTGCTCCCCCTGTAGAGGCATATGCCCGACTTCGAACTGCATCGCCTATCAGAGAGGGCCAGCCGAGACACAGCGGCCCTCCCTGGCGCCCTTCGTCCTCTTTTGGGCGCCCGAGTTATCGGGGGTAACTCGGGTCCTGGGTAACTCGGGCTTGGATTCCCGAAACGCGAACCCGAGTTAGCCCTGACCCGAGTTACCCCTGATGATTTTGGGGCTCTGGACGCCCGAATTATCCCGGGTAACTCGGGTCCGGGGTAACTCGGGTTTGGAATCCCGAAAAGCGAACCCGAGTTAGCCCTGACCCGAGTTACCCCGGATGATTCGGGGCTCTGACTCTTCGGCCTGAGATGGGTCAACCCTGGCGGCGACCCCAGCACCGCCCCCGGCACGCTTCGTGCGCAGAGGAGGAGGCCCACCGCCGATCCCTCAGAGCCACGCGACGTTCGCTCGGCAGAATCGGCACACACGAAGGAGGAGGAGGAGGAGGAGGAGGAGGAGGAGGAGGAGGAGGAGGAGGAGGGGGGGGGGGAGGAGGAGAGAACTGGTGAGGGGCAATGCCCGAATGACAGATGTTAGCTATCAGAGAGGGCAGCCGAGACACAGCGGCCCCTCCCGGCGCCCTCCGTCCTCTCCTCCCTCTCCCTCCTCCCTCCTCCCTCCTCCCTCCTCCCTCTTTCCTCCCTCCTCTCCTCCCGCCTCCCTCCTCCTCCTCCCTCCTCCTCCTCCTCCTCCTCTCCTCCTCCCTCTCCCTCCTCCCTCCTCCCTCCTCCCTCCTCCCTCCTCCCTCCTCCCTCCTCCTGGAGGCGTCTCGTCGCCCCGGCCCGGCACTCTGCTCCCGTCGTTCAGCATGATGCTCTCGCTCCGGCGCGGGCCACTTGTCTGGATCCGAGTGCTTCCGCATCGGTACCGCCCCGCGCCTTTCCCGTCCTCCGCTCTCCCCTGGGCATCCTCCTCCTCCCCGTGCTGCTCCTCCTCGTCCTTCTCGTTCCTCCTGCTCCTGCTCCTGCTCCTGCTCCTGCTCCTGCTCCTGCTCCTGCTCCTGCTCCTGCTCCTCCTCCTCCTCCTCCTCCTCCTCCTCCTCCTCCTCCTCTTCCTCCTGCTCATCCGCCACCTCCTCTTCCAATGTACGCAGCTTCCCTCTTGTGAGTGCGCATGACACAATGGGGTCCGGGGTTCCAAGTCCACTGTGGCTGTGATGCCAGCCAGTGGATAGCAAAGAGCAGCGCAACGGGAAGGGATTGGCGGGAGGGGTAGGATGTCAGATATGGCGCGAGCGCACTTGTTTGACCTTCCCCTTCTCCCGTCCCCGCCTCGCCACCCCTTATTCGATCCCTGTCCCGCCCTCCACCCTCTCCCTCCCACGCTCCCCCCTCTCCAGCCCGGGCTCAGATCGCCTCCGCCGGAGGTCGCGAGCCCAAGCCAGGAGGCCCCCCGCCTCTGCCCTACCCCTCTTCGCCCCCTTCCCCTTCCACTCAGCCCGCGCCATGTCCGTGCCTCCCTGGCGGGCGGCCCCGCGCCCACGGCGTGCGGCACCGGAGCGACGTGCCCAACGCCTGCGGGCCGAAGGCCGAGCCGTGCAGGTGCTCCTTCGCTGCTTCGACGAGCTCGGGCGGCATCGTGGAGGTTGTCCCTCCCGGCTGGGGGCGGCGCTGGCCACAGCCCTTCGTCCACCGCGGGCGGAGCCAGCCAGCGTCCGGAGTTCTGGTCAGCTTCAGGCGCTCCAACAAGTTTTTGCCCAGCCAACCGCAGGAGTTCCAGCCTCAGGAGTACCAGCAGCGGAAGTACACGCAGGAGGGGTACCAGCAGCAGGTGTACAGCCAGACCGGTCCCCTGCCGCCGCTGGAGTATCTGCAGCTGGCGTACCAACAGGCGGAGTTCTTGCAGCAGAAGTGCAGCCAGTCCGATCCCCTGCAGCTGCAGAAGTTCCAGAAGCAGGAGTTCCAGCTGGAGGAGTTTCAGTCCGGTCCCCTGCCGCTGCAGGAGTACCAGCAGCGGGTGTACCAGCAGGCGGAGTTCTTGCAGCAAAGGTGCAGCCTATCCGGTCCCCTGCAGCCGCAGGAGTACCAGCAGCAGGAGCACCAGCAGATGTACCAGCCTGGCCCCCTGCCGCCGCAGGAGTACACGCAGCAGGAGTTCAGCCAGCCGCAGGAGCTCCACTTCAAGCTGTAGCGCCCTCTTTTTTGCCCCACAGCCCTGCTGTGGCTCCAGGCCACACACACTTCAGAGATGGCCAGTCTTTTGGGCTTTTTCGGCCCGTCGTAGCGGCCGCCCGGCAGGCGCCGCCTCTTGACGCAGTCACGGTCGCGCGGCAGCGCGGCTACAGTCCCGCGCTGCGCAACCTCGCCAACCGGCCTGAAGCAGCAGGCCACAGCGCACAAGTGCTTGCAGCGGTGCTCCTCGAGACTCGAGGCCTCGTGCACCCTGCCAGGGCACTGCTTGCTCGAGGCGGCCCTGGAGACTGACGCTTCGCTCTTTTTGAGGGGGGGGCCATGTCTGGGGTGTTCATGCGCAGCCTACTCCGAGCCGCTTGTTCACCTGACAAAAAATGATTGGCCCCCCTCCACCTAGCAGCCGGCCTTTTTCAGGCTGCTGGACGGGTTCGTCTGGTCCCTGGGCGTACCCTCGACCCCGTTCAACGGGGTGGGCGGGCGTGAGGGACCCGATGTGCTCGTCCTCTCTCTCTCCTCCTCTCATGGCCTCCGTTTGTCCGGTCCCTCCTCCCAGGCAGTGCTTGCGATGTTGCACTTTTTCTCACGTACGCTGTCATTGCTTCACATTGCTATTGTTCATCCCTCGTTTCACCTTACAATTGCCCGGTTCACAATACAGCCACCTGGGACACCCACCGAGGTGCACGCCAGCTGCTCACCCCCGCGTCAGCAGCGGCCTCAGAGTCCCGCTCGTTTTCCCAGGCAATCTTACCTCGCGCTTGTACTTTGGGATGCTTCTTCAGGCAGTGCATGCAGACATCGACGTGCGATGCAATAGTGGCGCACTCTGGGCAGCGACCGTGCTCTCCTCAAAGACGGGCCTGCCCCCTAAGGGGGCGGATCGCACGGGAGAGTACGGCACGAACGTACGGCCAGCAGTTTCTTCCCTCAACGCGCACGTAGTTTTTCCGCCATCAGTCACACAGGGCAAGGCTTGCAGCTCTCATCTCAAGAGCTCCGCGGTATCTTCAGTGGACCCCCCTCCATCCTCCTCTTTGTCATCCTCCCTCCTCCCTCCTCCTCCCTCCCCCAGCGCGCTGCTCAGCAGCAACAAGGCGGTTCGACCGCCCACGGCCATTTTGGCCCTCCGTCCAGCTCCTCCTCTCTCCTCACGGTCTACTTAATTTGGGTAGGCATTCCCAGGCCAGATACTTCTTTTCTAGCCCTGCACTGCTCTCTGCCTCGAGGGCTGCCCTGCTATGGGCAACGAAGCAGGGCCCCGCTGATGTCTCTCTTCGCACGGCGCTGCAAACTCCTCCTCTCTCGTATACGATTCCTCTCTTCCCCTCCCGCAGCGCCAATACCTCTCTCCCGACAGTTTTCGGGACGAGAGCGGAAGCAGCTCAGCGTCCATGCTCTCGGGCTTCTCGTGCGCAGCCTGTGCCAGTCCTGTTGGCCGCTGCGCTCAAGCTAACTTGCAACGAGCTTAGTATAGTCAAAAGTCCCCCCTCTCCCGCCCTCCACCCTCTCCCTCCCACGCTCCCCCCTCTCCCGCCCTCCCCCCTCTCCCGTCCTCCACCCCCTCCCCCCCTGCCCTCCACCCTCTCCCGCCCCCGCCCCGCCACACCTGCTTCGATCCCCCCCCCTCCCGCCCCTGGCTCCCCCCGCCCCGTCTGCCCCATGGCCGACGGCCCCCCCCCCCCAGGCTCCCACCACGGTCCACGGGGTCATGCTGTCCAGCCTCTCCGACATGGCCTCCATCTCCTGGGCTCGCAGGCCCGCGGCAGGGCAGGGCAGAGGAGAGGCGGGCCCCCGCCCTTCCCCGGCCGCTGCCCGGCCTGCGGCGTCGGCTCCCAGGGTCGCCCTCCTCCTCCGCTCTCCGCGGAAGCTCCGGGACTCCGCCGTGCAGGACGCTTCGGCCTGGGAGGCCTGGACCCAGACATGCGACGTCCTGATTTTTTCAGGACGGCGTCCCCGCAAGTCCCGACCCTTTCCCCGGGACCGGTTTTTTGTCCTGAGTCGTTTTTTGACGGTCCCGAGGCCCGGCGAGGACCTCTAGAGGGCGAAAATATCCAAAAACCGCCCGTCCTGATTTTTTTACGACGCCATCATGTCTGGGGACAGGACTGGGACTGCCACCTCCGTGCATCAAGCCCGGGACTGCCCACTCGAGATTCGAGCCTGGACCGGCCCGAGCAGGGCGCTTCGGCCTGGGAGGCCGCGCCGAGGTCGCCCGGCCGGTCGAGGCGCGGCACGGAGCAGCCCTCCCCCCGCAGCGCGCGGGGCCGAGGCCTCGGGACGCTGCCCTTCTGTCGGGCGTGTCCCCCTACAGGGGGATTTCCGATGGAAAATAGAGACTACCCCAAAAATACACCCCAAAGGTTGAAAAATACGCCCCAAATAGTTCCGCACTATTTTTGGATTATGTATATATATATATATATATATATATATATATATGTATATATGTAATATATACATATGTATATACATTATATATATATTAATATATATATATATATATATATATATATATATATATTTATATATGCTGGGGTATGTTTTATGTTTCGTCGAAAATCCCCCTGTAGGGGGACAGGCCCGACTTAACGCTGCCCCGAGCTCACGGAGGAGCCCACGGCACGGCGGGCCCCCGCGGCAGGAGCGGGGGCCCCCCCGTGGGGCGGGCGGCGGGGCCCTGTGGGTGGCGCCCGCCGCGGTCCTCGCGGCTCGAGGCTCGCCCGCGCGGGCCCCGGCGAAACTGGGAGTCCAAAGGGGGGGGCGGCCGCAGAGGACGAGGACGGAGAGGCAGTCGGGGGGGGGGGGAGGCAGCCGGGGGGCAGTCGCAGAGGACGAGGGCGGAGAGGCAGTCGGGGGGGGAGGCAGCCGGGGGGCAGTCGGGAGGCCACGGGGAGGCAGTCGGGGGGGGGGGGGGGCGTCGCAGAGGACAAGGACGGAGAGGCAGACGGGGCAGCAGGCGGCAGCTCCTGGAGGCAGCCTCAGCGAAGGCAGGCGAGGTCTGGCGTGCCCAGGCGTGCCTCCTGCTGCGCTGCGAGGTGGGCGGGGCGGGAGCACGCCTCCGCACAAAGAGTGCCCAAGGACTGCTGCCGGGCCAACGGCCAACGCATCGGCTCGTCGAGTCCCGTCCGCACGGCGCCTGCCCCCGCGCTGCCTCGACGCGGCAGCCCTGCAGGGCCGGGCCTGCCACGCGCCAGTCAACCGAGGGGCGAAGAGCTGGGGAACCCACAGAGGACGTACGCGCCCAATCACGTGCGCGAACACGGCCCCCCAGTCCGCGAGACCAGCCGCGTGACCCTGTCAGCAGGCATCGGGGGCAGAGAGGGCCGAAAGGCCTAGAGGGAACACTTTTCTCAACCAAGTGTGTGAGATCGCACGAACATTCAGTCCTCTGGCGCGAGAGCGCCCCAAAGCCAAATTGGCTGCGTAACCACTGTCGGTCACAAAGAGGAAAGGGGAGGAGAGGAAAATGAGAACAGCGGGACCACTTTCAGTGGGACCGACAGGAGCCCCGAAACATCACCGATCCCCCGAGACACCCCGGATACCTCGCAATAAACCGGATCCTCAAGAGACCTCTCCTCACTCTCACGAGCCAGCTCCTTCCTCGAAGCCGTCCTCGATCGGCACTTCAGGGAGTTGTTGAGAGCCCGTTCTGACAAGTGACCGTCTTCATCGATAAGGCGCAGGGTACCTCGGCAGAGGAGGTCGGACAGCGCAAGATTTCCTCGGCCGGGGTCCGCCTTCGTGAGTGCATCTGCCGCCATTCGGCCATGAGGGACCCACCTGATCTGAGAACCTACGGCACACATCGCATCTCTCACCACAGCAAGTTCGATCGACGTGCGACGATCTTGTTTCGAGCCAGCACTGTTCTTACTGAGAGTATCAAACACACACTTGGCGTCTACAACTGACAGAGAGGAGACATCATGAGCAAGAGTGCACTGAGAGCTCAAGACGACAGAAAAAGGTGCCGACGCGAGATGCCAGTCGGGCCGATTCACATCGGCAAAGACAAGATCCCTCCACATCACCTGGAGCCACTGCGCTTCTGCGAGCGCGGCATACAAACAAAGAGTCTCGGCGGCGCTGGTGGACGACACGACTCTCTTCAGACGGGTCGACCTCCAGGCCAAGAGCGAGGCTCTAGCACGGCGATTCCGACGAATCTCCGAGTCCGCCGCGACGACGAGGAACGCTCCCTGGGCCCCGTTCCGACGAGCCGAACCCGGACCACCAGCATCTGAGATGGTGACAAACGTCAGAGACACCGGGTCCAGGGGCCACACCACGATATGCTGCGAAGCGGTAGCCTTCAGATGTCTCACGATCTTAAGGCAAACCAGGGCATCTTCCACGGTGGGGGTTGGAATGGCGGCCGACTGCAACGAGGCTCCTCCGGACACATCCGGTCTGGTTTCCCGAGCAAGCCATTGGATTTGCGCCACCATGGTGCGATATCCCCTCACTTCTTCGGGGGTCAAAAGGGGGGAGGGTTCCGCGCGCCTGTGTTTCTCGAGCCTCATAGGCGCGAGCTGCTCAAGCACGTATTTCTCCTGGTCGACCAGGATCTTTCCCCCCGAGACCAGTTTCAGATGGCGCCCAGCGAAATCAGATTCCCCAATTTTCCACTTCCCGAAATTCAACCGAGACTGAAGGCGAGACCTGAGCCCGTCCTTCTCCTCTGGATGGGCAGCTATAATGAGGTCATCGACCTCAATGAGACAAATCGCTCTGGGGGCCCCCGTACTGGAACGCTTAACCCACAGACAAGGTTCAAGCAACGATTTTTGAAAGCCGTCAGCGACAAGGTAATCTGCAAGGGTCCTATGCCACAATAACGGGGCATCGTTCAGACCGTACACGGGCGCAACGAGCTCGATCAGCTCACCAGGAGCCAAATTCAGACCTTGGCATGGCTCGCAAAAGATCGCGCCTCTAGGGCGCCTAAGGCGATCTGATTGGCAGAAAGCGTTCTTGGCGTCAGCCACCTCAAGTGTCCAGTTGAGGGAGGAGATCGCCTGGAGGGTCAACATCAGACTCTCTGCCTGTGGGGTCGGGGCGTAGACCTGAAGCTCCCCCCCATCTGGGTCGTGATGACCCTGCACACACCACCTAGACTTGGCCTCTGGAGGCGCCCCTAAGCCCTCCTGGGGCTTGAACCTGCGAACCATCCTGGATCCCAGAACCCGGTCGGGGCATCGGCGGCGAATCAGCTGAGCCTCGGCAGACGGGACAACCCGCGCAGCTCCTGACTGGACGATCGCCTGCCATTCCTTTAAATCGGAAAAGTCGAATAGGCGTCTCTCCTCCAAGGTCAAATTCTTCAAAGAGACCTCCGCGCCTCTGCGAGCCGGAGGTGCGCCACTCGCGCACTTGGAAGGGAGGGAAGCAAAACTAAATGACGCTTCCCAGAAATCCGACTTCCAACCGCACCAGCTGCACAACTCATTCCAGAGGTCGTCGTCCTGAGGATCCTCCCGATCGGCGTACCCAGCAAACCAGCTGGCATCATCTGGGCCCCTAGAGGCCTCGCCTGGTTCTTGGACCGGCGGCTCGGATCGGACCGGGGACCTGGACCTGACAGTCGGTCTGGGAGCGAGAGGAGCGGAACCGGCGGGCGACGGTCGAGAAGCCCGGTCCCGGAGGATGCACAGCGGAACATCATTGCCCAAAACTCCGCCCGATCTCCGATCGAACTCCTGCACGGCTCGCTGAACGCGTCCTGGACCGCTCGCCTCCTCGACTGGAGTGAGCCTTGGTCTCTGCCGGGGGGGGGGAACCACCTCCGCGGGGTCCGTGGGTGGAGGAATGGAGGGCGAGGGCAAGGCAGGAACGACAGGAGGGGGAGAGGCAGGAAAAGGAGCAAGAGACCTCGGGAGCGGTGGGGCATCGAGGGCTTGCCTCAACGCCTCGGGAAGGGGGCCCCACCTAGTAGTTTCGGGAGGCGGAGTCGTTCCAGTCGAGGAGGGCGGCTGGCGGCTACTATGTGAAACGGTGGCAGTTCGCCCTCCCGCGGTCGTACCTTGATTGACCGAGGCGGAGGGGGGTGCCACAGCCGCAGGCTCGACCGGCGGCGCCGGCAAAACTGGTCGCTCGACTTGGGCGACCCGAGGGGCAAACGCTTCTCGATCCGGCTCCCTGGCGTCCCAGGCCTCAGGGGGCGGAGGTCCTTCAGCCTCGACGTCGACGGCCCCGACACGACCAGATGGGTTCTGGAGCTCCGATCTGAGACCGGCCAAGGCCTGGGAGTCAAGAAGCTCAGCTCCCTGGACTTCGTCACGAGCTGCCTCTCGGACCTGTTCTGACGAACATTTAAGCAGTCGGGTGCGCATCGCCACCCACGCGGTAGTGCCCTGTTGGAAAACCACGGCCCCGGGACCGGTCCAGCGGGCCCGAGAGCCCTCTCTCTGCTTGCCTCCGTGCGGCTTTCTACACGCATACACCCGCGTACCAGGTCGAAAGGCAATATCGGCGCGACGCCTGGCCCGAGCGGCATACTTCAAACGTTCCGTGACATCCAGAGACATCACCGCGCGACGTGCCTCCTCACGCAGGAAATGCTTTCGAGCGAAAGTCGAGGCCGGACTCTCAGAGTCCCGTGTGCCGAGCACTAAATCCTGAACCCCGACTTCGTCCACGGCATCGTCTGAGAGAAGATGCTGAGGCATGCGGGGGTCCTCTCCAAACACCATCTGAAACGGCGAATACCCCCCACGATTGCTGAAACGGTTCTTCGCCGAGACAACCTCACAAATCAGGTCCCCCAGCTCCTCGCGGCCCTTAATCGAGGTCGCCTTCATGGCCTTAAACAAAGCGGTCTTGACAAGTCCCCCGTGCCGCTCGCACCTTCCGTTTTGGCGCGGGCTCTCGGCATCGCAGACATGATGATACACCCCCAGATTCTCGAGAGCACGCTGGAAGATGGCCTCAAATTCGGGACCCCCATCGGACATGAGTATCTCCGGCACCCCCATTGGCCGCACCCAGGCCCGAACGAAGCCCGACCGCACCTGTTGAGCCGTAGCATTTTTCAAGACCGTGCAGCATTGATAGTTAGACCCGTGATCTATCATATTCAGCGCCGGGATATTCTCTCCGAAAGCCTGGATGTAAAAGAGGTCCACCGCCATAAGCTTGTTGAAACGATCCGTCCGAGGAAGCTGGGCTCGACGTCTCCAGCGCGGGCGGGCCTCCCCATCGCACTGAGGGCATCGGAAAGACTTCGCCACCCACCTGACGATGTCGTCTCGTATCTCAGCAACTTTAAGGGACCGGACAAACTCTTCATGCCTGGGATGACCCAAGTTAGCGCGCAGTTTATGCACTTCGTTTTGAGTCTCTCGGTCGAGCCTCGGCTCGGAAAGACCCCCCGTTTCCGGCGGAACCCTGGGCCCTGGATCACCCCCTGGAGGCGGATCCTCTGGACCTGGAGGGGAGGGGGAGGAATCCTCTTCCTCGTCGGTGTCTGGGTCTACCTGTTGAGCTCCCTCCTCAGACATCCTGGCGGGATAGGACGGATCGTCCTCTGGCGGCTGGCAAAAAAGAACGCGCGCGGCGGTCAGCCCCACCCCCTTGCAGAGCGCGGCCACGAGCTCACGGGGGCACTGCTGCGACGCCCTCGTCCTGGCCCCCCCCGCCAAGTGCAGGTGCTCATGATCTCCGGGGCACTTGCGAGAGCAGGCGCGCAGGAGATCGTGACTGTTGGACAACAGCCTAGTGGGTTTCTTGGAGACGGTCCCTGGGGACACCGAAAGCCCGAAAGCACACAGACCCATGTCCACGTAACGAACCCCCTCAAGAGCCGCGAGCTTCTGGATGCTCACCAACTGCCAGCTACTGGCGGTCAAAGGATGCTCGAGCAGGAAGAAACGCCTCTTCTGATGCTGGTATGACGCGACCTGAGCACAGACAGAAATGAAAAGCAGAGCCTCTTGCTCGGCCCGGGCCCTCTTAGCCGGATCCATCTGGTCCGCCGTCGCCCTGGAAATACTAAACACCGTGCAGGGGGGGGGGGGGGGCAACAGGATCGTGAGAGGGTTCTCAGTGTCCAGAAGCTTCCAGAGACGTCTTCGGTCCTCGACCTTGCGGAAATCCCACCCCGTCCTAAGATCGAGGGAGGGGGGAGTGGGGGAACCCAGACGCCTGAGCTCGGGCTCGACCCTCGGAGCAGAGAAGAGCTCGAGACATATCGTAGCCCCCAAACTCTTCAGGGCTTTATGAACGTCCTTTCGGGCACGTCTCTGAACTTTCCTAATCCCCGCCCCTTCCAAGACCTGCAGAGCCCGCTGACGGACCCCCCTCGGAACTGTAGGCGAAACAGAAGTGTCCTGTTCGAAGTCCGCGAAGCGGTCCGCGAAACACCAGGTCGAACTCGCAGCTCTCGAAGCCTCCTGAAGCTCTCCCGTGATCTCGGACTCCGCCTGCCCCCAGAAAACTGGATGTCTAGGGTCGAGGCCGACTGGGGCCCCGGCAGTCTCGGTCCAGAGCTCGATGTCCAGGGAACTGGCGGGGAGACCATCTAAGGCCTCGGCGACAGCCGTGAAGGACAACAAGACGCAGAGCTCGTCCAGCACGACCGTCCCTGACTCTGAGTCGAGGACCCGGAGCCTTCGAACCCCATCGGGCGGGTCTCCGAAATTCCGGCCTCCTGACCGCCCCATAGCCAGCTGTGCGGCCCAGACCACTTTTTCTTGGTCCGAAAGACGCCTGGGAACCCAAGAGAGCAAAGAGGAGACCTCATCTTGACTGACCCTCTTACCGGTCTCCAGGTCCCAGACCCCTGACGCGAAACGAGGAACTCGGTTTCTGACCGGGCGGGCGAGGTCTCTCGCCGCGGTCTTGAAGCTTTTGACAACCCAGCTGCCGTGAGATCCTGGGTCGGGAAGGGCGTCAAGGATCTCAGCCTGGGCTGGGATCTTTCTGCTCAGGAAGGAAAGGGATGAGGCAGAGGAGGGAGGGCGGGAAGGAGTGACATGGGCAGGGCTTCCTTTTTCCTCAGGACATTTGGCTTCAAGCCTTGCAGATCGACCCGAGAGGTCGGCAGGGCCGGAAGCATCCGGCTCAAAAAGGGCTGTCGTCTGATCAGTTGGGGCAAGTAGGCCTCCTGCTGCAACTGCCTCCGTGCATGCGTCACTCCAGGCTGCGCCTAGCTCTCCTCGTCCTCCTAAGGCGCGGCCACCGGGCGCAGAGCTCCGAGCCCCTTCATCACGCTGATCAGCAGGTCCATCTGCTGCTGGCGCTCCTTGCGGTCCTCCACCATCATCCACTGCATCGTCTCGAAGCCCTTCTCGATGTTGCTGAGGTTGCCGCTGTTGCTGCTCGCCGCACCGCTGCCGCTTGCCGCGCTGCTGATCGCCCTCGACTTCGCGACAGGCAAGGACTTCCTCGCCGTCGGCGGTGGCGGCTTGACCGGCACCCCGTCGCAGAACTCGACGTACTTCGACGGAGCCTTGTACCTCGGCGGAGGCTCGACCTTGATCTCCGCCGGCGGCTCCTCCTTCTCGACCTTCATCTTGGACTCGCGCTTGGCCACCACCTTGCGCTTGGTCTCCTCGATCTCCTCCTTCGCCTTCCTCGCGAAGCTGAGCCGGGTGTCGCAGATCCGGCACTTCGAGTAGTGCCCGTGCCCGTTTCCGCCGCCCCACCTCGCCTCCATCGGATGGGAGCAGCTCGCCTTCGCTTCCTCCTCCTCGCTCTTCACCTTGGACATGCGAGGGGCTACGATCGCCGACAGACAAAAAAAATCGCGCACACCCTGAGGTACAGCATCATTTTGATCGACCACCTCCTCCAGGTGCGCGCAGCTGGGCTGAGCAGGAAGGCACCCTCGAAGAACAGCTCCTTCTCCACCGCCGTCATGCTCTCCTCCTCGTAGGTGATTGAGCTCAGCACGCCGTCGATCCAAGGATCTGGAGTCTGGTCCCAGTTCATCTCGAGCTCCGAGTCGGGGTCCTCCTCCGTGTTCTCGGGAATGACCTCCAGGTCCTCGTCGGGCAGGAAGTCGTCGCGCTGGGCCTTCAGCGCCTGGTGCCTCAAGCTCCGTAGCGAGCGGGCGATCCGGCTCTTGATGATCCTGATCTTGTCGGATGGCATCGCTCTGGTGCTGTCCTAGTGGTACCGCTGGTTGGTCTCGCTGGTCCGGCTGCTCGCTGCCATCGCTTGAGCCGGGATGTGCTACGGAGGATCGGCTAGTCCCGAGACCCGAAAACTGTCTGGTCCCGGTACCCGGCTGCACTGAATCGAGGCCTAGAGAGAAGGGGAAAGAGGAATATCTACCGCACGTGCCCTGCTGCGGCCCTTCCCCTAAGTCCTGGTCCGAGCACTCGATCGGGAACTCGGCGCACCCGATCCAGCGGCCCGTGAAGCTCAGGACCTCGCCCGGGGCGCCTTTGACCCAGATGCTCTCGACGACGCTGCAAGCGGAAGACTCACTGTCGAGCATCTGGTACGTGACACGGCCCGGTCCAGACTGCGAGACTGGAACAGGTGGCGGCTCAGCCTCGGCGAAGCTGAAAGGCTCACGGCGAGGACCCACGTGCACTCGACGAACAGCACCTGGAACCTGAACCCAGCAGTCCTGGAGCGCCATCGGGATCTCGGCCCAGACATCACCACGACCTGCATTAACGACGAAAGGCGGAAATTTGCTGGCCAGATCCTCACTAATGGCGAATTCGCTCGGCTTGCATCCTATCAATGATACTGCTCGATGCCCCGAAGGAAGCTTAAGCAGATCCAAATCACGTCGATTCCCATCTTCTCCGATCGTCATCACGTTACGACGCAGATCTATCACGGACTTCAGAAAATCGAGAAACTTCGCCGGAAGCAGAGGAGGGCAAGGATGCGGGAGGACCAAGAACTCCACCACTCCACAATGCTGAAGCGACACCGGAACTGCTGCAACTCCGACTGGCTTGACTTTTCCTCCAACTCCGTTCGCCGTGGGAACCTCGTCGGTATCGACAAAGTGTATCTCGAAACCCTTTTTCTTGAAAGCAGCCTTCAACTTGTCGATGTCTGGTGTGCCTATCAGAGCCTGTCCAGCAGCGGTGTCTACCAGCGCGTACTCGTCCATGTCCTGCAGCGTTGCCGCCGCGAGCGCCTCCAGATCCACCTGACCCAGGTCGCGCTCCTGCTGGCCCACCTGACCCGCAGTCGCGGCGGCAGCGGAGAGCGAGCCCACCTGGCCCGACTCATCCAGAACCGCTGCCCAGCTCGTCCCTGAGTGACTCGCGTCGTAGTCCAAATTGAAGTAGAACGAGGTCTGCGCTGGCTTCTTATCCGAGCCCTTGTTGGCCGCCGCCGGTCGTGACGACTCGGACTTCAACCTATCTGCCTTACTCCAATACGGTCGTCGACAGTCTTCTCGCCAGTGCCCTTTTTCCCCGCAATTCGAACAGCGGGATCTCTTCTTAAAATCGTCCCTGGTGACCTTCTTCGTTCCCTTTTCCTTGCTACGGTCGAAGAAATCCCTGTCCACTTTTCTGTTCGTCTTGAGCTGCCTAGACTCTGCCCATGTGCGACGACGCTGAGGGAGCGTCACCTCAGCAAACACATCCATGATATGCTCCTCGTCAAGGTCCTGTGAGTCCAGCGAAATGAGAATGGTGGCAAGCTCCTGCTCGTCGAACTCCATCTCATAGAGCCCGAAACACTCGTTGTCGTCACATGCGTCGCACTCGTAATCCCCAGCCTCGTCGAGCACCGGTACCGTGGTCGCGAAGGTCCTGGCCTGAGCAGGTGCCGGCGCCTTCGGGAGCGTCTGCCTCTCGGTGATGTCCAGTTCCAGTTGGGCAGCGCGAACAGCCTCCACGGTCCTCTTACCAGCCATCAGGGTCCTCAGGTTGAGTCGAAGCTGGGGGGGTAAGTTAGCTCTTTCCTCGTAGTACCTGGCCTTCACTGTGTCGGGAAGTGTCAGACCCAGCCGCTCTGCGGCCGCAATCTGTTGATCTCGCCTGATCACGTAGTCCGTGAGGGTCTCTCCTTTCTTTATCGCGTAGTCAAAGAGTGCCTGATTGTGCGCCTCACGCTCTTTATCCCCTGGACGCTCCCCGTTGAGCAACTTAAGATGGTCAATAACTTGACTGAGGCCGTCGCTCTCGTCGGTCAGGTGCCTGATGCTCTTGAATCTCGCCTGAAGCTCGATGGGGAACGTCTCGATCACTCGCCCGGCACGGGTCTCCGCCTTGAATGCGGTCCGCCCGTCCCAGGACTTTTAAGACTAGCAAGGTACAACTCCAAATTCTCTAACCCATGCCACGTCGGAGGCGCAGAGTAGTCTCGATTGACTTCATCCCCAGGTGCCTTTCCCCACAAGCCGGAACCCCACCAGCTCCAGGAGGAAGACCAATGCCAATCAGACCAGCCTGCGCGCCCCCAGTTTCTCCAGGCGTCCTCATCTGAGTCGAGGCCGGCTGCGGCCCCATCTGTCTTCTGAGGACTGGAGATCCTTTCCCATGGGTCGGTCGCATGGGCGCCCCCTCGTTCGGGAACCTCCTGATCACGTGCAGCACCCTCAGCACCTGGCTCAGCAGCGCCCCCTTGACCCAGTGCCTCGTCCACGCTCCGGCTACCATTGTCAGCAGGCATCGGGGGCAGAGAGGGCCGAAAGGCCTAGAGGGAACACTTTTCTCAACCAAGTGTGTGAGATCGCACGAACATTCAGTCCTCTGGCGCGAGAGCGCCCCAAAGCCAAATTGGCTGCGTAACCACTGTCGGTCACAAAGAGGAAAGGGGAGGAGAGGAAAATGAGAACAACCCGAACGGTCGCGCAACGCGTGCTCTCGAGACCAACGTGGCTTCGTGTACGTGTGCACCCTTCCTTCGCTCCTGAAGACGTGGGGCAGAAGGAGCTGGACGAGAGGAGGAACAACGAGCATACTCCCACTTCCGTAGGCGAAATGGGCGGGCCTGACAACCTCCAGACGGGCCGCTTCTGACCCCCCCGTCGGGAGGCCCACCCAGACCTCTTCGCCAGACCCCCCCCCCAGCCCTCCAGGACAGCCACGAGTCAAGAGAGACCTCCCCCGCAAATCAGACCCCCCACCACACTTCCCAGACCCCCGACGTCATGATTTGTTCATGACGCGACCCCCAGAGGTCAGGACCCATTCCCCGGGACCGGTTTGTCATCCTGAGTCGTTTTTTGACGCTCCCGAGGCCCGGTGAGGGCCCCCCGAGGCCGAAAATGGCGAAAAACCTCCCGTCGTGATTTTTTCATTGCTCGAGGGGGTCTGGGTTTACTACGGAACTGAACATAAGCATAAACGTGCGGAGCTCCGCGTGGATGTCTTGGATCTGCGCTTGACCCCCCCCACTCTGGCGCACGGCGCGCGTCGGAGGCGGCGCCAGACGCTCCGCCACTTTGGGCGATGCTTAAGAAAACTTAAGTTTTCGGCCAGAGTCTCGATTATTCTTAATGTTTCAACGGAAATCCTAAGATTTGAATAGACAGTCTGGGTTTTATTTCAAATTCTGAGACTATGAATTTCTTAACCCATGATTTCGTAAGCATTTCGCAGGGTGTACGGGGGCCCAGCTCCGTTACGGAGCTCCGATATTTCATGTTTGGCGGCGGGCGCGGGGGGGAAGTGAAAAGGAGCGGGCCCTCTCAGAAGGCTCGGAAAACCTCCAGCCTTTGAGAAGTGTCCCGGGCCTTGCACTCTCCTCAGAATCCCAGAGGGCTCCTGAAAAGCCCCGCTGCCTTCTGAGAGGGCCTTATCCTTCTCACTTTCCCCCCTCCGCTCGCAGCCGATACTAAAGAGGCCCAAGGACAAACACATACATACACACAAATACCAAGACTCCGCAGATGTTCCCATCTGTTGTGGGTTTCCGTCTTGCCCCCCCTTCCCAGATTCTCTTATCTGTTCCTGGGAATCGGCGACTAATTGTGTCTGTGTTGCTGTCCCTCCTGAGGCATGTATATGCCGTGCTTCTTCCTCTAAGTATGATGTTATTCTCCTTGTTCTTATTATTGCCACTAGTATTATTATATTGGTTGCTTCTTCGTATTATTATTCTTATTATTTTCTTACCCTGTAACGCCCCTCGCGGGGGTAGAAACCAAGCGTCGTGTTGTCTCCTCCTCCACTCGTGTTTTTGCGCCAGACGTCCACCCCTGAGGCTCTCGGGAACTTCCACAAGGCTCGCAGGTGGTCAGGAAAATGCCCCGAACATCGAAGACTAAGTTCTTCGAGGTTTCGTCTTCGACTCCGTTCCCAGAGCCCCGACGTGGTATTTTTCTTCTTCTTCTGATTCTTCGTCTTATTATTCCTCTTGTTATTATTCTTCTTATTCTTATGATTATTCTTATTCTTATTATTGTTATTCTTCTTCTTCTTCTTCTTCTTCGTCTTCTTCTTCCTCGAGATCACCTCCCGATGGCGACACCGCGCGCTCCCAGGCGGGCCGGGCTGGGCAGGCCCCCGTTGGTGGCGAGCGGGCGACCCGGGGGGGCGACGCCTTCCCGCCCCTGGGCAACGATGCGGGAGGGCCTGGCACAGGGGGGGGGAAATATCGCCCTGCAGGCCCCCTCCAAGAGACCCCCCAGGAAGCCCCAGGAGGCCCCCACGAGGCTTCCAAGCGGCCCCTAAGAGCTTCCCAAGAGGCCCACAAACTACCCCCAAGAAGCCCCCAAGAGCGCTCGTCGTCGTCTTCGTCGTCGTCGTCGTCGTCGTCGTCGTCGTCGCCATTCAGGGTCGGCGGCACCGGCCGTAAGGCCTTCGCAATATCGACCTGGAATCGGCGATGCATCGCCGACACGTCGGCGGGGGGCCCCCAAACAGTGAGCACGCGCCCTCCTGGGCGGGTTGGGGGCTGTCGGGCCCCTGTCGGCGATCCGTGGGCGATTGGGGGTCGATGCCCCCCCCCCCACCCCCCAATGCCAATCCTCCCCTTGCAGTTGCCCCCTACTTGGGCCCACGAGGAGGAGGAGGAGGAGGAGGAGGAGGAGGAGGAGGGACGGGAAGGAGGAGGAGGAAGGATTTTTGGGGGGAGAGAGGAAGGAGGAGGGAGGAGGAGGAGGAGGAGGAAGGGAGGAGGAGGAGGAGGAAGGAGGGAGGAGGAGGAGAATTTTGGGAGGAGGAGGAGGAGGAGGAGGGAGGATTTTTGGGGAGGAGGAGGAGGGGGAGGAGGAGGAGTAGGAGGATTTTTGGGGTCGATGCAGCCCCCCCCCAAATGCCTATCCTCCCCTTGCAGTTGCCCCTGGGCCTACGCCCCCCTCACGCTGCCCCCTTGGCTCTCGGGTCTTAGCCTGGCCCTCTGGCGGCCGTTCGGGACGCTTCGGGCCCCCCAAGCTGAGAGCGCCTTCGGCGAGGCGCAGCTGCTGGAGAGCACCCCGAGGCTGGAAAGCCGCCGAGAGCCGACGCCAAAGAACGAACACATTGAAAACGTTCCCCCCCTCAGCCTGCGGTCGGGAACTTTTGCTTGAAAAGTGTCGCGCCGGCGGCCCCAGCGACACGCTACGCCCTGCAAGCTGATAGCGTGTCGCTCTGCCTCGTGCGGCGGGGAGGAGGAGGAGATGTAGGAGGAGGAGCAGGAAAAAGAGGAAGTGGAGGACCTGTCAGCCTGTCCTCAGCCTCCCCCCCTCATCATGGAAATATTGGGCTTCTTGGAACGTCTCACGATCATGATCTCTTGCCCCCCTAACTGGCGTTGCCCACAATCGGAGGCGCTCTGGCCCAGGTCAATGCAAACCCAGGTCAGTCAGGCTTTGCAGTATTCAAAAAGATCCTGCAAGATCCTAAAAGATCCTGCGCGCCAGCCCGGGTCAATGAAGCCCTGGCTCTGCAGGATCCTGCAGGATCCGGCGCTCTGGCTGACCCCCGTTTGCATTGACCCCCGTCCCTTGATGAGGGGCAACGATAGGGGAAGATAGGCATAGGGGGGGAAATATCGATCTGGAATCGGCGATACATCGCCGATACGTCGGCGATAGGCCCCCAAATGGTGAGTACGTACCATCCTTCCTGGGCGGGTTGGGGCTGTCGGGCCGCTATCGGCGATCAGTGGGCGACTGGGTGTCGATGCAGCCCCCCCCCAATGCCTATCCCCCCCTAAACCGTTGCCGCCCGTCTTGGGAGCCAGCCACGAGGGGAGGAGGAGTATGAGGAGAGGAGGAGGAGGAGGAGGAGGAGGAGGAGGGAGGATTTTTGCGGAGGAGGAGGAGGAGGAGGAGGAATTTTGGGAGGAGGAATGGAGAGGAGGAGGAGGAGGATTTTTGGGCAGAGGAGGAGGAGGAGGAGGAGGAGGAGGAGGAGGAGGCGCCTCCATCAGCAGCCGGTTGTCCTCGCTGGCGCTCGCGAGCTCCTCCTCCATGCGGGCGTCGACGGCCTCCGCGCGGGCGCGGGGCGCAGGCCGTGGCCGGCGGGGCGGGGGGCCTCGGCGCCGCCGCTGCCCCACCACGGGGGGGGGGGGGGCCAGGGACACACAGAGATCAATACACGCAGACCCCCTCGAAAAATGAAAAAATCATGACGGGAGGTTTTTCCAATTTTCGGTCTCCGGGGGCCCTCACCGACCCTCGGGACCGTCAAAAAACAACTCGGGATGAAAAACCGGTCCCGGCGAATAGGTCCGGACCTCTGGGGGTCGCGTCATGAAAAAATCATGACGTCGGGGGTCTGGGCCCGCAGGTCCCAGGATTCCCCGTCCTCTTCCTGCATTTTCTGGAGGTTCGTCTTCCCCCCCCCCTCCCCACACTGCTCATAGTTTTTTCCAGACTTCCCCTGGGATCGGCGGCTATGTTGTGTCTGCGTGGTGTTTGCCCCGCCCCCCACCACGGTCGGGTGCTCCCTCAATCGGGGGCGGCAAAGAGGGGGGTGTCCAAGAAGGGGGGGTGCAAATCGTGGCCGGCGGCATGTGCGCGGCCCAGCGAGGGGGCCAGGGACGTAATGAAATAAGAAGAGGCGCCATGAAATCTGGGGAAGTATCATGGCCCCCGCCATGATACAGGCGCCCCCAAAGTCGAATCGACAAGTCGGGTCGGCGATCGAAATGAGTCGGATCGGCGGAAATCGGCAGCCGAGTCGGGAGAAGTCGAATCGGCGGAAATCGGCAGGCTAGTGTGCCTCCAATAAGAAATCGGAGCCCAAATCGGAATCTGAGGTCGAATCGAATCGGAATCGGAAACCATCGAAATCGAATCGAATCGAATCGGAAGAATCGAAACGAGCCCTGATGATATCCCCCCCCTGGTCATCACCCCCCTCTCTGCCGCCCCCGATTCAAGGGGGGCCTGTGCACGCCGGTGTGTTGACGGCTTCTGCCAGAGGGGCCGACGTCGCGGCCACAGCAGCAGATGCTCAAGTCTCGTGAGCGCTGCATGTAGGAGCTCGAACGCAAGAACCCTTCCACAAGAAACCCAACCCTGACACCGCAGGACGTCCATTGATCTGCGGTGTGGGAACGTCGCGCTCGCCAGAGCAGAACCATCGAAGCCCAAGAACCCCAGGGCGCCCTGGAGGCAAGCAGGGTGTTTCTTGGCATGGGTTCCCACGTCCCACTGTAGACGGAGTAGCTGTCGGTGCATCTCGAGGTGGCTACGAAGAAAGGCCTGACTGACTGAAGCCGTGCATCCCTGGCGGACGCGTGGGCAAATTGGGCGAAACAAACTATCACGGAATGTACAACTGCACAAGCACAGGAGGAAGGAGAAGGAGGAAGGGGGGGGAGGAGAGCATATTACAAAAATCTGTAAACTGACGTCGCCCACAAAAATCTAAACTGACGTCGCCCCCCGAAGAAAGGACGTGCCTCTGAAATCAAGATGCTTCCCTTGCGAAACCACTCCGCCTTGGAGCGAGGCTCGCAGACCGAGCCGTTGCCTCTTTTCTGTCGTGCCGGTTCTCGTACCCCAACATCCACATGCAGTCAATCCGCATCTAGGGGGAAAACAAACCTACCTCGCTTTTGACCACCCTCGCTTCCAAGAGATACCAAACGATGCCAAATTGCAGCCTGTACTGGTCAGGCCGCTTGACGAGGAGGCGCGTGGTATGGCTTGGTTTTGCCTGGAAGCGAAAGCGGGGTAGGTAATTCACGCTCTGGGCATCATAAGGATGCGCGGTAAGGATGCAGGGGCTTTGGAGGGCCAAGTGGATGCTCTTCGAACGAGGCTGGCCAGCGAAAGTCGCTCAGGACGGGCCGAGGGGGCAAGGATGCAAGGGTACCCTTGGGAAGGTTGCCCATCCTTGATCTGCGGGCTGTCCCGCCCCTCCTCCTCCTTCCTCCTCCTCCTCCTCCTCCTCCTCCTCCTCCTCCCCCTCCCCCCCTCCTCCTCCCTCCTCCTCCTCCTCCTCCTCCTCCTCCTCCTCCTCCTCCTCCTCCTCCTCCTCCTCCTCCTCCTCCTCCTCCTCCTCCTCCTCCTCCTCCCTGCCTCCCTCCTCCTCCTCCTCCTCCCTCCCTCCTCCTCTCCGCCTCCTCCTCCTCCTCCTCCTCCTCTCCTCTCCTCCTCCCTCCTCCTCTCTCCTCCTCCTCCTCCTCCTCCTCCTCCTCCTCCTGCTCCTCCCCCCTCCCCCTCCTCCTCCTCCTCCTCCTCCTCCCCGCCTCCTCCTCCTCCTCCTCCTCCTCCTCCTCCTCCTCCTCCTCCTCCTCTACCTCCCCTCCCCTCTCCTCCTCCTCCTCCTCCTCCACCTCCTCCTCCTCCTCCTCCTCCTCCTCCTCCTCCTCCTCCTCCTCCCTCCTTCTCCTCCCTCCTCCTCCTCCTCCTCCTCCTCCCTCCTCCCTCTCCTCCTCCTCCTCTCCTCCTCCTCCTCCTCCTCCTCCTCCTCCTCCTCCTCCCCGGGGTCTGAAGGGCGTCCCGGCGTTCGAAGGGGTGCCCACGGCCACTCGCAGGAGGGCCCTGGGCCGACCGAGGGCGGCCCGAAGACTGCCCCCCAGAACTGCTCCCTTCGCTGAAGCATCGCGGCCAGGGGCTCGCGCCGCACAGTGATACACCCTGCGAAATGCTTAAGAAATCATGGATTAAGAAATTCATAGTCTCAGAACTTGAATAAATACCCAAAAGTCCTATTAAAATCTTAGGATTTACATTGAAACATTAAGAATAATCGAGACTCTGGCCGAAGACGTAAGTTTTCTTAAGCATCGCCTAAGGTGTAGGCTCCAGGGCCTCCAGGAGAGAACTTACAGTGCGGTGGCGCCTCCTCTGCAAGCTCGTGCCTCGGCAGTGGACGCGGCCGCTGCTGGGTGGACGTCCGCTGTGGCTGCACAGATGATCGTGGCGACCGCTCCCGTCTGGGCTTCCGAGATGGCGGCACACGGTCGGGCACGACTCGAGTTTACAGTCGATCACGGCTGGAGCTGGATCATGTGAGCTACGCCCTTCCTGGCCCTTCCGCACATGATCAGCACGTGGTACGTGATTGCTGTGCGCAGCCCATGGGCGCGAAGACCTGGCCCCTCGCTCCTTCCTCGGGGCAGGGCCCAGCGGAGCCAAACTTACACTTTTAGCGCTCCGCGCGGATCTCTTGGATCTGCGCTTCACTCCCTTCCCTGGCGCGCGGAGCGCGCCACGGGCGGCGCCGGAGGCGAGGCGGGGGGGCTCCTTCGTCTGGTTCTGCTTCGAGTTTGGAGGACAACAGACGTGCAAGCGTAAACTTCGGAGGAGGAGGAGGAGGAGGAGAAGGAGGAGGAGGGGGAGGAGGAGGAGGAGGAGGAGAGCACAGGGCCGAGAGAAGAGAGAGCGGACAAGACGCGAGCAAGGGACAAGAGGGCAGGCGGATAAGAGCAGAAGGGGGGAGGAAAGAACGTCCCAGCACCACGCGCCTCATCGGAGAAGCGCCTGAAGCCCAGGCCAGCGTCGCATCAGCTTCTTGATGCGAGCTGAAGCCATGAGACGCAACGGGATGATCCTCTGGACAAGTGCGGACTCCTTGCTATCATGGTAGGCAGAACAGATGATATCAATGCACACAGCAGCAGACACCAGTTCAGATTTCGAGGCAGGCAGAAGAGGATGGAACGCGGCACGCTGGGCGCCACTGGCAATGAGAAAGCGCTCGGACAGATGGGGCAATAAGGGATAGATGCGCTGTAAGGAACTACGCTCTAGATAAAGACGGAGCGAATCAGGGCAAGTTCTGACTTTACAGAAGTGGCACGCACGAGTAGGCCCTGGGAACCTGGCCGAGGTGGTCCAGGCTTTACAAATGGTACGATAAACACTGGCAACAATACAAGCAGGAGCGGCTTGGGCAAGTCTGCGAACCGCCATGGAAAGCAACATGCATTCATGCATAGTCCCCGGCCGACCGAGGTGGTGTTCAGCTCTTCTAGCTAAACAAGTGGCGGCCAGATCGGACCGCCGCCGACGGAGGATACGCTCAGTCTTCATTTGCATACGGAACTGCGCGACAGGGGGCACATGAGGGATGGCGGTGAGAGCGAGATAATTATCAAGCAAGTGCGAGAACATACTAGACTTATACCAAGAATGAAGGCGCCATAAATAGATACAATCGTCAGAATCGCTGAAACCATCCAGGAGGTCCCGAATTTCGAAAAAAAAGGCAGGCGTAGTGCAGGCCAGCCTATACAAGGCCGCGCGGGAAACACACTGGACGTCCCGAGCCTCACAGGGAAACCACAAGCTTTTTAAATCGGTAAGCATGCCAGTCGAAAAAGCGTTGCGCGGGGCAGGAGTGATAGTTTGCACAGCAGTGTCAACAGCACGCAGGGCATCAGGAGACGGGCGATAGTACTGCATGACGTGCGACAAGACAGAGAAACCCACCGAGTTGAACTGCACGATGCTCTTAGCGAGCCCCAGGGACAAGTGCTTGATGGCCCGTGCACGACTGATACACTTGGTGGTGGGCGCAATCCAGCTGTCAAAGTGGCCTGACTGGCCAAGAATGGTACCAAGGTGCTTCCCTGACTGCACGACCCGAAACGACCACGGCATGAAACCAGCATCGAGCAGCTTCTGATGAATGTACTCGTCATTGGCGTTCATAACTCGTATGACCACTGTCTTCGAGAGGTTGGGCTTCAAACCTGATGCCCGCGTGCCGAAGTTCAGAATGGGCAGCGCGGCAGCGAGGGTAGAGAAGACATCAGCACATCCCACTCCAAGGTCGTCGGCGAAGGCGCCGAAGATATTGACTCTCGCAGGTTGACGATCAGCAAGCATGCGAAGAATAGGGTCGATCGCCAATGCGAACAAACTGCCCGATAACGGGCACCCTTGTTTGATGCCGCGATTCACGGCAAATTGTCCGCCACGGGCGCCGCCAAAAGATACTGATACCCGAACATTGTGGTAAAGCAGCTTGATACTCGCCCTAATATGCGCGGGCACTGCTAGCACTTCCAAAATCCAGAAGATATACTCGTGCGCCAATGTAGGAAAAGCACTCTCATAATCAAACAAGATGAATCCAGCATCCAAGAAGCCATGCTGGAAGGAGGAGGAGGAGGAGGAGGAAGTGTGTGCTTGTGGCGTGTCGTCTTGTTCTTCTTCGAGCTTGGAGGGAAGAAAAAGACGTGCAGGAGCGCAAACTTCGGAGCTCCGCGCGTGGGGCCCGCTCCCTGGGGCGCACAGGACCCCACGCTGTCCTCCTCCTCCTCGTCGTCCTCCTCCTCCTCCTCCTCCTCCTCCTCCCTCCTCCCTCCTGCTCCTCCTCCTCTTCCCCCTCCTCCTCCCTCTCTCCTCCTCCTCCTCCCTCCTCCTCCTCCTCCTCCTCCCTCCTCCTCTCTCCTCCTCCTCCTCCTCCTCCTCTCCTCCCTCTCCTCCTCCTCCTCCTCCTCCTCCTCCTCCCCTCCTCCTCCTCCTCCCTGGCGCGCCCGGGACGCCAAGGGCGGCGCCGGAGGCGCCGCCCGAGGAGCCCCCGCGCAGATCCACGAGACCCGCGGGGGGAGCTCTGCGAGCTGATCGGGGGTGGACAGGACCCCCTCCTCCTCCACCTCCTCCTCCTCCCTCCTCCCTCCTCCCTCCTCCCCCTCCCTCTCCCTCCTCCCCTCCCTCTCCCTCCCTCCCTCTCCCTCCTCCTCCTCCTCCTCCTCCTCCTCCTCCTCCTCCATCGGGGGTGGACAGGACCCCCCTCTAGCACAACGCGGTGTCGTGGAACGGCCTCGGGCCCAAGCCTGGCGGGCGCAAGCCCGGAAAATGGCGGCCGCGGCACCCTCTCGAGAACCGAAGACTGACAATTCACCAATCGACGTGTCAGGGTGGGGGTTCTCTCCGCCCCCCGAGCTGGTGCTTCTACATGGTCGGTCCTCTTCGAAGTGAAGCCTGCTCCTTTCTCGGCGGCGCGCCCAGGGGGGAGGTGAGAGGGGGCAGGCCTTCTCAGAAGGCGGCCCTCCTGGGGAAACCAAAAGGTACCGATACCGCTTGGACCTCTCCCGGGGTGCGTTCTGACCAGAACTTCGAGGCGAACCCAGCGGTGGTGACGAGGGCCGCCCAGGAGGCCCAAAAAGGGGAAAACGGGCGAAGGGTAGAGGTCGGGGTACCTTTTCCTCCTCTGAGGCCCTCCGACCTTCTGAGAAGGCTCGGGTCGCTTCTGAGCAGGCTCGCCGCCTCCGGGCGCGCCGCCGCGGCTGGTTTCTGGATCGCGACTCGGCTCTCCCTCGGCCGGCTGGCGGCGCTTCGGGGGCATCGGGGCACCCCATGATGAAGGGGCCCGCAAGCACACAAACAAATACACACAGAGATAACACAATTCCTCCATCTTTTTTCCCACATGTTCTGGGCTTCTGTCTCCCCCCCCCACTTCCCATATTCTCCCACATTCTCTTGGGGATCGACGATTCATTCTGTCTGTGTGTTTCTCCCCCTCCTGAAGTGCAGGGGAACTGGGACACACAAATAAATACACACAAATAAAAATATCCCCCATATTTTCCCATATTTTCTGGGTTTTTGTCTTCCCCCCCACTTCCCATATTCTCCCACATTCTCCTGGGGATCGACGATCAATGGTGTCTGTGTGTTTCTCCCCCTCCTGAAGTGAAGGGGAACTGGGACACACAAATGAATACACACAAATAAACATATCCCCCATATTTTCCCATATTTTCTGGGCTTCTGTCTTCCCCCCCACTTCCCACATTCTCCCACATCCTCCTGGGGATCGACGATCCATGGCGTCTGTGTGTTTCTCCCCCTCCCGAAGAGCGCTCGCGGCGAGGCGCAGCCGGCGGACAACCCCCCCCGAGGCCGGGGCTTCAGGGCCCAGGGCCGGGGCTTCAGGGCCGAGGCACGGGCTGCCCAGACCTCCTCGCGTCGGGACAAAAATCACGACGGGAGGTTTCTCGCTATCTTCCGCCTCTGGGGGCCGCGCGCGGAGCGGAGGAGGAGGAGGAGGAGGAGGAGGAGGAGGAGGAGGAGGAGGAGGAGGAAGAGGAGGAGGGAGGAGGAGGAGGAGGAGGAGAACCGCCGGAGGCCACCGGTGCCGAGGCCCACCCGCCCGGGGGCGCGCCGCCGATCTCTCGGAGCGTCGGTCCTGCTCGGGGCGGCCACGGAGGGCCGGGGGTCCGACGAGGGGGGGTCACATGGCATGGCTCGCGGGCGAGGCGGAGACCCCCCCGTCTCAGAGATGCGGGGGGGTTACGAGGAGGGGGGAGACGAGGACCCCCCCCTCGTGGACCCCCCCCTCGTAGACCCCCCCCTCGTGGACCCCTCCCCCTCGCAGACCCCCCCCCCTCGGACGAGGGGGGGGGGGTCCACGAGGGGGTCTCGTGCCGAGGCAGGTGCGCGGACGGGGCGGAGACCAAGGACGCATTCAGAGAGGAACAGAAAGGGGGCCATGAGATCTGGGGAGACGTCATGGCCACCGCCATGGTATCCACCCCGCTGAGCCGTCGACCTCCCCGAAAAGGGAATGATAAGGAACGAGGGGGCGTTTCTGGCCACGGCGGGCCCAGGCCACCAAACAGGCTCTCCACGACACAGACCTATGGCACGGCGCGCAGATCAGAGCCCCTCCTGAGCCCGAGGGTGGTCCTCACTTCAGCGTCTTGCCTGTAGTCATCCCCCCCTCTCTCCTCCTCCTCCTCCTCCTCCTCCTCCTCCTCCTCCTCCTCCTCCTCCTCCTCCTCCTCCTCCTCCTCCCCCTCCTGTCCCTCGCGGCCGCCCCTCCTCGCATTCTCCCACTCGTGCAGCCGTCACGAACATGAGCCCCCCCGTCGGCCACAACGAGCAGAACATCCAAGGGTACCCATCCGCAGGATGCACAAGACCATCCAACATGGGAGGAGGAGGAGGAGGAGGAGGAGGAGGAGGAGGAGGAGGAGGAGGAGGAGGAGGAGGCACGAATAACATTAGGGCACCCTCCCCGCACCGACCTCGTTCTTATACCTCGGTTCGACTGTCGTCATCACCCCCCTCGTCGTCACCCCCGACCTGCGCGCCAACTTCACTGCCCTGGCCGCTGACCGAAAATCCAAGCCTTTCGCCCCAAGAGGCCCCCAGGAGGCGCCCAAGAGGCGCCCAAGAGGCGCTCAGGAGGCCCCCAGGAGGCGCCCAAGAGGCGCCTCAGAGCCCCCAAGAGGCCCCAAGAGGCCCCCAGAAGGCGCCGAAGCCCCCAGGAGGCGCCCAAGGGGCGCCCAATAGGCCTCAAAACGGCACCCGAGAAGCCCCAAGGCTGCCCCCGAGAGGCCTCAAAACAGCCCCCTCATGGCCGCCCGTCAACTCCCCTGCCCTGGCCGCTGCGGATCATGCTCCTCCTGCTCCTGCTCCAGCTCCTGCTCCTGCTCCAGCTCCTGCTCCTGCTCCTGCTCCTGCTCCTGCTCCAGCTCCTGCTCCTGCTCCTGCTGCTGCTGCTGCTCCTGCTCCTGCTCCTGCTCCTGCTCCTGCTGCTGCTGCTGCTCCTGCTCCTGCTCCTGCTCCTGCTCCTGCTCCTGCTCCTCCTCCTCCTCTCCTTCCTCCTCCTCCTCCTCCCTGCTCCTCCTCCTCCTCCTCCTCTTTCCTCCTCCTCTCCCCAACATCCTCCTCTCTCCCCCCTCCCCCTCTCCCCTCCTCCCTACCTTCCTCCTGCTCCTCCTCTCACTCCCCCCTTCCTCTCATTCCTCCTCCTCCTCCTTTCACCGCCTCCTTCGTCATGGATCCTTCTCTGCTCCTCCTCTCCTCCTCCTCCACCCTCCCCCCTACTACCTTACTACTTTTTCTTCTTTACTACTACCCTCCTCATCATCCTCTCCTCATACAGCTTATCAACTTCAGATCATATCAGCATCAGCATCAGCATCGCATCAGCATCCACGCATCAGCATCAGGCATCATCATCATCATTCATCATCATCATCATCATCATATAAATTCATCATCATTCATCATCATCATCATCATCAGCATCATATCGTCATCATACATCATCAGCAACATCATCATCAGCATCAGCATCAGCATCAGCATCTTCATCATCGAGTCATCGTCCATATCATTCCTCATCCTCCTCATTTCATCCATCATTAGCCATGTCTATCTTTCGTCACATCATATCTTCTTCTGCATCAGAATTAACATTTGCATCATCATTACCACCACCATCATACCATCTGCATCATCATCATCAGCATCATATCATATTCATCTATCATCATCATCATCATATCATTCATCATCATCATCATCATCATAATCATCATCATAATCATCATCATCATCATCATCATCATCATCATCGGCATCATCAACACCATCATCATCATCAGCAGCAGCATCATCATCATCAGCATCATCATCATCATCATCATCAGCATCAGCATCAGCATCAGCATCATCATCATTATCATCATCATCATCACCATCGTCATCAGCATCAGCATCAGTATCAGTATCAACATCATCTCCATCTCCATCACCATTACCATCACCAGCATCACCATCACCAGCCTCATCATCATCAGCAGCAGCAGCATCATCATCAGCATCATCATCGTCATCATCCTCATCTTCATCCTCCTCACCCTCCTCCTCCTCCTCCTCCTCCTCCTCATCCACATCCTCATCCTCAGCACCATCAACATCAACAACAGCATCAGCATCAACACCACCACCAACACCACCTCTGCCCTCCTCCTGCCCCTCCGCCGTCCCCTGGGGCCTCCACGTCCTCGACGGAGATCGACCTGCTCTGCAGCTTGGCCTCCCCGCCGCAGCCGCCCTCTGCTCCGTCAGGGGCCCCCTCCCGCCCTCCTGGTGCCCAGGGCCCCAGACCTCGGGGGCGTCCAAGACCCACACCTCCTCCTCCGCCCTCCTCCTCCTGCTGCTCCTCCTCCTCCTCCTCCTCCTCCTGCTCCTCCGCCTCCTCCTCCTCCTCCTCCTCCTCCTCCTCCTCCTCCTCCTCTCCTCCTCCTCCCCCTCCCCCCCCTCTCCCCCCCTCCTCCTCCCCCTCCTCCTCCTCCTCCTCCTCCTCCTCCCTCCCGCCTCCTCCCTCCTCCCTCCTCCTCCCTCCCACGTCTCGAGGGCCTCCAGGCTGCAGCGGTGCGCGGCCTTCGGCCTGGGGGGGCCCGCGGCAGGCCCTGCGGCCCTCCTCGGGGGCCAGGGGCCTTTTTTGAAGGGGCCCCAGGACACACAAATAAATATACACAAATAAAAAAGTTCCCCATATTTTCCCATATGTTCTCGGTTTCTGTCTTCCCCCCCCACTTCCCATATTTTCCCATATTTTCTGGGGAATCGAGGATTAATTGTGTCTGTGTGTTCTTTCCTCTCCTGATTTTTACCCGACCCCCCCGCCCCCGAACTGCAGTGTCGAGGGACGCGCGCGGCGCGGCCCGCGGGGTCAGCCGAAAGTTTGCAGTCGTCGGCGTCGGCGTCAACATCGAAAGCAGGGGTCCGGAGGCGTCGCAGCGTCGAGGGGAGAAGCTGGCGCCTGCTTTCGAGAGAGGATGTGGGGCCGCCCAAACAAAAACTCGGGAGAAAGAGCCCGGCCCCGGAGAACAGGTAGGGACCTCCGGGGTCCCCGCACTGAGAAATTGAAGACATCGGATGTCTGGGGAGGCGGGTTCGCAAGTCATGACTCGCAGTACGTGTGCGTGTCAAGGGGGGGGGGCCAAAGGACGTTTTGAGGTAAGGTGAGGGGGCCACGAATCCGGGACATCTCATGGCCCTAGCCATGATATCCACCTCCTTTGGTCATCACCCTCTAGGTCGCCCCCGAATGCAACAATCAAGCAGGCCCTGGCCTAACCCCCAGGGAATCTCAGTTGTCCCTTTCTGCGTCGCCAGAACCTCTCGCGTCCTGCAGAGCCAGGAACGATGCAGCGCAGTAGGGGGGCAAGCGCAGCTGTCGATGCAGACGCCTTCGAACGGGAGTCGCAACTGAGAAACGCCTCGGGCGAGACTGCACCATTCTGCGAATGCAACTCGACTGCCCACTGGCGAGCAAAACCTCGCCGTAATTCCCAGGCCCGTGAACCGCGGAACACGTGCGCCCCCCTTGGCCCTCGGCACGCTCACGCGACGTTGGAGCAGGTCGAGCACCCCCCTCCCGTCCGACCGGGGAGTCAGCAACACATTCTGTGGGGTCAACATTGTTTGGGGCCCCCTTCGACAACCAAGCAGAAAGTTACAGCTCATTGAAAAGACAAAACTGCCAGCCAATCATCCCCCCCGGACGCTGCTCCACATGGCCGGATGCTGGAGTACTCCAGATTTCGTAATAGAGGGAGGGGGGTCTAATTTCGGGGGGGGGGTCTCTTCCAGGCTATCTTGGAGGGCCGGGGGGGGTCTGGGGACGATGTTTTGGAGGGTTCTCCCACGGGGAGGGGGGTCTGAGATGGCTTGTCTTGGAGGGTCCAGACCCCCTCCCTTTTATTACGAACTCTGGAGTATCCGCCCCTACAATAGCCCCTATCCCGTGAGCCTCTACCCTCCGCTTCCAGCCCCGACCATATCCGCCTCCACACCCGCTCCCCCCCCTGACTCTGTCCCCCTCGCTCCCCAGGGGGCGCCCAATCGTCCCCTGAGCCCATCTCCCCCTCTTGGACGCCGGAACGGGTGCGATGCCCAACAACAAATTTTGTCCAAAACCGACTGCGGCCGCTGTAAAGCAGGCGGCCTTCTGGAGTAACCAGCAGCGGCGCCGTTGCAACAGAAAGTGTGGGCCGGGTCATCGAAAATACGAGCTCGATCGCCAGAGCGTCTGGCTCCGAGCCTGATCTCATGCTCCCATCTCCATCGTCCTTCCTGCGATGGGCGATTCTCGATTCTCGCGCTCTCTCTCTCTCTCTCTTTCTATTTCTCTTTCTTTCTCTCTTTTTTTTTTCTCTCTCTCTCTCTCTCCCTCTCTCCCTCTCTCTCTACGTATATATGTATTATGTACAACTCTGTCACACTCCCTCTCGTTGCTTTCCTCTCTCTCTCTCTCTTTGGCTCTCTTTCTTTCCCTCTCTCTCTCTCTCTCCCCCCCCCTCTCTGTCCTACAGCACTTCCTTCCCTGCTCCCCTCCACCCCCGCCTCCCTCCATCAGGCTCGATGCCTCTGGCTCTTGTCCTTCCCTCCCTCTCCTCCTCCCCCATCGCCTGCCAACCTCTCTGAACATACTCCCTCTCCTGCTCGGGGCAGAGGAAAGGGGGGGTTATCAAGGTGGAGGTTGCCGAAACAGTTCACGTGGCCGACCTCCCCAGCGCCTCCCCGCGCCGGTGTAGGCGCCAATTTTTAGCCGAGGAGACCGCCCGACGGCTGGGCTGAAACCAGCTGCAGGTCGCAGATGCCATGCAGCAGGAGCTCGACCACAAGAAACCTTCCACGAGAAACCCAACCCTGAGACCCCAGGACGTCCATTGAGTTTGGGTGCGGCAGCGTCACGCAAAGCCATCGAAAGCAAAGAGACCCAGGGCACCCTGGAGGCAAGCAGGGTGCTTCTTGGTATGGGTTTCCATTGTAACACACACACACACATTCCGTATGCCCGAAAATTGGGCGCCCGAGTTATCCGGGGTAACTCGGGTCTGGGGTAACTCGGGTTTGGGTTCCCGAAAAAGGAACCCGAATTAGCCCTGACCCGAGTTACCCCTGATGATTCGTGGCTCTGGACGCCCGAAATATCCGGGGTAACTCGGGTCCGGGATAACTCGGGTTTGGATTTCCGAAAAACGAACCCGAGTTATCCCTGACCCGAGTTACCCCTGATGATTCGGGGCTCTGGACGCCCGAAATATCCGGGGTAACTCGGGTCCAGGATAACTCGGGTTTGGATTTCCGAAAAACGAACCCGAGTTATCCCTGACCCGAGTTACCCCTAATGATTCGGGGCTCTGAGAAAAAACGAGTCCTGAGGGAAACGGCTCCCGGACACCGGAACCTTCCCCCAGGACCAATCCTTCCTCTCGAGCCGTGCCCTGACGGTCGTGGTGCCCGTGGAGGGCACCTCGAGCTCGAGAAGCGCGAAAAAACCTCGGCCTCCATGGCGACCCTTTCGTTCGATCTGACCTATCCCCCCGTGCAACCGCTGTCGGGAGCGGCAAAGAGGGGGGCGTCAAAGAGGGGGGGGTGCAAATCATGACCGGCGGCATGTGCGCGGCCCGACGGGGGGGCCAGGGACGTAATGAAATAAGAAGAGGCGCCATGAAATCTGGGGAAATATCATGGCCCCCGCCATGATATCCGCCCCCCCCTAGTCCTCACCCCCCTCTTTTCCGCCCCCGACGCTGATCGGCCAAAAGCGGTGCTCCGGGAAAGGCTCTCATCGGCCCACCGCGGGGCTCCCTGGGAGGTGCTGCGAGGCTGCCACAGGCATGCGCGGAGAGTACTACCCCTTCTCGACGCGTCGGGAAAGTCCCCTCCCCCCAAAGCGACTCACCGTGACCTCGGCTTCCTGCTGAAGGAAACCTTCTGGCGCGGCACCGGCTCAGGGAGGGAAACACCGAGCTGGAATCGCCGATGCATCGCCGAAAGATCGGCGATGGGCCCCCGACAACGAGACCGCGCGTTCCTGAGAAAGGATGGGGCTGTTGGGCCCCTATCAGCGATGGCATGGCGACTGGGGGTCGACGCATCTCATCTCACTCTGAGCATATCCTCCCTGTAGTTGCTCGCGACCTGCACCGTGCTCGTGCCGTCTCGGAGAGCATCGACGGCTGCGCCTGCAACGCTCGTCGCCGCGGTGTGGGGGAGCAGAAATGGCATCGACGACCCGACTCGACTGGCCCGACCTTCCCCCAGGCAATGCCAAAGGGGGGTGTCACCACTAGGGGGGTCGCCCTTGTCTTGGAGGAAGCGCCACTCCCTCATGAAAATGCCTCGAGGAGGAGGAGGAGGAGGATGAGGAGGAGGAGGAGGAGGAGGAGGAGCATCGGGCTTCGATACCACAAGCTCGCCCTCAGAAGGAACCCGGGGTGCCCCCCCAGTGGTGACCCTCCCTGGGCGCTGCCCGACTCCCTGGACCACACGGCGGCCAGCCAGCAGGGGTGGCCCCGCGCCCACCAACACCGCCACCCCTGCCTGGGCAGTCGAAGCCAATCTGGCGCGCCAATCTGGCAGGCCCAATCTGGCAAACGGGGGCAATCTGGCGAGGGAGCCAACGCGAATCCAGTCTGGCGAATAACCCAAGTCATCCAGTTTGGCCGGGCCAGATTGGCCCGTGGGGCCCAATCCAATCTGACAGTCTGGCCTTCGACTACCCAGACAAGGCGGCCAGCCAGCAGGGGTGGCCCCACTCCTCCTCCTCCTCCTCCTCCTCCTCCTCCTCCTCCTCCTCCTCCACCTCCCCCTCCCCCACGCCGCGCCCTACCACCCCAGGCGTGCCGCTGCGAAGGTGGCCCCGCGCCCACCAACACCGCCACCCCTGCGGGGACAGCAAACGACCACAACCACATCAAGGACACGCCCCCGGAGGGCGTCCTGCGCGAGCGGCAACAATCGCCAGAATGACGAGGCCAGCTTGGCGCCTGGTTGTGGTCGGCGTGGCGTGCCAGGACGGCCAAACCGACCACAACTGCAACCAATGTGCTCATGTCGAGGCCGGTGAGCTCTTCCCCGAGTGCCCCCCCCGAAAAAAAAACACTCACGTTCGGACCTAGGACAGAAGAGCACCCGTCAAGAACATGCGATCTTCTGCTGGCCGAACCACCCCCAGCCATAAGATCACTCGAGGGTACCCTCTCCCAGGATGCACAAGAACATCCGACCAGCACGAAGAACATGAGGGTACCCTCCCCGAACCGACCTCGATCTTACACCTCGGTCCGACCGTAACTGCGGTTGTAGTTTGGCGGAGAGCGAGGGGGCGAAGCGAGCAGGAGCAGGCCCTCTCTTCTGCGTCTCCGGGGACGGCCGAGGACACTTCTCGGGAGGCCAGGGGACTTCCGAGCCCTCTGCGAAGGCCTGGCCCTGCTCGCCCTCCCCCCCTGCCTGGGCAGTCGAAGCCAATCTGGCGCCCCAATCTGGCAGGCCCAATCTGGCAAACGGGGGCAATCTGGCGAGGGAGCCCACGCGAATCCAGTCTGGCGAATAACCCAAACCGTCCAGTTTGGCCAGGCCAGATTGGCCCGTGGGGCCCAATCCAATCTGACAGTCTGGCCTTCGACTACCCAGACAAGGCGGCCAGCCAGCAGGGGTGGCCCCACTCCTCCTCCTCCTCCTCCTCCTCCTCCTCCTCCTCCTCCTCCTCCTCCTCCTCCTCTTCCTCTTCCTCCTCCTCCTCCTCCTCCTCCTCCTCCTCCGCCGACTGGCTCACTGCGGTGCCCGGACCCCCCCCCCCTTGCGCGCCGACATGTCGGCCACGAAGACCGGGTCCTTGGCCTTCGCCGCGGCCTCCTGCGCTCGGCGCGGCCGGGACGCGCCGCGCCGGCTCGGGGCGGCAGGGGAGGGGGAGGGCCCAACGACAGACCCCCTCCCTGTGCCTCCTCCTCTCCGTTTTCCCTGCTTCTGAGCACCTCCTTGCTTGCCTGAAGGTCGGGCGTGTCCCCCCACAGGGGGATTTTGGGCGACAAGTATCTGTCAAAAAACAACTCACAAAATACCCTCCGAATACTTCTTCTTCTTCTTCTTCTTCTTATTCTTCTTCTTCTTCTTCTTATTCTGCTTCTTCTTCTTCTTCTTCTTCTTCTTCTTCTTCTTCTTCTTCTTCTTCTTCTTCTTTTTTTTCAAAACAGAAAGAAAAAATCGCCCCCAGACTATTTTTTGACTATTTGGGAAGCTTCCCCCTGTAGAGGGACACGCCCGACTTAGTGCTCGCCTTCGCTGCTGTCTTGCCGCCCTGCCTTGCCATCCCTGGCATCCCGCCTTGCCTTCCCGCGGGCCGCCGCGGGTCACGGACGCTGCGGGCGGGCGCGCGCGCCCTCCCAGCTGGCGCAGGAACGTGAAGGGGCCCAGGGACACACTGAGAAATACACACAAACAGCAAGGATTCCCCATAGTTTCCCCATACTCTCTGGGCTCAAAAAAGAGACCAGGTGGGAGTGGAGGTGCAGAGGTGCACATTCGTGCCCCAAATCAAGGGGAAGCTGGCGCCAGCGTGGGTCTCCATTCCGACATTGCGCTTGCCAAGCTGCCGATCCAAGATCAAGAACCTGCACACAGTCCTGGGTGACGACTGGCTAGAACTCAATTATGGCAAGGCCGAGGGAACCCACTCAGAGAACTGCTACGCGCTGCGGCTAGGGGTGCGCGGCAAACAGCCACCACCATGATCAAATCAGAAAGCAACGCCAGCCACTGGACGGCAGCAAGACCCCGCAATGGCAAAGCACTCGATCTGTCGTTGCTCATAATACTGTTAGCGAATCGATCCTGAATGGCCCTTGCTCTGCTCTAGCAATTCGGCCTAGGTATAACAATACCCCAATATTTGCAAATTCACTTCAAGCCGTCCGTCCATTGTTGCCTGCAACCTTGGTAACCTTTAGGAACAGAGCCAGGGACCTAGGCGTAATACTGCTTTTCGACGATGCCCCCTCCCAGTGAAGGGGAGATGAAGGAGCAGAGGGAAACGAATAGAGCAGGGCTGGAAAAAAGGTTTGGGATTGTGAGCCTCTTGCGAGAGGTGGCCCCTGCCTGGAGTTGCTTCTCGAACAACGCCTGCCTCTCCGCGATCTGGGCGGCCAACTCCTTCCCGGCTCGGCCACGCGTCGTGGGCGTGGCGGACTGGGCGAAGTCTCTCTCTCTCTCTCTCTTTCCCTCACTCTGCCTCTCGTTATGTCTTTATATATGTATGTCTCTCTCTTTCTCTCTCTCGATGGCTATCTCTTTCTGGTTATGTCTCTCTCTCTCTCTCTTTCTCTGATTGTTGCGTGTCTCTTTCTGTATCACTACATAATTATGTAACTATATAACTATATATCGATATCGCAATCATTCCCTTTACGCGAACTCGAGTTATATAAACGCGTCGTATTGAATTACAAACATACATAAATGCGTACATAAATGCATACACACATAGGCATGCATACATACACACACATACATACATAAATCCATACATACCTACAGGTGTGTACATACGTAACCATATGACTATACAAGCACATCTACACACTCATCTCATACATGCATATACACATGTCCATGCACATATGTAAAGACATACACAAGAGCATGCGCACATCCATGTTAACAACACTAAGCAACTACACACATGTCTATACACACAGACGAGTCCACATACGCAGACGCGTACACATACACACACGTATACCGAATCACATACACGAACACATAGATATATACATATACCTGTCTGTACGTATACATATACGTGTACAGATGCACACACGCATGCGCAACCACACACGCAAGCACATAAACACGTACATATACGCTTGTATAACAATACACATGTACATCTGCACATCTACTCACACATACATATACATTATCCACATACATATTCGCATACACATCCACAAATATAACAAACACATGTGTAAACAACTTACCAAACTATACCGATGCACGCATAGTTATACATGCATTTACGCAGGTGCATTTATCTTACTAGAAGCACACACGGATACCTATACGTTTATGTATAGGCACCAACTACGTCCACGCATTCACACCACGCGCGCACACTTCTATCCACACCTTTATATGTGTATATATACACAGATGTGTATACATACGCTAAAGGACCGCGCGCGCGCTTCGCGCGCGCTTCGGTTCTAGCAAGGCCCAGTCCGTGGCCAGTTCCCCTTCGGGGAGGCGTTATCCCTCCCCCATACCCCCCCCCCCCCTTTGGCCTGGAGGGGGGGGGGGGCACGGGTGGTTGGAGCGTCTGTTTTGGCCTCAGATGGCGCCAAAACAACCCAAGATGCCTTAAGGTGACCTCCAAGATCGCTCGGGATAACCCTCGATGGCTCAATATAGCTCCTAACAAACCTGCACGAGGCTCAAAAACCGCCCCAAGACGGCCCCAAGTGGCCACGAAACTTCCTCAGAACGCCCCCGAAAAGGCCCACATCCTTCAAACACATACGGACAACCCATGTTGTTTATCTTCTCGCCCCTTCGCTTTCAATTGGCTTTTGAAGCTTCGAGATGGGTCCAATATGGCCCAAGAGAACCCCTAAAACCAGAGGCCCACAACGGGCCCATGAGCGCCCAAGGGCGGCCCCGAGAGGCGACTTCTGGGTTCCGAAAAGGGGGGGCGTAATTGACGCCGCGCTACTTTTTGAGCCGCGGCCTGCAAGATGGCCCCGAACAACCTCCCAAACCCCCCCAAAGAGCCCCAAAGGCCACGACACACCCAAAAAGAGCCTCGAGGGTGCCCCAAGAGGCACCACGAGGACCCCAGAAAAGGGTCCAGAGACCTCCTGCTCCGCCTCGTCCCCTCGCACTGCCCCCACAATAAGGCATGGCAGAAAATAAGTTTGGGGGTGGGCGGAAGAGGAGGAGATACGCGAGAGCAGGAGGAGACACGCCCGAAACTCACGACCGTCGGTGTACGTCGCAAACTGAGCTGTTTTGGGGCGGGTTGGCGGGGATACTTTTTGGTACGCGGGCGCGCGAAGACGAGTCGAACGCCGTGCAAGCTAAGGCGGGCCGCGCCGAAACAGAAGGGAAAACAGCTAAGCGAGCGGCGCCCGGCTCAGAGCGGAACGGGGCTCAACGCGGCCAACATGGCGCGGGAGGCATCGCCAATCGACATCAAAATCGCGTCAATCAAATTGCGGCACCAGGTAACGCAGGGCGTGACCACAGAGGTGCAAATTTGTGACGCAGGCACGGTGCGGGAGAGCGACCACACACACATTGGGAAGTCAGCAACTCGAGCACCCCGGGACGCACTTGCCGAAGAAGGCGTCCTTGAAGAATCCGGCAGCCACGAACTCCCAGCAACCATGCGGCAGCCAACACGGCAAGATACTACTGGGGTTCATCAACATACTCCCCAGGTAAACTTGTCGAACTCGACAGCATGAGCCCTTACGGCCATCACAGACATAAGGATGGTGAGGAGACGCGCAGCGTGAGCAATATTCGTACCTTGCCCCTCCCCCCACTTTACTCTGGCCAAATTCCACCGAGACTCCGCCGGCAATAACCGTGCTTCCACCGAGACTCCGTCGGCAATCCTTCGCGCCGACTCCGTGGCATTCAGCTTCCCCCACCCCGCCGGCCGGAGAGGGGGGGAGGCGATTTGTGAATACCTCCCTGGTGCTATTCCATTCCACCGAAACTCCGTCAGCAATCCTCCGCGCCCACTCCGTGACATTTCACTTCCCCCCAGCAGGCCCGAGAGGGGGAGGCGCGATTTGCTAACGCCCCCGGTGACATTTTCCATTCCGCCGAGAATGTGATCAAACAAACTCTCCCGCTCCCCCTCCCAAGCGGGAGATTTATCTCCCCCCCCGCCGGCCAGAGCGGGGGAGGGAGCGATTTGTAATCACCCCAGGGTGCTGTTTTTTATTCCGCCGAAGCTCCGTCGGCAGTCCTCCGCACCGACTCTGTGACGTCTAATGTCCCCCCCAAGCCAGCCCGAGAGGAGGGGGCCTCATTTCTACATGTCTAGTAGCCTAGCGTATAATGAGGAAGGCAGGCTGTGCACGAATTAACGAACCCGTGAGACTCGAAGCCAACGCCTTCGTTGCTGAAGGTGCGGTTCGGAGTAGTTCTCGGGTAGGGTGATGGGGCGTACACTTCCTTTCAAGCACAGATGCGTGTGAGCACGTATTTCCCTCCGCTGCTGCCCCCCGCCCTCGGGCTGTTTTGCCCCGCCACGGCAGGGGAGGGAGGGGTGGGGAAGCGAATGAATGGGGAGGGAAGGGATGAGGCAGCAGGGGGGGGATGAGGGACGAATGGGGAGGCAGGAATAGGAGGAAGGAGGGAGGGCGATGAGGAATAGGAGGAGGAAGGGGAGGGTGACGAGGACGGGGGAGGAGAAGGAGGAGGGAGGATACAGATCAGGATGATGAGGAGGATGACCAGGATGGGCAGAGGCGTGCGGAGGCAACCTCTGGCCTTGGCCCATATACCGCATCCTGACTCCTAGAGCCATTTAGCTGGTACTCTTTGGTTGGAGTTTGCACCTCGCTTCAGGTCTCCGACCCGCTCTATGTCCTGGCCGACCCTGCCCCCCCACCTGGCCTGTACCTGGTCTGACACTCCCACGTCTTTGACTATGTCTTCTTGGGACGCCCCCCCCCCGATCATTTTTAGCACGGAGCCGACCCCGCCTCCACCTCGTCCCCGCAGCGCCAGAGCCACGCCACTGGACTCGTACTCTGAAAACCCCCCAAGCCCCTCGACTTCCCACCCGCAGGCTGCCCCGCCTCCACCGCGCCTCCACCGCGCCCATACAGCGCCCGACATCCTCCCCACCTCCCAACCCACGCTCCCAGACTCGTTGTCTTGCGACCTCTGACCACAACCGCTCCACGCCCAGACCCTCGCCCACTTTCCACCCTGCCCCCTCCGCGCCCGAAATCTCCCACCCCCTAATCGATGCCCTTAGACAGGTCTTCTTGATGCGCCCCACTCCCGCCATTTCCTTTCCAGATCCCACCCCGCCTCTACACCACCCCCACCACGCCCGACACCCCCCACCCTTCAGCCCACGCTCCTGAAGATGAGCTCTTCCAACCCATCCAATGTCTCTTCCCCGGGGAAGCATTAACCCCTCCGACTAACCCCTCCCGGTGGTCTGGGCGGGGAGATCGCCACCAGTTAGAGCGTCCGCAGTGGCCCGAGATGGACCAAATACTGCTCCAGGAAGCTCATCATGACCTCCAAGACGGCGCAAGGCATGCGAATTGGCCGAAGTGGTCTTCAGCGCGGCTCCAGGGAGGAACCAAGAGTGGCAGTGGAGACTCCCACGGGTGCCCCTAGACTCACTCACCCCTTCAAACAATCAACTTGCTTGGCGGCGTCTCCCTTCTCGCCCTCTCACTTTCGGCGGGCCTTGGAGGTCTCCAGATGGCCTTCAGATGACCAAACGAGCCCCAAGAGTGGCCCAGAAGGGCACCAAAACGGCCCCCTGGGACCCCACGACTGCCCAAAGAAAGCTCGAAGAGGAGACTGGGAGGCGATTATGTCCAGCTCCGAAGGGGCAAACATATGACCACAAGAGACTCTTGAAAGAGACTCCCACAAATCCCGCATTGGCAATTTTGGGGGCTGCCCGAGCTGGCCCCAGCTTCGGTTTGACGGGTGACTGTCCTCACTCTCCCACTGTATGCTCGGGCTGCTCGAGCGGACCCCAGCTTCGGTTCGACGGGTGTCCGCCCTCACCCTCCCTCTATATGCTCATTCACTTCCTTGCTGACGACAACTCGCGTAGGAATCGGTTCTGGACGGGCTGGTAGGGATGCTGGACAAGTCAAGAACTGCGAATTGCACGAGCAATGCGCTCACATGGTTCCGAAAACTGCCATTCTGGAGGCGAACTCCCGACTCCCTTGAAATGCTTGGCATCTAGACAACGCACCTTCGCCGCTAGACAACACCACATGGTCGCCACGAGAGGAAGACTATGACGAAGACGACGAGCACGACGATGACATCGATGGTTCTTCTTTGCTAAAGTGCGGCCAAAGACTTGAGAAGCACAGCAATTCACATCGTCTTGAACGAGAGCGAAGGCATCGTCATGAACAAAATCCGCCACCGTGCCCACCGGCATTTAGAGGAATGGTACACTGCCATTGGCTGATTTGCAGGCTTTTTGTAGCTGTCCAACGTCCCCCTCTTCCTCCTACCAGCACAGTCTCTATCTACATCCTCGCTGTCTCCCTCTGAAGGCTCCTTGGGCGCGCAGACGACTTCTGGCGCTCTCCAAAGCCTCTCAGATGGCTTAAATGTCTTCCAAGACGGCTCAGCAAGATCACGAAGCTTCCTTGGACTGGCTGTAGGGCTGTTCTTGCGCTGTCTCGGGAGGGTCTTTGGCCCCAGTGGCGCCGTCCAGGGTTGCATTAGCGCTTCCATGATACGCAGGTCGGGGCGTGCGGGTTCGTCGGCAAGTCGCGGAACAGCATTGGAGCACTGACCGGACTTCGAATGAAATGTCGGGGGATGTGTGTGGTGGTCTTGGGATGCCGTGGCGTGTTCTTAGGCTGGCTTTGGGCTGTTTGAAAAAGTGTGACCCGCAGAAATAGTATAAATCCCTAGCCCTTCCCCTGATGAGCTCACAGATGCACGAGTGCATGCACACACACATAGCACGCATAGGAACTGATTAAGTAACACGATCGCGGACCGAGCAGAGACGCACTACTGACACGGATACACACTGACGCATTAAATTCGAAACCATGCAAACCACTGCAAGGATTGAACAACATGCAATGCGTCGGAAAGGCAGCGCGATTCAACGCAGTACCGTGGAAATGATACGCAATGGCCGTGCAACGCTTTGCAACTCAACGCAAACCATTGCAAGGAGACGTGGAACTTAAATAAAATGCAAAGCAACGGTTTGCACATCCAAAAAATGGAGCAGTTGGGAGGTCGGTACGTGCGATCGTTCAACCGTCGTATGCCACATCTTGGGGTCTTCTCTAGACGCTCATTGCCAGGGGGTTGAGTGGCGTCGGCCGTATGGGAATTCCCTTGGGGCCCTGTCGTAGCTGAGTCGAGGCTGTCTTGGGGAGTGTGACGGTTCATTTCGGGCCCCAGGAAGTCTGTTTCCAGGGAAGGTGTGGAGACCTCCAGGGGCCCATGCATCGATTTGTGCACACCGTGCGACAAGTATGCGGCTTGGTCTGCAAGCCTGAGGACGGCACGGTGGCCAGCGTCGCCCTCTCTTGGAAAACAAATTTGGCTTCCGCGGACTTAGAGCTTCCGCCAGCTTCCGCCGGCCACATCGCCCTCGATGTACACCTGCCAACTTCCACGGGCCTTCGGCCAGCCTCCGTCGAGGGCGAGAAGACGACTCTTAATCCCTCGAAAACGAAGCCCTCTTCGAAATATGCTACATGTGCTTATCTTATGCGCGGAGCAAGGGCCTTGGGCACCGAGAAACCACATGGAGCGCGATACTGGCTTGTTGGCATCCGGCCCACCCGCCACCGTGCTTCGGTTGTGCGTCCTGTTGGGGTCTTCTGGGGAGCCTCTGGGGAGCCTCTTAGAGGCAGTTTTGAAGCATACTGGGGGTTGTTTGCGGGCCCTTTTTGGGCCTCTTGGGGACTGCTGGCGGTCTTAGGGGTCCCCATGGGGCGGGTGGCTGGAAATCACATTTCGAGTTCCCCCTCCTGGGCCCTGCCAATGGCGACGCGAGGCACCGGGCAGGGCCCCCCCCCGCACCTGTATCTCGGCGTGTGTATCTACACCTATGTGTATATATATATATATATATATATATATATATAAGCAATACCTGGCGCACGGACGCCTCTGGCACCCAGTGGTGGAATCGTAAATCTTCTGCACACGCAAGGGGGTGGGCCGTCCCGCCGCCTCAACACCCCAAGGCCCCCCCCCCTCTCGGGCACTCATCGCGTCCGCACCGCAAATGAAGGGTCCCCCACCTCTGGCACTCGCCGCCTCAGCGTCCCAAAGGCCTCAAGGGCCCCCCGTTGTCTGGCACTCGCCGCCACAGCGTCCCAATGGCGGCCCCCGTCGGGGCACTTTTACCCTTCCCATCAAATCGGAACCCAGGGGGTGAGAAACAATGTTCTTTCCTAGCCTCGCCACATGACAACACAGGCGGGCGGGACATGAATACGGGTCCACTCGACTCGCTGCTCAGCATCGCAGGTGGGAAAACACATACAAGCCTACTCTGCTCGCCACGCTGCACCGCAGGAGGCGGAACACACAACAATCCGACCGTGCTCACCACATGGCCAACTGATGCTAATACGCTACGCTTATGTCCACACGGCAACGCCACGCGGGGCGCAACCATCATGTGTTGCTCTGCTCGCCACGTGGCAACTCCTGGGTGGAAAGCTGACTCCGCTCTGCTTTGCTGTCCACAGGGCACCACGGGGGGTCAAAAACATAGAGGTGCACCCTACGTTGAAGGGGCCCCAGGACACACAAATAAATACACACAAATAAAAATATTCCCCATATTTTCTTATATTTGTGTTGGTTTTTGTCTTCCCCCCACTTCCCATATTTTTGCATATTTTCCTTGGAGTCGACGATTAATTGTGTCTGTGTGTTTCTTTCCCTCCTGATACGTGCCCCTACCCCCCTTCCCTGGAGTGAGCCCTCCCGGCGGCCCCACGCGATCTCCTCCTGCCGCCGCCGCACCTCCTGCAGGTTCTGCTGCAGCATGCCAACCTCCATGTCCCCTTGCGCTTTGGTCGCCTCCGGGCCGCGGCACGAGGCTGGAAAGGTTCGCCGCTGCCTCGTTCACCTAACTTCGCGCATCGCGCCCTGAGGTGCACGACGCGCGGTTGACTTCGCGCCCTCGCGCAACCGCCCTGGAGAAGGATGCCTCTCCAACATTCTCCGACCCAAGCCGCGATGCGCGAAGCGCAGTCATCCTCGCGCCCCCTCGGACGACCTGGACATCCCTCACGACGCCCTCCCTCTCCCCGCGGAGGACTTCAACTGACTGGAAACGGAGCACCTCCACCTCATCCTTCTCCTCCTCGTCCTCCCCATCCTCCTCATCATCATCCATCCCTCCTCCTCCTCCTCCTCCTTCTCATGCCTCTCCCGCCTCCCTATGTCCCTAATTATGTTGTTGTCGGAGCCCCTGCACCGCGCAAGAGAACCTGCGCGAAAATGGTCAGCCCAGCGCGCAAAGAAGGATGCGACCGACAGAAGAGCGACACACTTCCCCCCGTCTGCCCTGGGCCAAGCAGCAACGGATGCCCGGTGGAGCGGAGAGGCAGGAGCTTCGCCCGGACGAAGTGGTTGTGGAGGGACGGCACTGGGGACCGGCGCAGGGGAGGAAGGCATAGATCGCCAACAGATCGTCAAGAGGCCTCCGATAACGATTCCGCACGCTCCTGGGTGCCCAGACATCCGACGTCTCGATTTTTTCGAGACGCGGGCCCTCGACCTCCCGACCACTTCCCTGGGACCGGTTCTTCATCCTGAGTCGTTTTTTGACGGTCCCGAGGCCCGGCGATGGCCCCGAGAGGCCAAAAACTATGAAAAACCTCTGCCTCGATTTTTTCGAGACGCCCGATGTCTGGGTGGGGTGGGTCATCGGGCCCCTGTCGGCGATCCACGGGCGATTGGGATGCGCTGCGTCCCTCCCTGAGCCGAACCCCCGCGAACGCTGCCCCCGAGGAGGGGCACGGACTCCACCCGGGCGGCATCAGCACCCCCCCCTGGCGACCCTCCACCGGCGACCTGACCATCCACCGGCGACCATCCACCGGCGACCTGACCATCCACCTGCCCCGATGGTCCGCTACCGAAAATTTCCGGTAGCGCTCCGCAGAGATCGGTCGCTACCGAAATACCGAAATGTAGCGCCCAATACCGGTATCAGACCGTTCTGAAATCCGCTATTTCAACGCCCTCAAACGAAGATCCGGTCGCTACCGAAATGCGGGGTGCGTCGAAATTGCTACCGAAAATTTCCGGTACCAGACCATCAGGGTCCACCTGACCATCCACCGGCGACCTGACCATCCACCGGGCGGAATCTGAGTATCGTTTAACCGATCCCCATCCCCAGCGGCGTGGCCTGGGTCCCACTGGCCGATTTGCCCCCCCAGATGGGGATATAGACCGTTCCCTTCGGGTTTCGACGGGTGTATCCCCAACTGGGGTGGTAATTTGGTGGGGGCCTCGAAGGGGATGAGGATGGGGATGGGGATCGTTTAAAGGATACTGAGAATCAGCACCCCCCACCCGGCGACCATCCACCGGCGACCATCCACGGCGGAATCAGCCCATCCACCGGCGACCTGACGGGATAGCCCACCGGTGCCTCGAGCCGCGTGCGAGCCGTGGCCGGGCGCCCATATCCCCCCATCCTTCGGCAACGGGATGCCGAGAAGCGCAGATGACGATGACGATGACGTCATGACGGTGACGGAGAGGTCATGACGATGGCGATAACGTGAGTCATGACAGTGACGACGTGGCAAAAAGCGCGAACGCCCAGATGGCGATGATGATGACGACCCCTCTGCACTCAGAAGTGGCCCTGGGCAAGAGTGACACTTGACGCGCGGACAACGAGGGCGCAAATTGGCCAAATACAAGTGCGCAAGCAGCCGCTAACGCATCGCGCTGAGCGCTCGGGGGGACCCCGATGCGCCCGAACCAAAGGTCACTCCGGCTGAAGGCTTCGGACTTCGTCGCCGACTGGTGCTGCGCGCCGCCCGCAAAAGGCGCACGTCCAAACCGAACGCAAAGCACGGACATTTTCCGGAACGTCGCTGCCGAGGCGGCATCGCCGGAAAGCGCTCGGCACCGAACACAGACCATAGGAGAGGAGAAGTCTGGGCGCACGCGCCGCACCTGGGGGGTGGGCCGACGCACACACAAAATTTCAGCACACTTGGGTGATGCTGGCTTACCTGCTCTGTCTTGGACTGGTCCAGGGCGGAGCATTGGGTGCATCTGGAGGCCTCCCGGATGGGGCCCGAGCATGTGGGGTCGGGGGAAGGCGCCCGTTCTGGGCACTGGAGACCCCCAGTGGGGTCTTCAAGGGCCCCTATTCTACAGCCCTCGCTGCCACCCCCCATTCATCGGGGAGAGGTAAGACTCGGGTACGGGGGACTCGGGATGGCCTGACGGCGCCATCATAAAGATGACGAGACCCAATCTGAAATTTGACGCGAACACCCGCTGCAAACATCCCACGAAAACTGGACCGTCAAAAACCCAGAGCGCGCTCGTCAAAAAAACATCGGCAAACCCGAATTACGGCTTACTCGAGTCTTACGCTTCCCCGAGCGATGATGGCGCGAGGAACACGACGATGGTGCGACGCTTTCGGCGGCCGCGGCGCACTTGCATGCTGCGGGCCGCTGCTCGATAAGCGGTGGACCCGGACAAGCGATGGGCCAGGAGACGGAGGAAAGCTGAGGGGATTTTTGCAGTCCCAAAACGGTGCGGTGACAGACCGTGCTGTGACCTCGAACTCCCCCAGGACCTCACCGCACGGACAGCCACCGCACGGCCCTGGGACCCCGGAGGCCCCCGTCGCCCGAGACATCCTCGGAGAACGACCCGAGCCCCAAAGCCGTGCGGTGACCCCGAATCCCCAACGACTCACCGCACGGTGTGGTCACCACCCCGTTGAGGGACCCCCGAGGATTCCGCGAAGCGGGGGAGACGGAACGGAGGAGGAGGAGGAGGAGGAGGAGGAGGAGGAGGAGGAAGAGGAGGAGGAGGAGGAAGAGG
>CAUYUJ010002314.1:0-87500 GCA_963575745.1 Prorocentrum cordatum
TCCAAGACGGTGCCGAAAAAAGGCCACTCCAAGACATATTTTTCTTTCGAAAATATTGATTTTCTGCTCCCGGCGCCCGGGAACCCCTTCCGGGCCTCTTCTGGCACCCGGGCCGGCGCTCGAGCCAAACGCCCGGGCCAGCACCCGGGCCAGCGCCCGGGCCGGTTCCGGCGCCGGCCGGCGCCGGAAAATTGAATTCCGAGGCGGTGCCGAAAAAAGGCCACTCCAAGAAACATTTTTCTTTCGAAAATATTGATTTTCTGCTCCCGGCGCCCGGGAACCCCTTCCGGGCCGCTTCTGGCACCCGGGCCGGCGCTCGAGCCGAACGCCTGGGCCAGCACCCGGGCCAGCGCCCGGGCCGGTTCCGGCGCCGGCCGGCGCCGGAAAATTGAATTCCGAGGCGGTGCGGAAAAAAGGCCACTCCCAGACATATTTTTCTTTCGAAAATATTGATTTTCTGCTCCCGGCGCCCTGGAACCCCTTCCGGGCCGATTCCGGCTCCCAGGCCGGCGCTCGAACCGAACGCCCGGGCCGGCACCTGGGCTGGCGGCCGACGCGCGATGCGCTGCCACAAGCCAGCTTCCCGCAAGATCGTGTCCAGAGAGAAAAAGTGGGAGGGGACCGGAGCTGAGGGGGTGAAGGACCAACCAGGCATCGACTTTCGGCGCCCTCGTCCTCTCAGCCCTGGGTCGGCTTGCCACACAGGAGCACGGCAGACCCACACAGGGAGGCGTCAAAACCACAAAGGAGCAAGGCAGACCCCAAATGAGCACGGCAGTCCTCACGTTCGCACGGCAGACCGCACAGGAGCACGGCAGACCCCACATGAGCACGGCAGACCAAGAAGGAGCACGGCAGACCACACAGGAGCACGGCAGACCACACAGGAGCACGGCAGACCACACAGAACACGGCAGACCACACGGGAGCACGGCAGACCACACAGGAGCACGGCAAACCACACAAGAGCACGGCAGACCATACAGGAGCACGCCAGACCACACAGGAGCACGGCAGACCACACGTTCGCACGGCAAACTCCACAGGAGCACGGCAGACCCCCAAGGAGCACGGCAGACCACAGGAGCACGGAAGACCGCACAGGAGCACGGCAGACCACACAGGAGCACGGCAAACCAAGAAGGAGCACGGCAGACCACAGGAGCACCGCAAACGCCACAGAAGCACGGCAGATCGTCGTCGTCGTCATCGTCGTCGTCGTCTTCGTCAATAACGATCTCGAAAATTACGACAAAAAACGATGACAGAAAACGACCACAAACATACACAAAAACCAACCGAACACGGAATCCAACAACAAAAAAACAATCAGAAAAACGACCGCAATCATAAAATGATAACGACGGCGACAGCGAGAACGGCAACAGCGGACGATTATAATGAAACGACGACCACGACAAAGGAAAGGCACGCGACGACGACGACGGACAAACAAAAGACAAGACAGGCTGGAACAGAAAAAGTAGGCTGGGCGACAACGGGTGGGGCCCGCGTGGCCGAGAGAAAAGCACGGTGTCGACACCATGATGTGGCCAGGGCAGCAGACTACCTCGACAGACCAGCGCGGCAGGCCACCATTTAGCCTGTTCTGTTGCGTTTATGGGTTTCTCTGACGTTCTCGCCAATACGGTCTCTGACGCACGTGGTGGATAAAAAAACGGCGCTTCCCGTTCTTGTCCGGTCAGGTTTCCCAAAATGGCCATTTCGCTCGAGACATCCTCGAAAAATCGAGGTGTTGGAGGCTATCGTTTAAGACGTCTTATGATAAAAATGACGGTTTCGCTCGAGACATCCTCAGAAAGTCGGGGTGTTGAAAAATGTCAAAAATTTTTGTTGTGCATGAAAAATGAGCGTTTCGCTCGAGACATCCTCGAAAAAATGAGATGCCGACAGAGGTGTTTTACAACCTCTTATGTTAAAAATGACGTTTTCGCTCGAGACGTCCTCAGAAAATGAGCAGGTGGTCTGCCGTGCTCCTGTGTGGAACACGGCAGAAAATGGCCATTTCGCTCGAGACATCCTCAAAAAATCGAGGTGTGGTCTGCCGTGCTCCTGTGTGGTCTGCCGTGCTCCTGTGGTCTGCCGTGCTCCCCACAGGAGCACGGCAGACCGCGCGTAGGAACCGAGAGGAGCACGGCAGACCAAGACGAGGAGCACGGCAGACCAGGCTTAGGAACCGCGAGGAGCACGGCAGACCAAGACGAGGAGCACGGCAGACCAGGCACCAAGAGCGCCCTCAGACCAAGACAGAAGGAGCACGGCAGACCAAGACAGAGCAGAGCACCCTAAGGCAGACCAACACGGCAGACCACAGGCAGACCACACAAGAGCACGGCAGGCCACACAGGAGCACGGCAGACCACACAGGAGCACGGCAGACCACAAAGGAGCACGGCAGACCACACAAGAGCACGGCAGACCCCACAAGAGCACGGCAGACCCCACAGGAGCACGGCAGACCCCACAGGAGCACGGCAGAGCAGACCCAAAGGAGCACGGCAGACCACACAGGACAAGGCAACCACAGGAGCACGGCAGACCACACAGGAGCACGGCAGACCCCACAGTAGCAAGGCAGACCCCAAAGGAGCACGGCAGACCACCGGAGCACGGCAGACCACACAGGAGTACGGCAGACCCCACATGAGCACGGCAAATCCCAAATGAGCACGGCAGACCACAAGAGCACGGCAGACCACACAGGAGCACGGCAGACTCCACAGGAGCACGGCAGACCACAAAGGAGCACGGCAGACCACACAGGAGCCCGGCAGACGCCACAGGAGCACGGCAGACGCCACAGGAGCACGGCGGAACCCACAGGAGCACGGCAGACCGCGCGCGGGTACAACATAAACGCGCCTTTTGTTGTACCCCGAACGCCGCTGGCGTTTCCCCAACAGGAGCACGGCAGATCTCACAGGCGCGCGGCAGACCCCAAATGAGCACGGCCGACCACAGGAGCACGGCAGACCCCAAATGAGTACGGCAGACCCCAAAAGAGCACCGTAGACGCCTCAGGAGCACGGCTGACCACACAGGAGCACGGCAGACCACACAGGAGCGCGGCAAACCACAAGGAGCAAGGCAGACCCCAAATGAGCACGGCAGTCCACACGTTCGCACGGCAGACCGCACAGGAGCACGGCAGACCGCACATGAGCACGGCAGACCAAGAAGGAGCACGGCAGACCACACAGGAGCACGGCAGACCACACAGGAGCACGGCAGACCACACAGGACACGGCAGACCCCACGGGAGCACGGCAGACCACACAGGAGCACGGCACAAACCACACAAGAGCACGGCAGACCATACAGGAGCACGCCAGAGCCACACAGGAGCACGGCAGACCCACACGTTCGCACGGCAAACTCCACAGGAGCACGGCAGACCCCAAAGGAGCACGGCAGTGGTACGTGGCACTGCTGTGGTATGCCGTACTAAAAACGTGGAATATCTCATAAGCCCAGGGGGACAAAAGGACGCTTCCCGTTCTTGTCCGGTCAGGTTCCCCAAAATGGCCATTTCGCTCGAGACATCCTCGAAAAATCGAGGTGTTGGAGGCTATCGTTTAAGACGTCTTATGTTAAAAATGACGGTTTCGCTCGAGACATCCTCAAAAAATCGGGATGTTGAAAAATATCAAAAATTTTTGTTATGCATGAAAAATGAGCGTTTCGCTCGAGACATCCTCGAAAAAATGAGATGCCGACAGAGGTGTTTTACAACCTCTTATGTTAAAAATGACGTTTTCGCTCGGGACGTCCTCAGAAAATGAGCAGGAGCACGGCAGGCGGAAAAAAAGGAGCACGGCAGACCACACAGGAGCACGGCAGACCCCACAAGAGCACGGCAGACCACAAAGGAGCACGGCAGACCAAAGAGACGACACAAGGAGCACAGCAGATCCCGCAGGAGCACGGCAGACACCACACGAGCACGGCAGATCCCAAATGAGCACGGCAGACCACAGAAACACTGCAGACCACACAAGAGCACCGCAGACCTCACAGGAGCACGGCAGACCCCACAGGAGCACGGCAGACCCCACAGGAGCACGGCAAACCACAAAGGAGCACGGCAGACCACAGGAGCACGGCAAACCACACAGGAGCACGGCAGACCACACAGGAGCACGGCAATCCCCACAGGAGCACGGCAGACCGCGCGCAGGTACAACATAAACGCGCCTTTTGTTGTACCCCGAACGCCGCTGGCGTTTCCCCCGCAGGAGCACGGCAGACCCCACAAGCTCGCGGGAAACCCCAAATGAGCACGGCAGACCACAGGAGCACGGCAGACCACACAGGAGCACGGCAGACGCCACAGGAGCACGGCAGACCGCGCAGGAGCACGGCCGGCGCCGGAAAATTGAATTCCGAGGCGGTGCCGAAAAAAGGCCACTCCAAGACATATTTTTCTTTCGAAAATATTGATTTTCTCCTCCCGGCGCCCTGGAACCCCTTCCGGGCCGATTCCGGCACCCGGGCCGGCGCTCGAGCCAAACGCCCGGGCCAGCACCCGGGCCAGCGCCCGGGCCGGTTCCGGCGCCGGCCGGCGCCGGAAAATTGAATTCCGAGGCGGTGCCGAAAAAAGGCCACTCCAAGACATATTTTTCTTTCGAAAATATTGATTTTCTGCTCCCGGCGCCCGGGAACCCCTTCCGGGCCGCTTCTGGCACCCGGGCCGGCGCTCGAGCCAAACGCCCGGCCAGCACCCGGGCCAGCGCCCGGGCCGGTTCCGGCGCCGGCCGGCGCCGGAAAATTGAATTCCGAGGCGGTGCCGAAAAAAGGCCACTCCAAGACAATTTTTCTTTTTCTTCGAAAATATTGATTTTCTGCTCCCGGCGCCCGGGGAACCCCTTCCGGGCTGCTTCTGGCACCCGGGCCGGCGCTCGAGCCGAACGCCTGGGCCAGCACCCGGGCCAGCGCCCGGGCCGGTTCCGGCGCCGGCCGGCGCCGGAAAATTGAATTCCGAGGCGGTGCCGAAAAAAGGCCACTCCAAGACATATTTTTCTTTCGAAAATATTGATTTTCTGCTCCCGGCGCCCGGGAACCCCTTCCGGGCCGCTTCCGGCACCCGGGCCGGCGCTCGAGCCGAACGCCTGGGCCAGCACCCGGGCCAGCGCCCGGGCCGGTTCCGGCGCCGGCCGGCGCCGGAAAATTGAATTCCGAGGCGGTGCGGAAAAAAGGCCACTCCAAGACATATTTTTCTTTCGAAAATATTGATTTTCTGCTCCCGGCGCCCTGGAACCCCTTCCGGGCCGATTCCGGCACCCAGGCCGGCGCTCGAACCGAACGCCCGGGCCGGCACCTGGGCTGGCGGCCGAGCCGGATCCAGCGCTGGCGTCGGCTCTGGCCGTCGCCGGAAAAATTGAATTCCGAGGCCGCGCTAACAAAACTCATCCAAACAGATTTTTCGAAAGTGCATCATTTCTGCTCCCGGCGCTCGGAGGCTTCTGCGTCTCAAGGAGAGGTGGAGCAGACATTAAAGGAGGTAAAAGCAAGCACACGAACGCTATGGACGCGCGATGCGCTGCCACAAGCCAGCTTCCCGCAAGATCGGTCCAGAGTGGGAGGGGACGGAGCTGGGCGGGTGATGGACCACCAGAGCACTGCTCCAGCCTTCCCTCAGCCCTGGGTCTGCTGACCACACAGGAGCACGGCAGACCACACAGGAGCGCGGCAAACCACAAAGGAGCAAGGCAGACCCCAAATGAGCACGGCAGTCCACACGTTCGCACGGCAGACCGCACAGGAGCACGGCAGACCGCACATGAGCACGGCAGACCAAGAAGGAGCACGGCAGACCACACAGGAGCACGGCAGACCACACAGGAGCACGGCAGACCACACAGGACACGGCAGACCCCACGGGAGCACGGCAGACCACACAGGAGCACGGCAAACCACACAAGAGCACGGCAGACCATACAGGAGCACGCCAGACCACACAGGAGCACGGCAGACCACACGTTCGCACGGCAAACTCCACAGGAGCACGGCAGACCCCAAAGGAGCACGGCAGACCACAGGAGCACGGCAGACCGTCTTCGAGGCCTCTTGGGCCGTCTTGGGGCCCTCTTGGAGCCATCTTAGCCGTCTTGGAGGCCATCTTGGCCGTCTTGGAAGACATCTTGGGCGTCTTGGAGGCCTCTTGCGCCGTGTTAGGGCCCTCTTGGGACCGTCTTGGGGACTTCTTGGGCCGTTTCGGGGCCATCTTGAAGGCCTCTTGGGCGATCTTAAAGCGATCTTGGGGGCCTCTTGGGCCGTCTTGGGCCGTCGGAACGCGGCAGGCCATCATTTAGTCTGTTCTGTTGCGTTTATGGGTTTCTCTGACGTTCTCGCCAATACGGTCTCTGACGCACGTGGTGGATAAAAAACGGCGCTTCCCGTTCTTGTCCGGTCAGGTTCCCCAAAATGGCCATTTCGCTCGAGACATCCTCGAAAAATCGAGGTGTTGGAGGCTATCGTTTAAGACGTCTTATGTTAAAAATGACGGTTTCGCTCGAGACATCCTCAAAAAATCGGGATGTTGAAAAATATCAAAAAATTTTGTTATGCATGAAAAATGAGCGTTTCGCTCGAGACATCCTCGAAAAAATGAGATGCCGACAGAGGTGTTTTACAACCTCTTATGTTAAAAATGACGTTTTCGCTCGGGACGTCCTCAGAAAATGAGCAGGAGCACGGCAGGCGGAAAAAAAGGAGCACGGCAGACCACACAGGAGCACGGCAGACCCCACAAGAGCACGGCAGACCACAAAGGAGCACGGCAGACCAAAGAGACGACACAAGGAGCACAGCAGATCCCGCAGGAGCACGGCAGACACCACACGAGCACGGCAGATCCCAAATGAGCACGGCAGACCACAGAAGCACTGCAGACCACACAAGAGCACCGCAGACCTCACAGGAGCACGGCAGACCCCACAGGAGCACGGCAGACCCCACAGGAGCACGGCAAACCACAAAGGAGCACGGCAGACCACAGGAGCACGGCAAACCACACAGGAGCACGGCAGACCACACAGGAGCACGGCAATCCCCACAGGAGCACGGCAGACCGCGCGCAGGTACAACATAAACGCGCCTTTTGTTGTACCCCGAACGCCGCTGGCGTTTCCCCCACAGGAGCACGGCAGACCCCACAAGCTCGCGGGAAACCCCAAATGAGCACGGCAGACCACAGGAGCACGGCAGACCACACAGGAGCACGGCAGACGCCACAGGAGCACGGCAGACCGCGCAGGAGCACGGCCGGCGCCGGAAAATTGAATTCCGAGGCGGTGCCGAAAAAAGGCCACTCCAAGACATATTTTTCTTTCGAAAATATTGATTTTCTCCTCCCGGCGCCCTGGAACCCCTTCCGGGCCGATTCCGGCACCCGGGCCGGCGCTCGAGCCAAACGCCCGGGCCGGCACCCGGGCCAGCGCCCGGGCCGGTTCCGGCGCCGGCCGGCGCCGGAAAATTGAATTCCGAGGCGGTGCCGAAAAAAGGCCACTCCAAGACACATTTTTCTTTCGAAAATATTGATTTTCTGCTCCCGGCGCCCGGGAACCCCTTCCGGGCCGCTTCTGGCACCCGGGCCGGCGCTCGAGCCAAACGCCCGGGCCAGCACCCGGGCCAGCGCCCGGGCCGGTTCCGGCGCCGGCCGGCGCCGGAAAATTGAATTCCGAGGCGGTGCCGAAAAAAGGCCACTCCAAGACATATTTTTCTTTCGAAAATATTGATTTTCTGCTCCCGGCGCCCGGGAACCCCTTCCGGGCCGCTTCCGGCACCCGGGCCGGCGCTCGAGCCGAACGCCTGGGCCAGCACCCGGGCCAGCGCCCGGGCCGGTTCCGGCGCCGGCCGGCGCCGGAAAATTGAATTCCGAGGCGGTGCGGAAAAAAGGCCACTCCAAGACATATTTTTCTTTCGAAAATATTGATTTTCTGCTCCCGGCGCCCTGGAACCCCTTCCGGGCCGATTCCGGCACCCAGGCCGGCGCTCGAACCGAACGCCCGGGCCGGCACCTGGGCTGGCGGCCGAGCCGGATCCAGCGCTGGCGTCGGCTCTGGCCGTCGCCGGAAAAATTGAATTCCGAGGCCGCGCTAACAAAACTCATCCAAACAGATTTTTCGAAAGTGCATCATTTCTGCTCCCGGCGCTCGGAGGCTTCTGCGTCTCAAGGAGAGGTGGAGCAGACATTCCCCAACCATCCACTGCCTCTTATTTTCAAACCCATGGTTTGATTATGTAGTGACAAACAAAAACAAAACATCTCAATCTCTTATTTTCATATTCGTCTCCTTCATCCTCCCGATCCCACCCCCCATAGCGTACTGCCGTCCCGAGAACGTCTGAAGATCTTGAAAATGTTGCTATGGCGGGGAACTGCGAATCATGAAACTGTTGCCACCCTTCGGTTACCCTGTGTCGCCTGCTAGCGTGATTGGCACCACAAGCATTGATTTGAAGAGTTGGTCATTCATCCCATAGCCTTTTTGGCCCAATGGACCATTCGAGAGCTAAGAAGATTGACATCCCTCCCGATGTAGCAACAAAGATATTCGATGAGAACATTGTTGCCTCCCGATGTGTTCCCGAGTCTCTGTGGATCCTGAATAAAGTTTCCAGTAATTCAATTACCTCGGACTGGCCGAAGATTGCGAAGAACATTCAGATACTGATTTCTTTACTGGAAGCTTCTGGAGGCTTGATTCCAAAGCACGCTTCGCTTCGCACTTCGTTCTGCAAGTGGTTAGCAGGTAACAACTACAAGTGGCGTTACAAGGACGCGGAGAAGAACGTATACCACCTGAGAGTCATGATCGGGACGATGCATGCCCTCAAGCGGGACAACAAGCCAGTCCCGAAGTCATTTCAGCAGTTGCAGGTGCTGGTGGACATGATCAAGATTGAGGACAATACTTCTGTGCCTGCTACTTCGGCGCCCGCAGCGCCACTGCTCGACCAGGACCGTGATCCAGGAGATCGAGATGAGCCAAACGATGATGAGGAAGTTATGGAGACGCCAATTCAACCGAAGAGCATTCCAGTGGTTGACCTTGTATCTGTCCCAGGGTTAGCCCTCGTCGAACACGACCTCGACACTTTGTCCAATGCGTTATTCAAGGAGGAGCTGAGGGAACCGCCATCGTCGAGTACTTCGCAGAGCATTCCACAGACCGAGAAGAAGATGGAGCTCCTCACTGCAGAGAGGCTCAGGGACCTCGCTTTATCTGGGCCTGCTCCACAAGGTCCATCGCCAAAAGATTACAGGGATGCCCAAACGGCCAGGAAGAAGCAGCGACGCACTAAAAAGTCGAAGGACACGGCCGCTTCAGAAGAGCCAGATGAGGTTGCCGCCGACCTCCCTCGGGCCATGAAGAGGAAGAACAAGAAGAAGAAGACGCCATTTTCCGAAGATGGCGAAGCCGCGGGTGATGCAACAGCTGAGGCCAAGCCGAAGAAGTACCCCAGCATTGACCCGATGTCGTGGACGAAGGCGTCAGGCATCCCGCCAGCGGTGATGAGCAAGCGAGTCCACTCGACTGCGTACCACAACAAGATGAAGGAGCTCAAGGACAAGGGATGGTCCAAGGAGAGGGCCAATGGCAAGGCCCAGCAGCACGCTTGTGCCGCGTTGCAGGCATGGAGGGACGCTGTACTTTAGTGTGCCAGCGAACTGTTCGGGGGACGCTGTGGCTTAGTGTCGCAGCGCTGCGCTTTTGGGGGCCGCGGAGTAAATCATCCTTCTCCTGCTGCTCCTCTTCCACCTCCACCTCCTCCTCCTCCTCCTCCTCCTCCTCCTCCTCCTCCTCCTCCTACTCCCTCTCCTGATCCGCATCGCGTTTCTTCAGGTGCGGATCCACTCCTGGACCCAGAAACCCCAGGGAGGATGATCCGAATTGTTCCAGGATGGTTTTCCAGGAAATCCTCCCTCCTCCTCCTCCTCCTCCTCCTCCTCCTCCTCCTCCATGCTCTGACCGTTCTCCCGAGCAGAGGCCGGCTTGCAGAATAGTGCAGGTCCGAAGGATGACCTGGGGCATGTCTGATGGCGCACGCACGTGAATGCGTTCTTATTCGCCTTCTGTTTATTATTATTATTATTCTTGTTCGTCTTCTTCTTCCGCTTCTGATTATTTCTCTTCTCCTCCTCCTCCTCATCTTCCTCATCATCCTCCTCCTCATCATTCCTCCTCCTCCTCGCTGCTCGCTCCCTGACTCGGTCCCTCGCTTCCTCCCTCCCCCCACCTTCTCCTCGTCCCCCTTCTCCTCCTCCCTGTTCGCTTCGCGCCCTCCTCCGCAGTGTATTTGGCGGGGTCCTTTGAGGTGGGCTCTGGGGTCTCTCACGAGCACTCGTGGAGGATTGCCATCAGCTGTCTTGACTTCGGCTATCTTGAACCAGCTTGGAAGCCATGTTGAGCCAGCCTGGAAGCTATCTTGAGCCAGATTGGAAGCCATCTTAGTAGCATCGGAGGGCATCCAGGATCTATCTAGGGCTGTCTTCGGAGAGCTTGGGGACTTTCTTGAGATAGCGGTGGCGCGATGGCTGCGTCTGCTCAGTCTGAGGCTCAGGCCCTCTGGAGATCCCAAGAGAACAACAAAACAACAAGGACCGACCTGGAACGAGGAACAAACACAACAGTAAGGCAGTCAACACAACAGTTAGGCAAACAACGCATCGGCCAGCAATGCATGACATGAGGCATCAAACGACATCACAACTTCCATCGTGTCCAGTGCCGTTTTGGCTCAAGACTGGCGCCACTCAAAACCTGTTCACCCTCCACCAATCGATCATGGTGCCGATGTTCAGTGGCGTTGGCCACAGACTCCTGGATGATGGGAATGCTCGCTCGCCTGATCGTTCTTCGCCGCGTGCCCTCAGCGACGGAGCTCGAATCGACCTCACGGATGACGGCCCCGATGCACCCATGAGCCGTGAAGGTCAGTCGCAGGACGGTCATCAGTCACAAGAGTTTCTTGACGCAGAGGGTCTTGCTGACGCTGGCGGCCCTGGCCCGCAGGACAGTGGCCATTATGTTGACGGCTTCTTCGGCGATCCCATCGAGTCAATCAAGAAGACCATTACGTTGTTCGAAGGCCTCCTGACTACTGCGCAGTCGTGGGTAGAGGCCATGCCGTCACACAAGTACGCCAGCCACACCAAGCAGCAGGTTGAGAACTTCATAGATGAGGTCTCGATGTTCATTGGGACGAGCGAATCGGAGTTTCAAGCCTTCCTTTCCGACGGGAGGCAGCCGTCGGAGTCCGAGCTACAGGCCTTCGACCTCAACCTCAACCAGCAGTACATGGAGAAGTTCAGCCCCACTTGGAGAGATCTCAAGATGCAGTCAACCATATTCTTGCAGGGTGGCGAGGCCAGTGCGCCTGACAAGAGCGACATCATCGACGAGAGTAGGTTGTTCGGCAAGAAGAAATCGCCTCTGGAGGCCAATGCGGCCAGCAGCTCAGGCGCTCCACCGCTCACCAAATGTAAGGGCGCCGCGAGCAAGGTGCCTCGCGGCAAGGGCAAGGCGAAGGCGAAGGGCAAGGCCTCCAAGTCTGCTGACAAGGTCTCCAAGAAGCCTGCCAAGCGGTTGCCAGCGAAGCGGCAGGCTAGCGATGATTCTTCGTCCGAGAAGAAGCCTGCCAAGCGGTTGCCAGCGAAGCGGCAGGCTAGCGATGATTCTTCGTCCGAGGGTCCGAGTGGCAGCATTGAGAATGGCGCTGGAATCGAATGAGAGCTTGATTTGATTGGGCATCATATACTACAGATGCCGTGTGGGCTAGTGGCGGGGTTCGGCGCTTGCCGTGCAATTGGGGCGCATCCACGCCCATGCGATCGCACAGAAAAGCATCGTCATGATCAGCATCGCTAGCATCACTATCATCACACTCTGCAAGCTACACAACAGCCTATGGCACTCACCCTCCCCCGATGCTCCGTGGAACTGCACACTGTAACATGATATCAAAGCAAAGCATGAGCTATGTCTCACGTGCGCCCGTTGTGCCACCCGAGGTCCCATTGGGCATGCCAGCGTGTTACGGTCCGAATTATCCCCCCGACGTCTACCCCACTCCTCACCAAACCCTGGACAACGCTTCAGAGCTCCCCTGAGAAATCGCCCACCCCCCCCGAAGGTCGAAAAAACCCGTTTGCGAAAATGGTGACTCTGCGGGGTTTCCCCTGTGCCCTGCCACGAAATGTGGCAGCTCTGCGCATTTACCTTGAGACCCAAGTCGCTGCCACGGGAGGCTGACGGCTGACGTCGAACCTGGGGCCAACCCTTTTCTTTCTCTCTCTCTCTCTCCTTTGTGTTGCTCGGACCCTGGAACCCTCTACTCTGTTTTTTTTCGACTCTGGGGCCCTGGGGCTGGTCGCGTCGAACATTGCGGAAAAAAATCCTGGGGCCTCCGGTGAAAAGTGAAAAGTGAAATATGTTTCACTTTTCACTTTTCACTTTTCACTTTTCACCCTCCCATTTTGATGAATGTATCGAGCGGGAGGGGGGTGAAAAGTGAAAAGTGAAAAGTGAAAAGTGAAATATATTTCACTTTTCACCTGTTCCTCTGTTCCTCCTCCAATTCCTTCGCCCCCAGCTCTCACGGTAGCCGTTTTGGCTGAGAGCGATAAGCCCAGCGGGCCCAGTTCGCGCATGCCTGATCAGTCGGCAATGGCGCCGAAGGCTTTGTCTTCGAAGCTCTCGCAGTTGGTGCCGAGCCAAGAGGAGCTCGATCAGGCTCGCAAGCTGCTCGAGCAGGCTGACAAGGCGAAGAAGGCAAGCATCAAGGCAGGCATGAAACACTACCTCAGCTCCAACCCAGATGAACACATCTCCGACGCGAAGTCTCGCGAGTCGTTCCTTCTCAACTTCCTGGTGATTCAGGCTCGGTCTAAGGAGTCCACCAAGAAGACGTCAGTGTCGCAGGACCTTTCATCGCGGGTGCAGAAGACTCGTGACATCCTTTGGCTTGCGAAGGAGGCCATGGATACTAAAATCGGCGCCAAGAAAGCCGAGCACTGGCGCAACAGCGGGCTCCTGAAGGCCCGCCCAGACATGCTTACAGGCTCTCTTCACGAAGATCATGTGGAGTACCCTGTTCCAGTGGAGTGGGAGTCGATGTCCGAGGAGGAGATCCTGAAGTTCTGGCTCGACATCTCGACGGAGAACGTCGATGATGCGGACACCATCCAGGAGCTGAAGAAGCGGAAGCTCAACATGTCAGGCGGCGCCTTCGGCTCAGCGATGGCCTCGTCGTCGGGCGGTGTGACGGTGAAGGAAGAAAGGGAGGCTACTCCTTCCACTGCTGGCCTGGCGCAGCGCGTCCTCGAAGTTCAGCGCGACTCGAGCGAGTACCTCAAGGAGTTCCAGGCGAAGCACCTGCTGTGCAAGCAGGTCCAGGAGAAAGCTGCCGCCGCCAACAAGCCGTACGAGACGCAATTCGTGAGTGACCTGAAGACGCACATCAACAAGATGTCAAAAATTATCGCAATCCTTGAGAAGATGGCCATCTACGAGTCGAAGACGGAGGAGATTCCCAAAGTCATTGAGACCATGGACGCGCTGTACGAGAAAGATAAGGACCTACGCGGCTGGTTCGTGAAGCATGGCTACTGCACCGAGAAGCAGGTCAAGATCCCGAAGAGCAAGTGCAAGCGCTGAACTCCGAGATCGCTCTCTCGGTAACCAAGCCACCTCCCACTTTCGCCGCGGCGTACGCTCTATTGCCAGTGGGGTTGGCAAAGGAGCAGTGGCTACTGTTTCTTCTGAAACTTGACAGCCAGCAGGTGCACGCCGCTGCGTTTCGCAAGACAAGAGCCTGCCCTCATCCCTCCCCCACCTCCTCCTCCTCCTCCTCCTCCTCCTTCTCCTCCTCCTCCTCCTCCTCTGGAGCCTTTCTGTCTGATGTCTCCTGGGGGCCTCGTCTGGGGCCTCCTCTGGGGCCTTGCGCCCGTGCCATGACAGCCAACACCTACAAAGAGACAGCACGCAAAACCCTTCATGATCGAAACTCAGCCGTGCCAACCAACCAACCAACCGTGCCAGCCAGCCAACCGCGCCAATCAACACCAACACAATGCCGCTAGCCGTGCCAACCAACCAACCGTGCCAGCCAGCCAGCCGTGCCAGCCAGCAACGCGCCGTGCCAGCCAGCCAGCAGTGCCAGCTTACGCCGTGCCAGCCAGCCAACCATACCAATCAACACCGTCACAATGTCAGCCAACCGTGCCAGCCAGCAACGCCGTGCCAGCCAGCACCTACACCGTGCCAGCCAGCGTTCTATTAGCAGCATTGTCATTGGCAGCGTTGCATCACGACAGCTATCCACGTAATCGCAGCAACATCGCCATCAGAAGAAGCGCAAGCACAGTTCACAAGAGTAACATAACGAAGTATGGCAAAGAGAAGAGTGAAACTCAACGTCTGGATCTATAGAGCGAAGCAAGCGGACTGCACCATGGGATAATGGGGAGGGGGAGGAGGAGGGCGAGGAGGAGGAGGAGGAGGAGGAACATCATCATAGGACTTCTGGAAAGTCATACTGGAACAATTCGGGAAATCCTCCTGGGGGTGTACAGTAACACCATCATGGAAATATTCGGAAACCCATCCTGGGGTGTTCCTGGGAAACCATCCTGGGATGCCGAGCGTGCAAGACACCCTTGCACTGTGCACCGAATGTTTTCTTCCAGATGCGTATGCTCGATCTACTTGTCATCAACACTTCGCATCCGTAGTCAATTTGGCTCAGACCATGGCGCCAGTTTTGTGCCACATGCAGTGTTCCATATTCTCCCTTCTCTTTGTGTCCTGTTCAATGGTGAGAGTGGGCTCTATCAAGCGACGAATCGCAGAGAGCTCATCGGACTGCGATGCTGGAGAATCTGATGATTCGAGGACGGGTGAAAATTTCGGTGGTAGAGAAGTACGGCGGCGAGGCAATGTTGATTGCGATGTTTCGTCTGGGCCTCACACTGATGAGCTCAAACGTCAGTGGGCAAAAGGTGAATTGACATCCAGCCAGGTCCAACGACTTGCTGCAAGTGCTCAGGCGGCAGGTGCAGCAGGCGTTATGCGGTTGGCTTCAGCAGGCGCTGGTGGCAAACACGCTGGCAATTTGCATCGCGACATTCGGAGGGCATTCGGCTGGCCCCAAGGGGCCCCTCCAATCGAGTTCATTTTGATCCCAGCCAAATCAGGTGGCAGAAAAACTCCGTGGCCCGTTCTCTTTCCCCACCGCTTCTTCCAGGATGTGTACCATCACCGACATGATGTTTGGAGCTCTCGCATTTGCCCTGGAGCTGCTGCTTGCTCAGATTTCTGGAACTCTGTGAAACTTACACCGTTTGTGAAAAAAGCACCCTTTCCCACCGCCAACTGCGTGGGATCAGACAGTACCGATCGGATTTCATGGGGACGGAGGTGGCTTTAACAAGCACAACAGCCTCTACGCTTTGCACTGGAATAGTTTGCTTGCGAATGGTCATACACTTGAAACGCGGTTCCTTTTTTCGGTGATTACTAAGACCGAACTCTGCGACACAACGCTCGACGAACTCCTCCGTGCCTTTTCATGGTCTGTGAATGTTCTTCTATCTGGGCAGACGCCGCATTTGGACTGGCAACAAAGAAAAATCAATGGGGGAGGTTTGCCTCTAGCAGGGGGCTTCCGAGGATGTTTGACGCAAATCCGAGGTGATTGGGAATTCTACACCAAAATATTATACTTCCCTTCTTGGTCTGCCAACGAGAGAATGTGTCCATTTTGCATGGCATCCTCTGAGAGCGACAACCCGAATGTGTGGACGAGAGTTGATAGGGGTGCAGGGTGGCGGACCACATGCTTTAGTGACGAAGGTTTTCGGGCATATCTGGAATCGAGAAATTTGGCGTTACCGATTTTATTATCTTGCGTCTTGGGGCTGAGGCTAGAATGCATTACAGTTGACGTATTGCACACCATGGACCAAGGAGTTGCATCGCACATCATAGGCTCGATTATGTGGTACGTTTCCGTCGTTCGCAACTGTTTTAATGTGAGAACATTTGACGATCGTGTGGGCCGTCTCGCTAAACACCTCAAGGAATGGTACAAAACAGCTGGCCCTGGAACGTCAAAGCTTGCAGGGGAATTGACCAAGGAACGAATTCGAGAAACTGGCAGCTCATGGGCCAGACTAAAAGGGAAAGCCGCAGCAACTAGACATTTAGCACCGTTCGCGCTCTTCCTGATATGTAAATATGGGGATGCAGATAACCCAGTGTGGGGTGAACATGACTCCCTGGCCCTTGCCTTGTGCCAGATGCTAGTAGAATTCTATACTATGATTTCGTCTGAATCTAGGTTTCTGTCCGACGCCACCAAGAGGAGATTGCCAGAATTTTCTGTTATGTTCGCGTCTCTGTTTGTAAAGATTGGTACTCTTGCGCATGAGAAATCACTCATGCTTTGGAAGCTCTCACCCAAGCTCCACCTTCTATGCCACCTGATAGAAGATCAGATGGTATACTGGGGGAACTGTAAGTTCTGGTGGTGCTATCAAGACGAGGACCTGGTAGGCCGTCTGATCACCATCGCTGAGGGCCTGCATCCCTTAAGTTTGGGATCGTCTGTTCTCTGTAAATGGGTACACTGCGTGTTTGACCAGGTACTCATTTCACAAGACGAAGGTGAGCAGCACTAGATAAAACATGGAATGGGTTTAAATGCAAATTAAACCACGAATGGTTTAATTTGGTATTGAACGGCCTGGAAATAAACCATAACACCCATTTACAACATGAAAACAAACCATTATCGTTTAAATCAATGGCTTATATGACGGGATGGTTTAATTTCAAACCAAATGGTGTAATATCAAACCACGCGGATGGTCGGGGTTAAAGGAGGTAAAAGCAAGCACACGAACGCTATGGACGCGCGATGCGCTGCCACAAGCCAGCTTCCCGCAAGATCGGTCCAGACTGGGAGGGGACGGGGCTGGGCGGGTGATGGACCACCAGAGCACTGCTACAGCCTTCCCTCAGCCCTGGGTCTGCTGACCACACAGGAGCACGGCAGACCACACAGGAGCACGGCAGACCACACAGGACACGGCAGACCCCACGGGAGCACGGCAGACCACACAGGAGCACGGCAAACCACACAAGAGCACGGCAGACCATACAGGAGCACGCCAGACCACACAGGAGCACGGCAGACCACACGTTCGCACGGCAAACTCCACAGGAGCACGGCAGACCCCAAAGGAGCACGGCAGACCACAGGAGCACGGCAGACCGTCTTCGAGGCCTCTTGGGCCGTCTTGGGGCCCTCTTGGAGCCATCTTAGCCGTCTTGGAGGCCATCTTGGCCGTCTTGGAAGACATCTTGGGCGTCTTGGAGGCCTCTTGCGCCGTGTTAGGGCCCTCTTGGGACCGTCTTGGGGACTTCTTGGGCCGTTTCGGGGCCATCTTGAAGGCCTCTTGGGCGATCTTAAAGCGATCTTGGGGGCCTCTTGGGCCGTCTTGGGCCGTCGGAACGCGGCAGGCCATCATTTAGTCTGTTCTGTTGCGTTTATGGGTTTCTCTGACGTTCTCGCCAATACGGTCTCTGACGCACGTGGTGGATAAAAAACGGCGCTTCCCGTTCTTGTCCGGTCAGGTTTTTCGTTAACGGATTCCCCAAAATGGTCTGGCGTGCTCCTGTATGGTCTGCCGTGCTCTTGTGTGGTTTGCCGTGCTCCTGTGTGGTCTGCCGTGCTCCCGTGGGGTCTGCCGTGTCCTGTGTGGTCTGCCGTGCTCCTGTGTGGTCTGCCGTGTTCCGGAAAATTGGCCGTTTCGCTCGGGACGTCCTCAAAAAATCGGCTCCGGAGGGGACTCCGAAGCAGCATTATCTTGGAATCGCTCCCGGAGGGCCTCCAAACGGCCCAAGAAAGCCCCCGAAGGCCCCCCAGAGGACCCCCAGAGCGCCCCAAGAGACCCCCAAGAGGCCCCCAAGGGGCGGCCAGAGGCCCGCCAGAGCGCCCAAAACGCCCCAAGAGACCCCCAAGAAGCCCCCCAGGGGCTCCAAAGAGGCGGCCAGAAGTCCCCCAGAACGCGCGAAAAGGCTCCAGGAGTTCCCTGAGAGCTTCATATCGCCCCATAGAGCCCCCGAAGGCCCCCCCCGGGACTCCCCCAAGAGGCCCCCGAGAGGCCAGAGGCTACGACAGCCCCAAGAGCGTCCAAGATACCTCCAAGACGGCGCCGAAGCCAGGAAACGCAACAGGGATGTTCTCTGACGTTCTCGCCAATACGGTCTCTGACGCACGTGGTGGATAAAAAACTGCGCTTCCCGTTCTTGTCCGGTCAGGTTCCCCAAAATGGCCATTTCGCTCGAGACACGACGACCAAATAGAGGTGTGGGTCTGCAAGGTCCCTGTGTTGTCTGCCGTGCTCCTGTGGTCTGCCGTGCCTCCCCACAGGAGCACGGCAGACCGGGGCGCGCAGGAACCGAGAGGAGCACGGCGAGACCAAGACGGGAGCACGGCAAGACCAGTGCCACGAAACTCGAGAGGAGCACGACAGGACCAAGACGAGAAGCACGGCAGACCAGCACCAAGAGCCCCTCAAAGAAGACTGAAAGGATGACCAGACATACGTATGACAATCAGACCAAGACGAGGAGCACGGCAGACTATGCCCTAAGAGTGCCCTCGAGACGGCCGAACAATCATCAAACAAACAATGAGTCTAACGTCGTCTTGGAATCGTTTTTGAGGGCATCATTACGGCCCCCCAAAAACAAAATCGGCCCAAAGATGACCCGCAGAGTGCCCTCAATACGGCCGACCATGACGATTTCGCTGGGGACGTGTTCAATAAATTAAGAGTGTATCAGCACCGTCTGCTGCAACAACGCTGTGCTGGTCTGCCGTTCTCCTGTGTCAGCTGTGCTGCTCTGCCGTGCTCCTGCGGTCTGCCGTTCTGGTCTGCCGTTCTGGTCTGCCGTGCTCCTGTGGTCTGCCTTCCTGGTCTGCCGTGCTGCTGCCGTCTGTCGTGTTGCTGCGCTGTGCCGTGTAAGCTGATAAACCGGTCCGACCGATGAAGAAAACGAGAGTCGGGTTACAACGGCTACGCGAGTTTAAGACTGCTAGTCCAAAGGCTCTCCCAGAGGACCCCAACAAGAGGACCCCAACATCTTCCCAAGCCCACCCCGAGTAAGTCATCATCATTCATCTCCTCATCATCACATCATCCTCATCATCCACCATCATCATCATCATACTCATACTCAAATACTCATCATCATCATCCTCCTCCTCCTCATCATCATCATTATCATCATCGTACGCATCACCATCACCATCAGCAGCAACATGATCATCACCAACAACAGCAGCGTCAATGACATGATCTGGTCTGCTATGTTCCCATGGGCTGCCGTGCTGGTCTGCCGTGCTGGTCTGCCGTGCCGGACTGCCGTGCTCGTCTGCCGTGTCGGTGTGTTGTGCTGGTCTGCCGTGCGGGTCTGCTGTTCTGGTCTGCCGTGCTGAAGCTGAAGCTTTGGGGGCTTAAAGCCAGAGGAAGAGAGAGACATAGAGAGATAGAGAGGGAGAGAGATTCTCTAACTAAGGGGTACGGGCTCCATCCCGAAACTCGTTGGCGGTTCTCTAACTAAGGGGTACGGGCTCCATCCCGAAACTCGTTGGCGGATGACGGGAAGCGTCTTCGAGGTACGACAAGCAATCGGGACGTTCTGGCTGAATCCTTGAGTAAATATATCTTTTCTTTAACTATATGGGTTGCCGCGCTGCACGGGATTTTTCGTTACCGATTCCCAAAATGGTCTGGCGGCTCACTTATGGTCTGCCGTGCTCTGTGTGTTTGCCGTGCTCCTGTGTGGTCTGCCGTTCTCCCGTGGGTCTGCCGTTTCTGTGTGGTCTGCCGTGCTCCTGTGTGGTCTGCCGTGTTCCGGAAAATTGGCCGTTTCGCTCGGGACGTCCTCAAAAAATCGGCTCCGGAGGGGACTCCGAAGCAGCATTATCTTGGAATCGCTCCCGGAGGGCCTCCACGGCCCAAGAAAGCCCCCGAAGGCCCCCCAGAGGACCCCCAGAGCGCCCCAAGAGACCCCCAAGATGCCCCCAAGGGGCGGCCAGAGGCTCGCCAGAGCGCCCAAAACGCCCCAAGAGACCCCCAAGAAGCCACCCAGGGGCTCCAAAGAGGCGGCCAGAAGTCCCCCAGAACGCGCGAAAAGGCTCCAGGAGTTCCCTGAGAGCTTCATATCGCCCCATAGAGCCCCCGAAGGCCCCCTCCGGGACTCCCCCAAGAGGCCCCCGAGAGGCCAGAGGCTACGACAGCCCCAAGAGCGTCCAAGATACCTCCAAGACGGCGCCGAAGCCAGGAAACGCAACAGGGATGTTCTCTGACGTTCTCGCCAATACGGTCTCTGACGCACGTGGTGGATAAAAACTGCGCTTCCCGTTCTTGTCCGGTCAGTTCCCCAAAATGGCCATTTCGCTCGAGACATCCTCGAAAAATCGAGCCCCGGTCTGTGCGTGCTCCTGTGTGGTACTGCCGTGCTCCTGTGGTCTGCGTGCTGAAGACGCGAGCACGGCAGAGCGCGCGCAGGAAACCGAGAGAGGCACGGCGACCAAAGACGAGGAGGCACCGGCGACACAGGCACTGAAACCGAGAGGAGCACGGCAGACCAAGACGAGGAGCACGGCAGACCATGCACCAAGAGCGCCCTCAAGACGACGGAAAGGATGACCAAGACGAGGAGCACGGCAGACCAAGACGAGGAGCACGGCAGACTATGCCCTAAGAGTGCACTCAAGACGGCCGAACAATCATCAAACAAACAATGAGTCTAACGTCGTCTTGGAATCGTTTTTGAGGGCATCAGTACGGCCCCCCAAAAACAAAATCGGCCCAATGATGACCCGCAGAGTGCCCTCAATACGGCCGACCATGACGATTTCGCTGGGGACGTGTTCAATAAATTAAGAGTGTATCAGCACCGTCTGTTGCAACAACGCTGTGCTGGTCTGCCGTTCTCCTGTGGTCAGCTGTGCTGCTCTGCCGTGCTCCTGCCGCTGCCGTTTCTGGTCTGGGCTCTTCTTCCCTCCGTGCTTCCTGTGGTCTCCTTCTGTCTGCCGTGCTGCTGCCGTCTGTCGTGTTTTCTGCGCTGTGCCGTTAAGCTGATAACACAGGGTCAGCAGACGATGAAGAAACAACGAGAAAGTCGGGTGTACAACGGCTACGCAGATTTAAAACTGCTAGTCAAAGCTCTCCAGAGGACCCACATTCTCCCAACACAACCCCGAGAAGTCCATCATCATCATCATCATCATCATCATCATCATCATCATCATCGTCATCACCATCATCATCACCATACTCATACTCATACTCATCATCATCATCCTCCTCCTCATCATCATCATTATCATCATCGTACGCATCACCATCACCATCAGCAGCAACAAGATCATCACCAACAACAGCAGCGTCAATGACATGATCTGGTCTGCTATGTTCCTATGGGCTGCCGTGCTGGTCTGCCGTGCTGGTCTGCCGTGCCGGACTGCCGTGCTCGTCTGCCGTGTCGGTGTGTTGTGTTGGTCTGCCGTGCGGGTCTGCTGTTCTGGTCTGCCGTGCTGAAGCTGAAGCTTTGGGGGCTTAAAGCCAGAGAAAGAGAGAGACATAGAGAGATAGAGAGGGAGAGAGATTCTCTAACTAGGGGTACGGGCTCCATCCCGAAACTCGTTGGCGGTTCTCTAACTAAGGGGTACGGGCTCCATCCCGAAACTCGTTGGCGGATGACGGGAAGCGTCTTCGAGGTACGACAAGCAAGCGGGACGTTCTGGCTGAATCCTTGAGTAAATATATCTTTTCTTTAACTATATGGGTTGCCGCGCTGCACGGGATTTTTTTTTCGTTAACGGATTCCCCAAAATGGTCTGGCGTGCTCCTGTATGGTCTGCCGTGCTCTTGTGTGGTTTGCCGTGCTCCTGTGTGGTCTGCCGTGCTCCCGTGGGGTCTGCCGTGTCCTGTGTGGTCTGCCGTGCTCGCTTGTGTGGTCTGCGTGTTCCGGAAAAATTGGGCCGTTTTCGCCGGACGTCCTCAACAAATCGGCTCCCCGGATGGACCTCCCGCTAAGCAGCATTATTTTGGAATCGCTCCCGGAGGGCCTCCAAACGGCCCAAGAAAGCCCCCGAAGGCCCCCCAGAGGACCCCCAGAGCGCCCCAAGAGACCCCCAAGAGGCCCCCAAGGGGCGGCCAGAGTCCCGCCAGAGCGCCCAAAACGCCCCAAGAGACCCCCAAGAAGCCCCCCAGGGGCTCCAAAGAGGCGGCCAGAAGTCCCCCAGAACGCGCGAAAAGGCTCCAGGAGTTCCCTGAGAGCTTCATATCGCCCCATAGAGCCCCCGAAGGCTCCCCCCGGGACTCCCCCAAGAGGCCCCCGAGAGGCCAGAGGCTACGACAGCCCCAAGAGCGTCCAAGATACCTCCAAGACGGCGCCGAAGCCAGGAAACGCAACAGGGATGTTCTCTGACGTTCTCGCCAATACGGTCTCTGACGCACGTGGTGGATAAAAAACTGCGCTTCCCGTTCTTGTCCGGTCAGGTTTCGTTGGCGGATGACGGGAAGCGTCTTCGAGGTACGAGAAGCAAGCGGGACGTTTTGGCTGAATCCTTGAGTAAATATATATATATATATATCTTTATATCTATGGGTTGCGCCATCGCACGGGGGAATGACGGGAAGCGTCTTCGAGGTACGAGAAGCAAGCGGGACGTCTTCGAGGTACGAGAAGCAAGCGGGACGTTCTGGCTGAATCCTTGAGTAAATATATATATATATATATATATATATATATCTTTATATCTATGGGTTGCGGGATTGCACGGGAGTTTTCGTTGGCGGATTCCCCAAAATGGCCATTTCGCTCGAGACATCCTCAAAAAATCGAGGTGTGGTCTGCCGTGCTCCTGTGTGGTCTGCCGTGCTCCTGTGGTCTGCCGTGCTCCCCACAGGCGCACGGCAGACCGCGCGTAGGAACCGAGAGGAGCACGGCAGACCAAGACGAGGAACACGGCAGACCAGGCTTAGGAACCGAGAGGAGCACGGCAGACCAAGACGAGGAGCACGGCAGACCAGGCACCAAGAGCGCCCTCAAGACGACGGAAAGGATGACCAAGACGAGGAGCACGGCAGACCAAGACGAGGAGCACGGCAGACTATGGCCTAAGAGTGCCCTCAAGACGGCCGAACAAGCGGGACGTTCTGGCTGAATCCTTGAGTAAATATATCTTTTCTTTAACTATATGGGTTGAGCACGGCAGACACCACACGAGCACGGCAGATCCCAAATGAGCACGGCAGACACAGAAGCACTGCAGACCACACAAGAGCACCGCAGACCTCACAGGAGCACGGCAGACCCCACAGGAGCACGGCAGACCCCACAGGAGCACGGCAAACCACAAAGGAGCACGGCAGACCACAGAAGCACGGCAAACCACACAGGAGCACAGCAGACGCCACAGGAGCACGGCAATCCCCACAGGAACACGGCAGACCGCGCACAGGTACAACATAAACGCGCCTTTTCTTGTACCCCGAACGCCGCTGGCGTTTCCCCCACAGGAGCACGGCAGACCCCACAAGCTGGCGGGAAACCCCAAATGAGCACGGCAGACCACAGGAGCACTGCAGACCACACAGGAGCACGGCAGACGCCACAGGAGCACGGCAGACCGCGCAGGAGCACGGCAGACCACACATGAGCACGGCAGACCCCACAGGAGCACGGCAGACCCCATAGGAGCACGGCAGACCACAGAAGAGCACGGCAGACCAACAGGAGCACGGCAGACCACACAAGAGCACGGCAGGCCACACAGGAGCACGGCAGACCACACAGGAGCACGGCAGACCACAAAGGAGCACGGCAGACCACACAAGAGCACGGCAGACCCCACAAGAGCACGGCAGACCCCACAGGAGCACGGCAGACCCCACAGGAGCACGGCAGAGCAGACCCAAAAGGAGCACGGCAGACCACACAGGAGCAAGGCAAACCACAGGAGCACGGCAGACCACACAGGAGCACGGCAGACCCCACAGTAGCAAGGCAGACCCCAAAGGAGCACGGCAGACCACCGGAGCACGGCAGACCACACAGGAGTACGGCAGACCCCACATGAGCACGGCAAATCCCAAATGAGCACGGCAGACCACAAGAGCACGGCAGACCACACAGGAGCACGGCAGACTCCACAGGAGCACGGCAGACCACAAAGGAGCACGGCAGACCACACAGGAGCCCGGCAGACGCCACAGGAGCACGGCAGACGCCACAGGAGCACGGCGGAACCCACAGGAGCACGGCAGACCGCGCGCGGGTACAACATAAACGCGCCTTTTTGTTGTACCCCGAACGCCGCTGGCGTTTCCCCAACAGGAGCACGGCAGATCTCACAGGCGCGCGGCAGACCCCAAATGAGCACGGCCGACCACAGGAGCACGGCAGACCCCAAATGAGTACGGCAGACCCCAAAAGAGCACCGTAGACGCCTCAGGAGCACGGCTGACCACACAGGAGCACGGCAGACCACACAGGAGCGCGGCAAACCACAAAGGAGCAAGGCAGACCCAAATGAGCACGGCAGTCCACACGTTCGCACGGAAGACCGCACAGGAGCACGGAGACACCAAATGATCACGGCAGACCAAGACATGGAGCACGGCTGACAAGACCACACAGGAGCACGGCAGACCACACAGGAGCACGGCAGACCACACAGGACACGGCAGACCCCACGGGAGCACGGCAGACCACACAGGAGCACGGCAAACCACACAAGAGCACGGCAGACCATACAGGAGCACGCCAGACCACACAGGAGCACGGCAGACCACACGTTCGCACGGCAAACTCCACAGGAGCACGGCAGACCCCAAAGGAGCACGGCAGTGGTACGTGGCACTGCTGTGGTATGCCGTACTAAAAACGTGGAATATCTCATAAGCCCAGGGGACAAAAGGACGCTTCCCGTTCTTGTCCGGTCAGGTATCTTTATATCTATGGGTTGCCGCGCCGCACGGGATTTTTCGTTGGCGGATTCCCCAAAATGGCCATTTCGCTCGAGACATCCTCGAAAAATCGAGGTGTGGTCTGCCGTGCTCCTGTGTGGTCTGCCGTGCTCCTGTGGTCTGGTCTGCGTGCTCCCCACAGGAGCACGGCAGACCGCGCGCAGGAACCGAGAGGAGCACGGCAGACCAAGACGAGGAGCACGGCAGACCAGGCACTGAACCGAGAGGAGCACGGCAGACCAAGACGAGGAGCACGGCAGACCAGGCACCAAGAGCGCCCTCAAGACGACGGAAAGGATGACCAAGACGAGGAGCACGGCAGACCAAGACGAGGAGCACGGCAGACTATGCCCTAAGAGTGCCCTCAAGACGGCCGAACAATCATCAAACAAACAATGAGTCTAACGTCGTCTTGGAATCGTTTTTGAGGGCATCAGTACGGCCCCCCAAAAACAAAATCGGCCCAAAGATGACCCGCAGAGTGCCCTCAATACGGCCGACCATGACGATTTCGCTGGGGACGTGTTCAATAAATTAAGAGTGTATCAGCACCGTCTGCTGCAACAACGCTGTGCTGGTCTGCCGTTCTCCTGTGGTCAGCTGTGCTGCTCTGCCGTGCTCCTGCGGTCTGCCGTTGGTCTGCCGTTCTGGTCTGCCGTGCTCCTGTGGTCTGCCTTCCTGGTCTGCCGTGCTGCTGCCGTCTGTCGTGTTGCTGCGCTGTGCCGTGTAAGCTGATAAACCGGTCAGACCGATGAAGAAAACGAGAGTCGGGTTACAACGGCTACGCAGATTTAAACTGCTAGTCCAAAGGCTCTCCAGAGGACCCCAACATCTCCCAAGCACACCCCGAGAAGTCCATCATCATCATCATCCTCATCATCATCATCATCATCATCACCATCATCATCACCATACTCATACTCATACTCATCATCATCATCCTCCTCCTCCTCATCATCATCATTATCATCATCGTACGCATCACCATCACCATCAGCAGCAACATGATCATCACCAACAACAGCAGCGTCAATGACATGATCTGGTCTGCTATGTTCCTATGGGCTGCCGTGCTGGTCTGCCGTGCTGGTCTGCCGTGCCGGACTGCCGTGCTCGTCTGCCGTGTCGGTGTGTTGTGCTGGTCTGCCGTGCGGGTCTGCTGTTCTGGTCTGCCGTGCTGAAGCCAGAGAAAGCCAGAGAAGACATAGAGAGATAGAGAGGGAGAGAGATTCTCTAACTAAGGGGTACGGGCTCCATCCCGAAACTCGTTGGCGGTTCTCTAACTAAGGGGTACGGGCTCCATCCCGAAACTCGTTGGCGGATGACGGGAAGCGTCTTCGAGGTACGACAAGCAAGCGGGACGTTCTGGCTGAATCCTTGAGTAAATATATCTTTTCTTTAACTATATGGGTTGCCGCGCCTGCACGGGATTTTTCGTTACGGATTCCCCAAAATGGTCTGGCGTGCTCCTGTATGGTCTGCCGTGCTCTTGTGTGGTTTGCCGTGCTCCTGTGTGGTCTGCCGTGCTCCCGTGTGGGTCTGCCGTGTCCTGTGTGGTCTGCCGTGTCCTGTGTGGTCTGCCGTGTTCCGGAAAATTGGCCGTTTCGCTCGGGACGTCCTCAAAAAATCGGCTCCGGAGGGGACTCCGAAGCAGCATTATCTTGGAACTCGCTCCCGGAGGGCCTCCAAACGGCCCAAGAAAGCCCCCGAAGGCCCCCCAGAGGACCCCCAGAGCGCCCCAAGAGACCCCCAAGAGGCCCCCAAGGGGCGGCCAGAGGCCCGCCAGAGCGCCCAAAACGCCCCAAGAGACCCCCAAGAAGCCCCCCAGGGGCTCCAAGAGGCGGCCAGAAGTCCCCCAGAACGCGCGAAAAGGCTCCAGGAGTTCCCTGAGAGCTTCATATCGCCCCATAGAGCCCCCGAAGGCCCCCCCCGGGACTCCCCCAAGAGGCCCCCGAGAGGCCAGAGGCTACGACAGCCCCAGAGCGTCCAAGATACCTCCAAGACGGCGCCGAAGCCAGGGCATGTTCTCTGACGTTCTCGCCAATACGGTCTCTGACGCACGTGGTGGATAAAAAACTGCGCTTCCCGTTCTTGTCCGGTCAGGTTCCCCAAAATGGCCATTTCGCTCGAGACATCCTCAAAAAATCGAGGTGTGGTCTGCCGTGCTCCTGTGTGGTCTGCCGTGCTCCTGTGGTCTGCCGTGCTCCCCACAGGAGCACGGCAGACCGCGCGCAGGAACCGAGAGGAGCACGGCAGACCAAGACGAGGAGCACGGCAGACCAGGCACTGAAACCGAGAGGAGCACGGCAGACCAAGACGAGGAGCACGGCAGACCAGGCACCAAGAGCGCCCTCAAGACGACGGAAAGGATGACCAAGACGAGGAGCACGGCAGACCAAGACGAGGAGCACGGCAGACTATGCCCTAAGAGTGCCCTCAAGACGGCCGAACAATCATCAAACAAACAATGAGTCTAACGTCGTCTTGGAATCGTTTTTGAGGGCATCAGTACGGCCCCCCAAAAACAAAATCGGCCCAAAGATGACCCGCAGAGTGCCCTCAATACGGCCGACCATGACGATTTCGCTGGGGACGTGTTCAATAAATTAAGAGTGTATCAGCACCGTCTGCTGCAACAACGCTGTGCTGGTCTGCCGTTCTCCTGTGGTCAGCTGTGCTGCTCTGCCGTGCTCCTGCGGTCTGCCGTTCTGGTCTGCCGTTCTGGTCTGCCGTGCTCCTGTGGTCTGCCTTCCTGGTCTGCCGTGCTGCTGCCGTCTGTCGTGTTGCTGCGCTGTGCCGTGTAAGCTGATAAACCGGTCAGACCGATGAAGAAAACGAGAGTCGGGTTACAACGGCTACGCAGATTTAAACTGCTAGTCCAAAGGCTCTCCAGAGGACCCCAACATCTCCCAAGCACACCCCGAGAAGTCCATCATCATCATCATCCTCATCATCATCATCATCATCATCATCATCATCATCATCATCATCACCATACTCATACTCATACTCATCATCATCATCTCCTCCTCCCTCATCATCATCATTATCATCATCGTACGCATCACCATCACCATCAGCAGCAACATGATCATCACCAACAACAGCAGCGTCAATGACATGATCTGGTCTGCTATGTTCCTATGGGCTGCCGTGCTGGTCTGCCGTGCTGGTCTGCCGTGCCGGACTGCCGTGCTCGTCTGCCGTGTCGGTGTGTTGTGCTGGTCTGCCGTGCGGGTCTGCTGTTCTGGTCTGCCGTGCTGAAGCTGAAGCTTTGGGGGCTTAAAGCCAGAGAAAGAGAGAGACATAGAGAGATAGAGAGGGAGAGAGATTCTCTAACTAAGGGGTACGGGCTCCATCCCGAAACTCGTTGGCGGTTCTCTAACTAAGGGGTACGGGCTCCATCCCGAAACTCGTTGGCGGATGACGGGAAGCGTCTTCGAGGTACGACAAGCAAGCGGGACGTTCTGGCTGAATCCTTGAGTAAATATATCTTTTCTTTAACTATATGGGTTGCCGCGCTGCACGGGATTTTTCGTTAACGGATTCCCCAAAATGGTCTGGCGTGCTCCTGTATGGTCTGCCGTGCTCTTGTGTGGTTTGCCGTGCTCCTGTGTGGTCTGCCGTGCTCCCGTGGGGTCTGCCGTGTCCTGTGTGGTCTGCCGTGCTCCTGTGTGGTCTGCCGTGTTCCGGAAAATTGGCCGTTTCGCTCGGGACGTCCTCAAAAAATCGGCTCCGGAGGGGACTCCGAAGCAGCATTATCTTGGAATCGCTCCCGGAGGGCCTCCAAACGGCCCAAGAAAGCCCCCGAAGGCCCCCCAGAGGACCCCCAGAGCGCCCCAAGAGACCCCCAAGAGGCCCCCAAGGGGCGGCCAGAGGCCCGCCAGAGCGCCCAAAACGCCCCAAGAGACCCCCAAGAAGCCCCCCAGGGGCTCCAAAGAGGCGGCCAGAAGTCCCCCAGAACGCGCGAAAAGGCTCCAGGAGTTCCCTGAGAGCTTCATATCGCCCCATAGAGCCCCCGAAGGCCCCCCCCGGGACTCCCCCAAGAGGCCCCCGAGAGGCCAGAGGCTACGACAGCCCCAAGAGCGTCCAAGATACCTCCAAGACGGCGCCGAAGCCAGGAAACGCAACAGGGATGTTCTCTGACGTTCTCGCCAATACGGTCTCTGACGCACGTGGTGGATAAAAAACTGCGCTTCCCGTTCTTGTCCGGTCAGGTTCCCCAAAATGGCCATTTCGCTCGAGACATCCTCGAAAAATCGAGGTGTTGGAGGCTATCGTTTAAGACGTCTTAGGAACCGAGAGGAGCACGGCAGACCAAGACGAGGAGCACGGCAGACCAGGCTTAGGAACCGAGAGGAGCACGGCAGACCAAGACGAGGAGCACGGCAGACCAGGCACCAAGAGCGCCCTCAAGACGACGGAAAGGATGACCAAGACGAGGAGCACGGCAGACCAAGACGAGGAGCACGGCAGACTATGCCCTAAGAGTGCCCTCAAGACGGCCGAACAACGGCAGACCCCATAGGAGCACGGCAGACCACAGAAGAGCACGGCAGACCAACAGGAGCACGGCAGACCACACAAGAGCACGGCAGGCCACACAGGAGCACGGCAGACCACACAGGAGCACGGCAGACCACAAAGGAGCACGGCAGACCACACAAGAGCACGGCAGACCCCACAAGAGCACGGCAGACCCCACAGGAGCACGGCAGACAGACCCAAAGGAGCACGGCAGACAGGAGCAAGGCAAACCACAGGAGCACGGCAGACCACACAGGAGCACGGCAGACCCCACAGTAGCAAGGCAGACCCCAAAGGAGCACGGCAGACCCCGGAGCACGGCAGACCACACAGGAGTACGGCAGACCCCACATGAGCACGGCAAATCCCAAATGAGCACGGCAGACCACAAGAGCACGGCAGACCACACAGGAGCACGGCAGACTCCACAGGAGCACGGCAGACCACAAAGGAGCACGGCAGACCACACAGGAGCCCGGCAGACGCCACAGGAGCACGGCAGACGCCACAGGAGCACGGCGGAACCCACAGGAGCACGGCAGACCGCGCGCGGGTACAACATAAACGCGCCTTTTTGTTGTACCCCGAACGCCGCTGGCGTTTCCCCAACAGGAGCACGGCAGATCTCACAGGCGCGCGGCAGACCCCAAATGAGCACGGCCGACCACAGGAGCACGGCAGACCCCAAATGAGTACGGCAGACCCCAAAAGAGCACCGTAGACGCCTCAGGAGCACGGCTGACCACACAGGAGCACGGCAGACCACACAGGAGCGCGGCAAACCACAAAGGAGCAAGGCAGACCCCAAATGAGCACGGCAGTCCACACGTTCGCACGGCAGACCGCACAGGAGCACGGCAGACCCCACATGAGCACGGCAGACCAAGAAGGAGCACGGCAGACCACACAGGAGCACGGCAGACCACACAGGAGCACGGCAGACCACACAGGACACGGCAGACCCCACGGGAGCACGGCAGACCACACAGGAGCACGGCAAACCACACAAGAGCACGGCAGACCATACAGGAGCACGCCAGACCACACAGGAGCACGGCAGACCACACGTTCGCACGGCAAACTCCACAGGAGCACGGCAGACCCCAAAGAAGCACGGCAGTGGTACGTGGCACTGCTGTGGTATGCCGTACTAAAAACGTGGAATATCTCATAAGCCCAGGGGACAAAAGGACGCTTCCCGTTCTTGTCCGGTCAGGTTCGGGGCTTCGGGCCCAAGACGGCCCAAGAGGCCTCCAAGATGGCGAAAGATCCCCCCGAACACTCCCTAGACGACCCAAGAGAGGCCCAAGAGGGTTCCAAGACGGCCCCAAAGCGATCCAACACAGCCCGAGAGGCTTCCCACATGCCCCAGAGAGCCCCAAGAGCCCTCCCAAGAGGGCCCCGCGAAGCAAAAGTCTGTGATTTTCCATGTGTTTTTGGTGGTCTTCGGGGTTCTCGCCTTTCGAGCTTCCGCCGTCCCAAGAGGGCCCCGCAGGCCGCCCAGGCTGCCCAAAGATGGCCCAAGAAACCCCCCAGGAGAGCCCCAAGACAGCCCAAGAGGGCTCCAAAACGGCCCAAGAGGCGCCCAAGACGGCCCAAGAGGGCCCCAAGACGGCCCCAAGAAGGACCCAAGAGGGGAATCACGAACCGACAATTCGAGCCTTCCGCCCCAAGAGGCCCCCCGGAGGCCTCCAGAGGCCCAAAAGAGGCCCCCGAGACGCCCCAAGTTGGCCCCCGAGAGGCCCAGAAGAGACCCCAAGAGCCTCGAACGCGGCCCCCACGAGGCCTGTGTTATGTCAGTTGGGGCATCGAAGTTATATTGCCGTTCTTGGGGTTCTTTGAGGGGCCTCTTGGGCCGTCTTCGAGCGCTCTGGGACCGTCTTGGGGCTCTCTCGGGCAACGGCGGCCCACGTGCGATGACGACGACGAACGACGAACGACCAACGACCAACGACCAACGACGAACGACGACGACGACGACGACGCGACGACGAAAACGACGACGAGGACGTCGACGACGACGACGATGACGACTCCCGGGAGCGCCCCAGGAGGCCTCCGTCCATGTCGTCGTCGTCGTCGTCGTCGTCGTCGTCGTTGTCGTCGTCGTCGTCGTCATCGCCGTCGTCGTCGTCGTCATCGTAAACGTCGTTTTTTTTTCATGGTCCTCATCGACATCATCCTCGCCCTCCTCATGCTGCACTTTCTCCTTCTTCTGATCATTCCTTCTGCCTGGCGCTCGTCTTCTCAACTCTCTTACTCCACGTCGTTATCTTAATGTCCAAAGCCGGTAAAAAATGATGACCCCCAAGAACCCCCCCCCGCGGATCCCGACTGCCATTAATATTAGCATCCGAGTGAAAATGTTTTATATGTCCCCCCTGGAAAAAATTCCATGGATGCCGATCGATGCCACTTGTATATACCTCGGTACCAGGGATAATGCCGATGTGACATTGTAGCTTGGTGTAGCCCCTTATGTCTAGCCTGGAGGGCGCGCCGGCCCTCGTTGTAACCTGATGTAGCCCCGCTTGCGTGGCTCAGAAAAGAGGCGGCGGCCTTCATCGTATCCTGGTGTAGCCCCGCAAATTTGGCCCAGCGGGCGGTGCGACCTTCGCTGTAAGCTGGTGTAGCCTTGGTGCGGCCTCGAACTGAGCGGTTTGCTGAGGGCCTTTCTGGCCTGGAGGGAGATCCGGCCTTCGTCGTAGACTGGTCTAACCCCTTCACCTGTCCTGTTGTTCCAGACTGCCTGCGCTCCCCTCCGCCTCGACTCCCCGCCTTCGAAACCAATCGCTAATTTAATGATATGTTCATCGCATGTCGCCGGTCTGATGAGGCCATCTTGAGCCAACTTGGACCATATTGCGCCATCTTGGGGGACATCTTAAAGCACTTGTGGCCCTCTCGGCACCAGAGGGCGTGCGCAAGTGATGGTCCCCAAATGCGGTCTCTTTCCACGCCGGGCTCGGGCGTGTCAGGTGTGGCTTGTTCGCGGCCCAGACAGGGCGCGCGGTGCGCAGGGAGTGGTCCGTGAGCGCAGTCTCTATCTGCGCTGGAGTCGCAGGGCGTGGCAGGCGTGGCCTGACGCCAAGAGGGTGTGCGCAGGAATCTGCCCCTGCACGCTGGGCGCCAGGGCAGTCGCGGGGACGTCGCCGCCGCATGGGTTTTGCAAGTCGAGGCGCGGGCGGGCGGGCGGGGCGACTGCGCGAGCAGCGGATTTGGCAGTTTCAAGTTCGAAGACAGAAGTCATCGCCGATGCCGGACTTAACTCCCCATGCTCGCGCGCTGCAGTTTGCATCGGACTCTGCCTCCTTTTTTCATTTTCATGCCACCCCTGCCCAGCCGACATCGACTCCCTGACAAATAGCTTCATGCGCGCTTCTCTACCTCCAATGATTTGCAAGGGCCGTTTTCAAAAATCAGACGAAGTGCACGCGCGCGCGTCGTTGCGCGCGCGTGCCGGAATCTGTTTAGAATTTGTTGGTTTCGCGCGGATTTCAAAGTCTAGTGCCCCGAAAATATCATATCAATGATTTTGTACCGGGAATTCTCGAAAAAAACTCTCGCGCGCGCTCGTGGGAATTGTCAAGGAAGACAACCAGCGCTTCTGGCAAACAAAATCGTGTAACGTAACCAAGCGGGCCTCTCGCGGGCGCATGTAGATCGAAGGCATTCGGACGCCCTTGACGCGCGCGAAGTGCACTCGCGCGCGTCGCCGCGCGCGACAGCCGAAATCTTTCAAACCCTCTAGTTTTCGCAACGGCTTTAAAAGCGAGTGCCCCGTGCCCCGGAAACATATAGAAACCAATGGCTTCGCAATTGGGTTTTTCAAGAATGCACGCGCTCGCGCTGTTGTGAATTATCTTAATGTATGAACGAGCGCGTTCTGTGGGCGCTTGGAGGGGGTGGTTGGAAGCTGACCCCCCTGGATTGAGGGAGGGGGTGCTCGAACCCCCCCCACCTCTCTCCCGTGACGGGAGGGGGGGTGGCGGTCGACCTATCTTTCCTGTTTCCGTCTCCTCGGGCCAGCGCCGGCGTCGGCGGCGGTTGGCGGCGGCGGCGGACAGCGTCGACGAGGACGGCGCCTGCGGCAGCTGGCAGCTGGGAGCGTTGACGGGGACGACGTCGACGGTTGTGGTGGTGGTGGTGGAGGTTGTGGTGGTAGGTTGTGGTGGAGGTGGATATGGTGGTTGTGGCGGTGGCGGTGGTGGTGGTGGGGGTGTGGTGGTTTGTGTTGGTGGTGGTGGTTGTGTGGTCGTTTGTGGTAGTGGTGGTGGTGTGGTGGTTTGTGGTGGTCGTGGTGGTGGGTTGCTGTGGTGGTACTGGTGGTGGTGTTTGTGGCGTTGGTGGTGGTCGTGTGGTGGATTCTGGTATTGGTGGTGGTGGTAGTCGTGATGTGTTTTTGTGGTGATGATGGTGGTGGTGGTGGTGGTGGTGGGTTGTTGTGGTGATGGTGGTGGCTGTGGTGGTTGAGGCTGTGTGGTGGTTTGTGGTGGTGTTGGTGGTGTTGGTGGTGTTGGTGGGTTGTGGTGGTGGTGGTGGTCTTTGTGGTGGCTTGGTGGTTTGTGGTGGTGGTGCTGCTGGTGCTGGTGGTGGTGGCGGTGCGTGGTGGGTGTTGGTGGTGGTGGTGGCGGTGGTGATGGTGGTGGTGGTGCGGTGGTTTGTGGTGGTGGTGGTGGTGCGTTTTGGTTGTGGTGGGTTGTGGTGGTGGTGGTGGTTTAGTGGTTTGTTGTGGTGGTGGCGGTGGGTTGTGGTGGGTTGTGGTGGGTTGTCAGGTTGTGGTGGACGTCGGCGACGTCGACGACGACGTTGTCGCTGGGTGGTGGTGGAGGTGGTTGCTGTGGCGGTTGTGGTGGTGGTGGCGGTGGTGGCGGTGGTGGTGGTGGTGTGGTGGTTTGTTGCGGTGGTGGTGGTGGTTGTGTGGTGGTTTGTGGTGGTGGTGGTGGTGTGGTGGTTTGTGGTGGTGGTGGTGGTAGGTTGTGGTGGTAGTGGTGGTGGTTGTTGCGGTGGTGGTGGTGGTGCGGTGGATTGTGGTGGTGGTGGTGGTAGTAGTTGTGGTGGGTTGTTGTGGTAGTTGTGGTGGTGGGTTGTTGTGGTGGTTTGTGGTGTCGGTAGTGGTGGTGGGTGTGTGGTGGCTTGTGGTTGTGGTGGTGGGTAGTGGTGGTGGGTTGTGGTCGTGGTGGTAGTGGTGGTGGCGGTGATGGGGGTTGGTGGTGGTGGCGTGTTCTTTTGTGGTGGTGCTGGTTTTGGTGCTGGTGCTGGTACTGGTGCCGGTGCTGGTGGTGGTGGCGGGTGGTGGGTGGTGGCGTTGGTGGTTGTGGTTGTGGTGGTGGTTGGGTGGTTTGTGGTGGTTGTTGTGGTGGTGGGTTGTGGTGGTGGTGGTTTGTGGTGGCGGTGATGGTGGTGGTTGTAGTGGTGGTGTGGTGGTTTGTTGTGGTGGTAGTTGTGGTGGGTTGTGGTGGGTTGTGGTGGGTTCTGGTGGTGGTTGTTGTGGCGGTTGTGGTGGTGTAGTGGTTTGTGGTTGTGCCCGTGGTTGTGGTGGTGGTGGGTTGTGCTGGTTGTGGTTGTGGCGGTGGTGGAAGCGGTGGTGGTGGTGGTGGTGGTGGTGGTGGTGGTGGTGGTGGTGGTGTGGTGGCTTGTGGTTGTGGTGGTGTGGCCTTTGGGTCTTCCCGCCACCGTGCTTTGGCTTTGGGTCAGAGTTCCACTGGGTGCCTCTTGGGGTCTCGTCAGAGTGGTGTCGGGGGCGTCTGAAGATCATGTGCGAGGGTTCCTGGGCGCCTCTTGGGCGTCTCCTGGAACTTCCTAAGGGCCCTGGTGGCTTTTGGGGGGCGAGGGCTCGACATGGCGGTTTGTATTTTCCCGCTGCGGCCTCATCGTCGCTGCGTCCCCGCCGTTGGTGAGCAAAACATACAATTACACAGGGTTTCGCAACACGGATCTGCTAAAAAGTTTACGCGCGCGTTCTCGCTAAATCTTAAGAAAACAATAGGCTTTCAGAAAATACTACCAAACGGGTTTCGCGCGCGCATGTCGAAATCGTTCGAACGCCCTTGCGCGCGTGCCATCGCGTGAATCCCCTGCAAAAAATGGGACGAAGTGCGCGCGCGCGTCGTCGCGCGCGCATGCCGAAGTCCGTCAAAAATCTTCGACTTCGGAAGGATTTCAAAATCGAATGTGCAAACACCATGCAAAAACACACGGTTTCGCAACACCGATGTTCAACAGAAATGTGCGCGCGCGCTTTTGCGTCGTCGTCGTCGCCGTCCTCCCTCCTCCGTCGTCGTCGTCGTCGTGATCGCCGTCGTCGTCCTCTGTCTTTCCTCGTCGTCGTCGTCCTCTTTGGCGTCGTCGTCGTTTCCGTTGTCGCTGTCGCCGTGGTCGTCCTTACTCCTCCCTCGTCCGTCGTCGGCGTCTCGTCGTCGTCCCTCCTATTTCGTCGCCGTCGTCGTCGTCGTCGTCTTCCCTCCTCCCTCGTCGTTGTCGTCGTCGGCGTCGCCGTCCTCCCTCCTTTTTCGTCTTTCGCGTCGTTGCCGTCCTGCCTCCTCCCTCGTCGTTGTCGTCGTTGTCGCCGTCGTCGTCCTCCCTCCTCCCTCGTCGTCGTCGTCTTCGTTGGCGACGTCGTCGTCGTCGTGGTCGTCGTCGTCGTCGTCGTCGTCGTCTTCGTCGTCGTCGTCGTCGGCGTCGTCGTCGTCGTCGGCGTCGTTGTCATCGTCGGCGTCGTCATCGTCGTCGTCATCGTCGGCGTCGTCATCGTCGTCGTCGTCGGCGTCGTCGTCGTCGTTGGTGTCGTCGTCGTTGTCGTCGTCGTCGTCGTCGTCGGAGTCGGAGTCGTGGTCGGTGTCGTCGTAGTCGTCGTCGGCGTCGTCGTCGTCGTTGTCGCTGTCGTCGTCGGCGTCGGTGTCGTTGCCAAGTGCCATTTGGTACCTACCGTCACGGTCTTAAAAGGTCTTGCGACCAAGTTGCGGGTGGGAGGGTGGGATGTTTGCACGAGCAGTGGAGAGGACAGTTTCAAGACAGTCAAAGTGAAATTGCACCACATAGATTCTCTTTTCTAAGAGAAGGTTCTACCACCCTCCCCCCCGGACTTAAAGATTTCCGTTTTCGTATTGCAATGTGCATATGATTCTTCCCCACCGCACATCCAAATGCGCATTCCTAGTATCCCAGCCAAACCGGTATCGCCCCCCCTTCGATTCCGATGCAAAAAACACTATGCGCGCGCACTCGTTCACCAAGAATCAGAAGTGGTCAAGAATCCCGTGGAAAAAAATGTGACAAAGTGCACACGCGCGCGTCGTCGCGCGCGCATGCCGAAATCATGTAAAAACATTCGTTGTCGGAGTGCATTTAAAATCGAGCTTCTCAACAAAACATAAAAACACATGGTTCCGCAACGCGAATTGTCTAAAAAAAGCTTGCGCGCGTTCGGGTGGATTCTTAAGAAAACCATAGCTTTTTCAACATTTCCAGAACATGCTACCAAACGGGCTTCGCGCGCGCATGTCGAAATCGTTCGAACGCCCTTGCGCGCGTCTGGGGGGGGCACGATCCGTGCTAAATGATACCATGCGGGCCACTCTGTCGCGTCTGCCGCGCGCGCATTTCGAATTCCTTCCAAAACCTTCATCACCGACGCGACGACGCCGTCATCGTCGTCGGCGTGATCAGCATCGGCGCCGTCACTGACTGCCACGTCGTCGCTGTCAGTATCGTCGCCAGCATCGCTACTATCATCTTTCTGTCTACCGTTGTCGACGTGGCCATGATACCGCGCCCGCCCAAGTCGCCGACAAGTGCCCGCTGGGATGTGCCGAGCGGTCAGCGCCACCGCGTTCGCGTCGGTCGCGCCAAACTAGCTGGCCGCTGCGCGCGAGCATGCGCGGGCTAGCGCGGCCGCAGAGATACACCAGCCAACACCAAGCTCTCATTGCAATCGCCGCCGCATGGGTTTTGCAAACCAAGATGCGGTTGGGTGGGTGGGATGTTTGCGCGAGCAGTGGAGTGGACAACTCACTGCGAACAGAAATTAGTTGCATCACGTAGATTGCGCCACGTAGGTTGCGCCACGCTGTATGCTAGTAAACACGGTTTAGATCCCACGCTGGCTAACAGATGTTCGAATCGCATCCCGTAGCCTGCACCACATGGATTGCGCAATGGACGTGCGGCCACCCATTGTTTAAGGCCCGCGTTGGCAAACAGTTCGGGGTTCATCCAGGAGGGCTGTCTCCTCTGGTGGCCCCTGCGTCGCTTTAGGGAGGGAGTTGCGCTAGGATGCTGGGCCCCGGAGCGCGGAAGAGGGGAGGAGGAAGTTCTGCCTCTTCTTTCACCTGCCGATGCAGTTGCTGCTGAGTTGATCGTAAACTAGGGGTGAGGTAAGCGAGGAGGAAATGAACTTCTAGAACTGTGATGCGGCGAGCCCTGTCTCTACCTTGCCCCCGGCGGTGGCCAGGACCCGTCCGCGGAGGGCGAGGACGACCCCGTCGCAGAGGTGAAGCTGCAGCTGTGGAGCCTTCTGTTTGCGATGCTCTATGGCTTGAGTCCCAGGGGGCTAGCTTTGTCGGGCCACGCCATGTGGCGGTTCAGTGGAGGACCGTGAAGGGGCAGGAGGAGGTGGAAAGGGGAGGGGAGCGGAGGAGGAGGACAAGAGCAGAAGATGGAGGGTGCGGAGTTGGAGAGGGGGGGGGGGAGCAGCGAGGGTGGGCCCAAGGATCTGCGGAAGTCTCCAGATTTTCGTTGGGGCCTCCGCAGCTCGAAGGCTTGTGGAAGGAGGGAGGGGGGAGAAGAGGGAGGAGGAGAGGAGGGGAGGAATGGGAGGAGGACGGGGCGCGGCCTCGGGCGGCCCTCAGGCCGGTGTCCCAGCATTGGCCCCGCAGATTCCGGGCAATATAGCCGGACGAATATGGAGGGAGTCTCTCCCCTCTTCCTCGGTCTCCTCCTCCTCCGCCTCCTCCTCCTCCTCCTGGTTCTCTTCTCTTCGTCCTCGTCCTCCTCTTCGTCCTTCCGCAGCCATTTTGGCTCAAGCCTGGGGGCTGGCCCAAGGCGGGCTGTATTCAGCTACATTCTACACTCGACCCTCGCAGACGGAGCCGCGTCACCCTGCGAGTTCCGTTCAGGCCTCGACGACTCGCTTCACGCCCGCCTCGCCTGCCATGTCGTCCGCAGGGCGAGGTGATGCCGACGGCGGCGCGGGACCGCGGAGGACGTGGCCCTCGCCGTGCTACGCCTGGTGCTGGTGGGGTCCTCTAGCTGTCCCACGAGACTGCCCAGCGTGCCAAGGGCAAGGGCTGGTCGGCGCCCGCCGCTGCGAGCACGGACGAGGACCCCCCAGAGACGCAGCCCTTCGGCGCCTCCGCTGCGAGCGCTCCTCTGGCTGGGGCCCATCGCGCGTGTTCCGCAGACGCTGGCTCTGCGGAACCCTCGGCCGCCTGCATCGGCACGCCTGCGGCAGCACGCGGTGGCAGCGCGACTGCTGGCAGGAACCCGGCGTTCGTCACGGACCCCTGGAGAGGGCAAGCGCCGCCCGGACACTGACCACGCCACCGAGCCGGCCCACGAGGCGCAAATGATCGACGATGATGGCGATGACGAGCTGGACGGCTCGAAGGGTGAGCCCGCCCTTGTCAACCACTACGGCATCCTCACGCACGAAGACCTCTTGGATGGAGCTGGCGACCATGCAGATGACCGGCTCGTGCCCGCTCCACCCGTCGGCGCGCGCTCGCCGCTTGCGGAGGCGCTTGATGATCGTGCTGCAGGTGCGGAGAAGGTAGGCTCGGACGGCGCTGGGCCAACGGCCTTTCGTCCGCGCTGGGCCCCAGTTCTTTTTGGCCTGTCTGGCTCTCCTGGTGGCGCTTCCCCGAGCTCGATGGCTTCCTTCAGCCTTGGGACCACCACCAACAGCATCGAAGCGGGCATCAACGGGCGCCACATGAAAAGGCACCATTGGACTGTCCACGTCGCCAACCACCAAGCCGCCGCTGGCGCAGTCGTCGCTCTTGTAGCCGCTGGCGCAGTCGTCGCTCTTGGCAATCCGCAGCGTTTCCACATAGCTTGCGACGACGGTCGCCACTGTGATGGCGCTGGTGCGGGCAGCGCTGGGCCCGTGGCGGTCTCGCCCAATGGTGGGCCCCTTGCTGCGGCTTTACCTCGCGCTCTTCCCGGTGCTCTCGAGGGCGATGAGGCGGCGGCGCCAGCCGGCGACTCGCCTGCTACCCCGCCTGGCGGGAACCCCTCCGTCAGTCTCGACATCCGCGAGCTGCTCCTCATTTACTTCGACTCGCTGACCCACGACATCACGGGCGCAGCCAACGCCGCGCGAGGGCTGGAGAGCCCTCGCTCGGAGCTGCCCCTGCGGCTCCAGCCACTCGAGCAGGCCCGCGAGCAGGTGCTCGAGGCCCCCGTGGCCCTCCTCAAGACAGCCGTCGAGGAGCACGCCGCCGCCCAGGCCGCCGAGAGCGAGCGCCTCATGCCTGCCTGGGTCTCCGAGGCGGAGGCCCGGCCCTCCAGCCAAGCGAGCGCTCGGGCTCGTCCGATGACAACTCGAGCTCTCCTGGGTCCCGCGCAGGCCTGGTGCGGGTGCTCCTCCCTCTTCTGCGAGCGGCAGCCGCGGTGCCCCCCTGGCGGCGGAGCTGCCCTTCACTTCTCGGGGTCTCGGGTCCCCGGGGGGCCGCGGCTCGGACGACGCTGAGATTCGGGTCACTGGTTTCGGGGAGAAGATGTTCAAGACCGCCCTCCTCGAAGCCGCCGCAGCGGTGATCGCGCTCCGCGTGCCGGCGCCCATCCGCAGTGATGTTGCGCCCAGCGCTGACAACTTGCGCGTGACTTTCAGCCTCCAGTTAACAGGTGACGAGGCTGCGAAGGCCTCCGCGGAGAGCTTCCGCAAGCAGTTGTACGCACGTACGGCGCAGGTTCGGCGTCGATCTCATCTCATCCTGACACTCCGAGGTCAGCGATGGGCCTGCAACATGATGCTGGGCGAGCTGTGGAAGGGCCTCCATGCCCTCATGGAGGCGAAGCGGACCTGGCAGCCCGAGGTGCAGCTTGGTTGCACTGGCTCTGGGGGTGACCTTCCTAGCCTCCAGCGAACAGATCTTCTAGCTATTCGAGGACACTGCTGACCTAAGCGGGGGATGCCCCGTCCTCCCCCAGGCGTGATGCATGAGGGCGAACAGCTGCGACGCCACCGCCTTCAAGAGTATGACCGAGATGGCTCTTCTAGTGGCATCCAGCCGCTAGGATGGTCTCCTCCTGCGTCGACAGGGCGGTGCTCAGGCCAGCATCGACGTGGAGTCGGTTCGCCATGGTCGAGAGCTCGCGCAGACTGTTCGACGGGAGCGTCTACGCATACCATCTTTGAGCATTGCGCTAGCTCATGTAGCCGATGCGGGCAGCGCTGAGGGCCCAGAGCCGCTTCTGTCAATGCAGAAGGAGTCGCCGCTGGCCCGAGTGGCGATCCCTACCAACATGCGTCTCCCGCGCCTGATGGCACCTTTCGAAGGCGGTTCCTCTTCCATTTTGGCCGAGTCGCCTGCTATGCATTCCTCCATCCGCATGGGTGGTCAAACACGTGAGCCCGTCGGCTACGTTCATTTGTCGTCTGCTAATCGCCGGGCCCGCGACACTGGGGTTTGTGCCAGTTGTCCCTCGCCCTCTCGCCCGCTTCCAGCATCGGTTCCGTTTCCGCCAGCGGGTCGCTCAGTCACTCTTCGCATTTCTCTTCCTGTTCCTTCTCGTCTTCTGCAGTAATTAACGCCGTCGGCGAAATTTTCCGCCCATGTGCGCGGTTGCTGGGCCCTGCTGGCGGGGCGGTTCTGGGCGGTTCGTCTGCTCCATCTGCCGCGTCTACTGCTACTTTGGTCCTTCCGTCTGCACGTTCGCCGATGTCCTTCCACTTGTCCGCCGCTTTCGGGGTCGTCTCTGGGGGGCGCGCGCGCGCGCGCTTTGCGCGCCTCGGCATGGGCGCATCCTCGGGTTATCCAACCGAAGCTCGTTACGTGGGCGAATTGACGGTTTGATAATGCGCGTTCAGGGGACCCGTGGCGTTGACGGGGACTCGTGGCTACATCTGCTGGGCCGCACGGGCTCGGCCCTCTCCGCTCAAGCCGCGACGCTGGAGGTTGCGCTTTCTATCCCTCTGGGCGTAATCGGCGTTCATCTTCTCTCATACTTCATCGCATCGCTATTCCCGACCAGGTGCATTTCCTGGACATTGTCGGGGATCTCTAGGGAGGGCGCGCGCGAGCGCGACATCCGCACCGCAAGGGCCCGTAGTATCGGCCACAGGTGCATGCTCGAACATGTGGCACATCGCGCGGCTCCTCCTGGTCGGTGCAATACCTTCTCTATCGGGGACTTCACCAGTCGGGCAATACATAGGGGGTGCCCAGTGCGGCCCACTGGGGAGTTTGTCTGTTCGGACCAGCCCTGCCCTGCACAAGTTCCTCGCGATGGCGCTCCGCCGGCGACGCCGCCAATCATGAATGCATCTCTGACCGCGATCTTGTTGCGGTGGCCCTGTCCGTCCTCGTCCAAAGGAGGCCGTGCGATTGTTCGGTTGGTTGCCGATCACCGATCCACTCCATGCCTCTCCCGAGCGGGCGGCAGCAGTCCTGTCAGAAGTTGGGGGAGGTGATCGAGGACGATCGAGGCGATCGAGGGCGTTGAGGGGACGAGGACGTCGAGGAGATCGAGGACGCTGTCGTCGTGTCCAGTTGAGGGGATCGAGGACGTTACGGGCGCCCTTCGTGCTGCTGCCGCTCGGACACTCGACCCCGCCCCCCGCCAGACCGCAAACGCTGCGCCCCAGCAAGTCTCGCTGTCGCTCGCGTCCGCGAGGGGGCGCACAGGCATGCAATCGGGCCAAGGTCGCCGCGCCGTCGGGGTTCGCCTCTACTTTTGGAAGCGCGCGGACGTGAGCAACTGGATCTGGGTCGAACAGGGCGGGGCTCATCGTCGCTTGGGTGGTCTCTCGAACGCGTCGCTTTCCTCGGAGCTCTCGGAGCTGGAACCCTTAGGCCTCTCGCCCCAGCGCTGGGCCGATCGAGGGCGTTTGGCCCACTTCTGCTCGGCGTGTTCCTCTCGGCGCGGTGCTAGACCTCGACGACGCTATTGGGACTGATCCGATCAGTTCCAGGGGTGTGCTGGCCATCCACTGGGCTTGAGGTCGCGCCTGGGGTCTGTGCAGCGGGCTTGCCAGGTCCCTCCGACGGCGCATTCGAGAAGGTCCTTGCCCGCGCTGGGTGGAAAGCGCTGGGGAATGAGTTCAACGAGCTTGTAAGCAGCTTGCGCGATTCTGCTGCTGGGCCGGACGGCCCCCCGTACTCGGCGTGGAAGAATGTTGGCATCCTCGCCCTCGCTGCTCTTCATGGGCTTGATTGGCATCCTCGTGATTTCTGGCCCCCCTGTGCTGGGTTCAGGTGTTCCCCAGGATTTGCCCTGGTCAAAGGTGCGGAACTTGGTGGCGACGTTTGCGCTGGGCGCCCTCCCGATGAGACTCTGTTGTTCTGCCCGCTTGCGCGGATTACATGTTTCTCGCGCAAATGGTGCATCGAGTGCGGTTGGCCAAGAGATGCGTCGCAATACCCAGAAGGGTTACGTCGCGGGTAGGAGCATGGAGTTTGCTATCACTAACCTGGAGTCTAAATTTTTGGGCGGTGGTTCCAGGAGGCTGCTTCCAAACTTTGGCATCGCCGTCTTCGACATTTGCGCTGCCTTTCCGAGCCCAGAAGATAATTTTAGTTTGTGCATCCTGGCAGACACCCCCCCCCGCCTCCCGCTCCCCCCCGCCCTTCATCCACCATGTCGTCACATGCCTGCAATTGTCATGCTATGCGGTTGGAGATCATTGACAGCGGGAGCCCGCGGCAGTACGTAGTGGCTCTGAGGGGTGCCGATCAGGAGCGCCCCATGTCGGGGTCCATCTCTGCGCTGGCCCCCGACGTTCTGCTGAGGAGGCTTCGTCAGGTCTTGCCTGTTTTGTTAAGCTAGCTGTGGGGGGGGCTCGCCCCGACGGTGTGAGGCCAGAGGCGTGCGATATCTTTCAGTCTCTGAGGAGTGTCATCTCGTCCTTCGCGGTGGCCATGTCCGCCGTTGGCCTGGGTCTCGCCTCTTCCAGTGGCCGCCCTTGTCTTTGCCGCCAGCCTCCCCAAGTCTGCCCTCCGCCCTCCCCTCCGCCTCGCGGGCCTGGGCCTCCCGCCGATTGCAGGTGCCAGGTTTCTGTCTCGCGCTGGGGGCATGGTGGGCGCATATCGGTCCGGGTAAAGGAGGGCGTTCTTGAACAGCCTCTGCGGCTACGTTAGTCTCGCGGGCCCGGGAGATCAGTATCCTGGGCTCGGGCTTCCTCAAGAGCGTCGCCAAGCACAATTTGAGGTCCTTCTCTGCCTCCGGGCAAGCTGAGCAGCGGCCCCTTCGTACTGTCACAAGTATCCATAGGAACGCCATCTCGAGGGAACCGCTGCAACCCACGGCCGCGATCAGCTTCGAGATCGAGGCTCGGCCCCTGGAGGCGATGCCATGTGCGGCCATCCGCCGATTGGCTATGACAACTGGTGCCTCCTGGGACTCTCAGGAGTCGATTCGTAGGTCTGGCGGGTCTCGGGAAGTTTTACTTGTCTTGGGTGAGCGGAGGTGGTTCTGGCAGATCAGCTCCCAATAGTTGTTCATGCATCTTGGCATGGTGAGCGCCCCCCGGCCACCGCTTTTCGCATCTCTGGTTTCCAGCAGCATGGCGCCGCTGAGTGTATCAATGTCCGCCAGAGTGTATCTCCGATGGCCATCTGCAAGTGGATCACATCCTTTTCCCGCCCTCCCTCGGCCGCGGAAGTGGATGGCAGTTCCATGTTCCCATGTTCCTGGGGGCTGGGGCAACCGCTCCCCCTCTTTATTCGGCCCTCCTTTTCGAACATCCGTTTGTACTGGTTGGGTCGCCTCTCGGCGGTTCCCTGGGCCAACTCAGCCGCATAGCTCCTGCGAGCGTACCGGGGGCGATGATAACCCTCACCTTGCCTGGTGCCCCGTTGTCCACGGGCACCTCCGCCTCTTCTCCCTCATCCCCGCTTCCAACTCTGCCGCCGCCCCGCGCCTCCTGCTCTCTCCTCTCTTCCCCCCTGTCCGCCTCTGAGCTGCTCTGAGCTGCTCTCGCGCGCCTCGGTGCGCGCCCACCTGCGCGCGGCAAGCGCTCCGCGGCCCTCGCTGCCCGCCAGTTTCGCGCACGCGTGCGGATGTCGGCTGGGAGGGACGGGAGGCTTGCCGCCGTCCTCGTGGCGTCGTGTAGCCACTTGTGCCGCTCATGGAGTGGGCGCCGCTTCTTCTCGGTCTCCTCCTGGGGCAGGCTGGCTGCTCAGTTCTTGGCAAGACATGTTCTTGCGACGTCATCATTGGTTCCCCGTCGTCCTCTCCCTTCTCGTCCGCCTCCTCCTCCTCCTCCTTCTCCTCCTTCTCCCCATCGTCCTCCCTCTTCCCATCCTGGGAGGGGGAGGGGGGGAGGCGAGGGGCGGAGGATAGGGAGGATAAGCATGAGGGGGGGCGCGAGGGAGGAGGTGGATGAGGCAGGAGGAAAGAGGGGAGGAGGGGGAGTGGGGGAGGAGGTGGGAGGGGGCAGAGGACGAGCAGGATAAAAGAAGAGAGTTCGGAAAGGCAGGATCGGGGGAACAGGAGGAGGATTGTGTCGATTGCGGTGGTGCTGATGGTTCTGGCAATGATGGTGATGATGGTGATGATGGTGATGATAATGGTGATGCTGATGCTGGTGGTGGTGATGATGGCTACGGTGATGCTGGTAGTGATGATAGTGATGAGTGTGGTGATGTTGACGATGGTGCTGCCGAGGATGATCATCAATCACTACGATGGCCGTGATGATGTTGGTATTGATGCTCAGGATGATGATCATGATGCTGATTATGCTGATGATGCTGATCTTGATGGTGATGACGATGACGATGATGATGACGGGACGATGATGAAGATTATGATGACGACGAATACGACGACGATGATTGCGATGATGCTCATGATGATGCTGATGCTGCTGCTGATGATGACGATCATAATGATGATGATGCTGCTGCTGATGATGATGATGAGGAGGAGGAGGAGGAGGAGCAGAAGGGGGGTGGTGATGACGAGGATGATGACTGTGATGGTGATGACGGTGATGGTGATGGTGATGGTGATGCTGATGCTGATGATGATGCTGATGCTGATGCTGGTGCTGGTGCTGGTGCTGGTGATGATGTTGAGTAGGAAGTGGAAGAGGAAACAGAGGAAGTGGAGGTGGTGGGAGCGGACATTGGTGGAGACAGAAACGCGGGAAGGGGAACGGGGAGAGGGGATATGGGGAGGAACAGGGATGCGGAGGTGGTGGTGGAAGATGTGGCGAAGGAGTGTGAGCAGGAGGGATAGGCGAGGAAGCAGGAGGATATGGGAGTGTGATCGGAGGAGGGAGGAGGGAGGACGGCCGAGGGCGGAAAAATCAGGAAGAGAACCGATTCGTGGCACGCCTTTTGAGTTCCGGCAAGCCCGTGGGGGTCGGCAGAATATAGGGAAGGGGAGAAGATGAGGAGGAGGAAGTGCGAATGTGCGCGGCGGTAGGGCGTGAGCTCCATTTTGAACTTAACACTGCTTCCACGTTTGACCTCTTGCAGACTTTTCAGGCGAATGTGCGCGGCTCCGAGGCGAGAGCCCCGTTTTGAAATCCCCCCCCCAATCAGTGCAACCGTTGCAAATTTCTAGTTTCAGAATCAGAAGTGGTGGGGAAGTCTCAGGCGAAACGACTGGATCGCCCTACTGACGTCTGGGGGTGAGACAGGGAGGATTTCTGTATTATGGGATGGAGGAAGGAGGGGGAGTAGGCGGAGGAGGAGGAAGAGTAGGGATGAGCGGGGAGGCGATCGGTCTCCGGATTCTCTGTCCCCCCGTCTTTTCTTATTGTTGCTGTTGCTGTTGTTGTTATTGTTGTTGCTGCTATTGTTGTTGGTGGTGGTGTTGTGGTGGTTGTGATTGTGGTTGTGGTTGTTGCTGATGTTGATGTTGCTGTTGTTTTAATGGTTGTTGTTGCTGTTGTTGCTGCTGTTGTTGAACCTTAATGATTAAACACATATTAGTACTGGACATCCAGAATGTGCTTTCGCGCTCTCGCCTAGACGGCGGCTGCATTTCCTTTGAAAAGCGTTGACGCTTCGCGCATCCCCGCCAGCACATCCAGAAGCGATGCCCAGGGGAGTTGAGGTGATCAGGGAAATAGGGGAGCATGCAGAAGGACAAAGGGCGGGGGAAGCCGTCCGAGGTGGGGGAGGGAGAGGAGGGAGGAGGGAGGAGGGAGGAGTAGGCGGATAAGGAGGAGGAGAAGGAGGAGGACGAGGAGGAGGAAAAGGAGGAGGCGGAGGAAAAGATGACGAACATAAGAGCCTCCTCGGATGTCTCTTGGGAGTTGTTTAGTGGCCTCTTGGAACGTCTGGGGGGCATCTTGGGTGCCTCAGGGATCCTCATGAAGCCTCTTGGGAGCCCCTTGGAGGCATCTTGGGCGCCTCTTGGGGCCGCCTGGGCGCCTCTTGGGGCGCTCTTGGGTGCCTTGGGAGCGCTCTTCGGGCCATCTTGGAGGACATCGACCAAAACAGGGGGTGTCCCGAATTAGCCTCGCCATTCTAGAGCGCCTAAAATCGCCAATTGGACCCCTCTTGGGGCGCTCTTGGAGCGCTCTTGGGCGCCCGTGGGACTGTCTTGGGGCTCTCTGGGGTCCCTCTTGGGGCCCCCTTGGGCCCTCTTGGAGCCATCTTGAGGCCTCGGAAGGCCATCGGGAGCGAAAAGGCGAGAAAGCAAAGACCAGCATTGTCTTTCTTGGTTTTGCAAGGATGTTGGCCTCTTCGGGGCCTCCTCGGGGAGCTCTTTGGCCAATTGGAGCCGCCTTGGAGCGGTCTCTGGGCCTCTTGGAGCATCTTGGGAGCCATCTTGAGGCATCTTGGGATATCTTGAGCCATCTTGGAGCTCATCTTGGGCTCTCCGAGGCACTATGAGAGCCATCTTGGGCCATCTTGGATGCATCTTGGATGCTCCAACGTCTCGCGGGACCCCCCGTCCAGAGGAGGTCGGGGGAGGGGTCAAGCTTCCCACCTGCCCACAAGCCGTCTAGCTCACTCCCTCCCGCCCTCCCAACACATGAGTAACATCCGAGCCTGAGCATGTTCAGCGGTCGTCTTTGGATGGGCAGCTACTGGTAACCAAAACCGACCCCATGTGCGCGACGCTGGGGCCCGAGCGTGCCAGGCACGTCTGGTGCACCAGCTGCGCCACGTGCTCCGCGTGCGCCAGGTGTGCTGCATACAGGGTGGCCTGCATGGGGTCGGCGTGGTTCCGGGTGGGCCGCCGGCTGGGTGGGAGAGGGGGTGTATGTTAATAGGGAGCAGTCATCAACCCTTCCGCGAAGGGGAAAGGGGCAGATGGAAGACAAAACCCCCTAGACCACCTACGCCCTAAAAGGCTGGTGGGATTCTGCTCACGCTCAGGTTTTTCGGAGTTCCGCCAAAACTGGGCGCCCAACAACAACAACAACAACAACAACAACAACAACAGCAACAACAACAACAACAACGCTCTGGCTCGATACCCTCCTTTCTCACTCGGGGCCGGGGTTCTTGCTCGCCCGCCAAAGCCGCCTTTCCAACAACATCGGCGTTCCCGGTCGATGCTTCCTTGCTTTTCACCTCAGAATTGGCGCTCCCGCTTCAGGACCCCCTACAAACAACGACGCTCACGCTCGATATTTCCCCCGATTTGTCTCAAGAATCCCCGTTCTCTCCCAGGAGGCCCTGAACCTTAATTACTAAACAGTGGTTCTTGTTGGACACCCTGAATGCGTTTTCGCGCGCTCGCGCCTGCTCCGCGCGACCTCGCTCAGGCTCGTGTCCTGGGCTCCTGGGGCGTGGCGTCGTCGCCATCGTCGTCGTCGTCGTCGTCGTCGCCGCCGCCGCCTCCGCCGCCGTCGTCGTCGTCGTTTCGTCGTCGTCGTCGTCGTTGTTATTGTCGTCGTCGTCGCTAAATAATTGTAATTGTTGGACACCCTGAGTGCGCTTTCGCGCTCTCGCGCCTGCTCCGCGCGACTTCGCTGTCGCTCGTGTCCTGGGGCGCGGCGTCGTCGCCATCGTCGCCGCCGCCGCCGCCATCGTCGTCGTCGTCGCTTCGTCGTCGTCGCCGTCGTCGTTTTCGTTTTCGCCGTCGTCTTTGTCGTCGTCGCTGAACAACTGCTATTAGTGGAGACCCTGGATGCTTTTTCGCGCGCTCGTGCCTGCTTCGCGCGACTTCGCTTTCACTCGTGTCCTGGGGCGTGGCGTCGTCGCCATCGTCGCCGCCGCCGCCGCCGACGTCGTCGTCGTCGCTTCGTCGTCGCCGTCGTCGTCGTCGTCGTCGTCGTCGTCGTCGTCGCTAAACACGTGTTACTGTTGGACACCATGAATGCGTTTTCGCGCGCTCGTGCTTGCTCCGCGCGACTTCGCTTTCACTCGTGTCCTGGGGCGTGGCGTCGTCGCCGTCGTCGTCGTCGCCGCCGCCGCCGCCGCCGTCGTCGTCGTCGTCGTCGCCGTCGTGGTCTGGAGGCCTCCGGGGGCCTCCTGGAATTCCGGGAGACACCTAGGACCAGGGGCATTTTTTGCAGGAGGAGCGCAGGGAGGAGAAGGACGACGACGACGACGAAGATGACAACGACGACGACGGCGGCGGCGGCGGCGACGACGACGACGACGACGACGACGGCGAGCCTTGGCGCCATCAGAAAGCGGCCGACTCAAAAACGGCCCGCTGGAACGGGTCGAAAGCCTACTGGCCGAAGCTATGAAGTTCCTCTCAGAGGTTCTGGGGGCTCTGAACGGGGCTCTCCCAGAGGTTGCGAGGCCTCTCCCAGAGGTCTTCGGCCACTCAGGCGCTGTGACACCTAGACGCAAGGCCTGGGCAGGGGGATTGCGAAGGCGATGTGCCGATCGGGCTGGAGATGTTGAAGTGCCTCGGAAGAGGTGTTGTCAAGACCTCTTCGGGCGGGAGATCAGAGAGAGAGGAAATACCGGAGCCCCGCGTGCAAGAAACAATCCCCCATGATGGGGGATACATCATGGTGGATGCATGCTGCATATGGAAGCATCGAGCATTCGGGCGAAATTCGTGTTGTTGTTGGTCTTGTTGTTGGTGTTGGTGTTGTTGCTGTTGATGATGGTGTTGATGCTGTTGTTGTTGCGGGTGTTGTGTTTGGTGTGTTAGTGCCGTCGTTGTTGTTGGTGGTGTTGTTGATGTTGTTGGTCGTCTTGTTGCTGCTGTTGTTAATTCTCAATCCCTGAGTTTCTCTCTCTCTCTCTCTCCCCCTCTCCCTAGTTTCTCTCCCCCCTCTCTTTGTACACGCTTTAAAGTTGCATGGGTTTGGTGGTTGTGCCGTTTGTGTATACGTTTTCCGCCCTCTATGCAGGTATTCATCCACGCACGCACGTACGTACGTACGTACGTACGTACGTATGTATGTATGTATGTATGTATGTGTGTAGGAATGTATGTGTGTATGTATGTATGTATGTTTGTATGTGTGTGTATGTATGTATGTATGTATGTATGTATGTAATGTATGTATGTATGTATGTATGTATGTATGTATGTATGTGTGTGTATGTATGTATGTATGTATGTATGTATGTGTGTATGTATATATGTATGTATGTAAAGATGGCTGGATGGATGGATGGTTGGTTGGATGGATGGATGTATGTTTGTATGTATGTATATGTGACAGAACACGTTTCACGGGCGCTCGCCTTGGGAACATCGGCGGCGCGTTTCGAACCGGGGGGTGCCCCCCCCCCCCCCCACACTCGGCGCCGTCGATCAAAACCAGGGGGGCTCCCCTCCCCCCCCCCCCCCGAACCCCTCCCCCCTTCTCCCAGAAGGGGGTGGGGGAACCCCTCCCCCCCCCTCGGCGCCGGCGCCGGCGCTGGCGGCCGCCAGCACTGCCGACGGCGGGGACGCAGCGACGATGACCAGAGGCAGCCCAAGCGAAGGGGGGGGTTTGAACCCCCCCCCCTAGCGCGCGAGGGGGGGGAGGGTTTGAAGGCCCTCCCCCAGGCGCCGGCACCGGCGCTGGCGGCGGTTAGCACCGCCGGCGCTCGCGCCGGCGACGGCGGGGACGCAGCGACAATTACCACCACTACCACCACCACCACCACCACCATACCACCACCACCAACCCACCACCACCAACATCACCACCACCAACCCACCACACAACCACCACACAACCACCACCGCCACCACCACAGCCATCACCACCACAACCCCCACCACCACAATTCACCATCACAACCACCACCACCAAAAAAAAACACCACCACTACCACCACCACCACCACAATCTACCACACCACCACCATCACCGCCACAACCACCACCACCACCACCAGCAGCACCACCCACCGCCATCACCACAAATCACTACACCACCACCACCAGTACCAGCAGCACAACCCACCAGCACCACCACCACCAGCACTACCTCCACGAACCACCGCCACCACCACAACCCACCACCACCACCACAAACCACCACCACACCACCACCACACCACCACCACAGCCACCACAAACACCACCACCACAATTCACGATCACCACCACCACCACGAATACACACCACCACTACCACTTCCACCACAATCTACCACACCACCACCACCGCCACAACCACCACCACTACCAGCAGCGCAAACCACCACCACCACCACACACCACCACACCATCACCACCACCACCGCCACCACCACCACCAGCACCACCTCCACAAACCACCGCCACCACCACAACCCACCACACCACCACCACCACCACCACCACACCACCGCCAAACCACCACCACCACCACCCCACAACCCACCACCGCCACCACCACCACAAACCACCACCACACCACCAAACCACCACCACCACCACCACCACCCACCACCACCAGCATCACAATATACCACCACCACCACCACAACCACCACCACCGCCACCACCACCACCACAACCCACCACCACCACCACCGCCGTCCTCGTCGACGCTCCCCGCCGCCGCCGCCCGCCGTCTCAGGCGCCGGCGGCGGCCCAGAAAAGGAAATCGTCGTACCTGCCGCCGCCGCCGCCAGCCGCCGCCGACGCATGCGCCTGCCCGAGGAGAGGGAAGCAGAGGAGGGAGGGGACGGGGTGGGGGGTCGAACCCGCTCCCCTCCCCCGTCCATCCATGGGGGGGGGGCGCGGGTCCGCCTCCAACCCCCCTACTCCAAGCGGCCGCAGAACTCGCTCTTCCGTATGTATGTATGTATGTATGCATGCATCCATGTATGTATGTATGTATGTACGTATTTATGCGTTTGTGTGTTTGTGCATGTGATGAATGTATGTATGTTTGTGTGTATGCATGTATGCACGCGTGTATGTATGCATGCATGCATGCATGCATGCATGTGTGTATGTATGTATGTATGTATGTATGTATGTATGTATGTTTCCTCATATTCCTCTACATCCTCCTGCTCCGTTTCCTCCTCCTCCTCCTTCTCCTCCTCCTCTCTCTCTCAATATCCCTCTCTCGCCTTTTTTTTTTCTTTCTTTCTCTCTCTCTCTCTCTCTCTCTCTATATATATATATATATATGTATCTCTTTCTCTCTCTCGTTCTCCTTCTCTCTCTCTATTCATCCCTCCTCTCTTTCTTTCTCTCTCCCTCTCCCTCTCTCTGTCTCCCACCTCTCTCTCCCCACCGGTGGGGGCGATCGCGGGCAGAGCCTTCAGACGAGCGGGCGCAGCAGCTGTCGGCTTGCGGCGGCCACACCAGGCAACCCCCCCGCGCCCCCCGACCGAGGCAAGCTCCGCAGCGGCGCCGCCCCGCACGAGGCCCCGCACGAGGCTCCGCCGCTGCCAGACCAGCCGAGGGTGACGACGGACTGCCGGGACTTCCTGAGCCGGTTGCACAACAGGGACCCGAGGGAGAGGAGGCGGAGGAGAGAAGAGAGAGGAGAGAGGAGGAGAAAGAGGAGGAGAAGGAGGAGGAGGAGAACCAGTGTAAACCGAAGAGTCATCAACGAATCAACGATGTTGGAATACGCCCTCCCTTCAAGCTCCCTCTTCACAATAAACCGCAAACTAGTGTTACCACTATATGGCAAAATGAAATTCGGATAAACAACACATTAACATGTATATGATCTTGTGGGGGGGGGGGGCACATCAAGCGTAGCGAAGGGAAGCGTCGCTACATTTGTGTGGCTACGATCTCGTAGCGTCAACACTACTGTTGCCTACTGTCACGAAATCGGTGTCGGCAGCTCTTGAGAGCTGCGGACACGCCCACCTCTCACGGCCAGGTGGGTTTACATTATACAAATAGCGTGTGATTGAATGTATGAGTGATCGAAAATCTGGCCACCTAGTAGGAGTATTTTATGACCAGAAGGGAATCAGATTCACTGTTGCCTCCCATGGGGGAGGCAAAGGATGGCCCAGTCGTGTGGATGGCCGTAGGCCATACTGCATTTGATGGAGCGATACGACTGGGCCATAGAGGCTCCAGGCATTTCTTAGGCATCTCCTGCCATACATTTAGTGGGCCATTTCTCGATGCCATTGTGTTTGGACTCCTATGGGCACGCTTAATTGGAGAAACACGTTATGTGTTGCGCTTGCGTTTGCCTTCTCGACGTTTCGGCTTCCGACGGTCTTCGAATGCCTGAAGATGGCACCAACATGGCTCGAGAAAAGAAGCATGAGATAGGCTCCAAGGGGGCCCCACAAGCTCCCAAGACGACCCCCGAGAGGGGAGAGGGTTCCGGCGAGGCTTCAGGAGCCTTCTCAATTTCTCAAGCCCGAGGCGCGGCCCAACAGATACGTCCATAACAAAAGTTTCAATCGCTCCCAAGAGGGCCCCGAACGCACCCCAGGAGAGTTTCAGAATTACCCGCCCCCAGCCCTTGAGGCTCGGCCCGGCACGCATTTCCATCCGATGCTCGCTCGCTTCTCCGCGGCCGGCCAGACACTTCTAGTCCACAGGCGAGCGGGGAGGGTACTGCGATCTGTGCGGGTCGGAGGTGATTACTTCAGAAATGGCCAGCGCCCCGGGTGGGCGTTGGCATCGCCCACCACGCCAACAGAGCGCGCCCGTGGCACCTGCATTTTCCACCCCTGCCCCGTCGAGCATTAAGAACTGGAGGAGATGTTGTGGCGCGGGGGGAATCCCTCCCCCCCAAAAGAACTGAAAAGGCGCGAGGGACTAGAGAGGTGGACCCAGGAGGACCAACTCGGGCCCACTGGCCGCGCTGAAGGGCCAGCTGGTGTCACAACGGGTCGTGTTACGTTGTTACGGTTGGAAGCCGGCCTGCGCACAATTCCGCTAGCAGCGCTCCCGCTTAGGCTACGGACGCGGTGAGCGTTCGCCACCGCCGCGACCCAAACACATGTTTTTGGCTGGACGAGTCAGCGAGGGTGAGCGCAAGCGCGCGGTGAGACGCAAGAGAAGGACAGCTGTAAGATGTTCGGTGGAATTGCTCACCCTCGATACGGTGTGGCCAATGTCGTCTCCATCAGCTGCACATTGCCAGGGTCTGGGTACAGAGTGCGACGGGGCCATCTGATGCCCAGGTTTTGATCCATCATTTTCATGCATGCGGCATCATCGTCGCTGGACAATGTGCAGTGCTGATTGAGAGCACGCGGTTCCAGCTCTGGCTCTGGTTCTCAAGGATGTAATGAATAGGGGATGTTACCCATTCGGAGGCACGCGCCTAGTCTGACCATTGTCTCTTGGATTTTCCGCCGCCCCTGTCGCTGGTGCGCCTGGAATACGCCATCTTGCCTTGCAGTCGACCTGACCACTTCGAGTTGGGGAAAGCGTGCTGTGTCTCAGAAAGTTGGAACGTCATATAAGAAATCGGCATGCCACCAGGCGCACGGAAACTTATTGTCACCCGATGGCCCCAGGGACCCACGGAAGTTCTGGGACACCTCGGGATCCTCAGAGCTCGACTAAGAGTCTGCCCCACAGATTTTCAATGCCAGCTCAATTTCTTGTCGTAGGTGTCTAAATGTACATGTCTCCGAGCCGCCTCCGAGGACCGCCGGGTGAAGCTGCAGGACCTGTACAACGACCCTTTCATCACTGGGGGCAAGAGGCCACGGACGGCCTAGGCTACTTTTTAAGGCAAGCTTTTTCGGGTTCTGCCTCGCCGTTCCGCCGGTGTGTACGTCCTTCAATTGATCCGGGCTGCTCGCCCCCCTCCCTCCTCTCGAGGGCAGCGAAGGGGAGGTGAGCATCAGGTTGGATGTGGACATCGTGGCCCGGGGCGAGATGTCATGCCCCCCTGTCATACTTTCAACGCTCCCCCTGGCCCCCCCTCCCCTCGTCCGCGCACATGCGTCGGGTCACGATGCGCTGACCCCCCTCTTCCTGGCCTCCTCCCGGCGCACCCGGCCCTTGACAGCTCGTCGTGCAGCCCAGCGCCTGGTGTCTCCGCGAGGGGACTGCAGGGCGCCGCTGTTCCTGTCCAGTGCCTGACGGGCCTCGGGCAAGGCTTGGGGCGAGCCTATTCCTGCCACGAAGTCAGGCTAGCTGGCCACAGATATGCGACCTGCTCGCCCCGAGTGGTGTGATCGCTGTCCCGCGTGCGCTGAAGAGCCCGCTGGGGTTGGGCTTGGGCACCCTGTGGGTATCACCAGCGCGACGCTTCGGAAAAATCTGCCGCCCCTCTCCGCAGCGCCAGTCTGGGAGCAGCGCCTCCCCAATCAGAGCGGGGATCGGGGGCACCGTTGGGAGGGGTGAAGCTCAGGGAGGGGCACGCGTCGATCCCCAATCGCCCATTCATCGCCGACGGGGGCCCGATGACGCCACCCCACCCAGGAGCGTGGAAAGTCGTTGTCGGATATATATCGCCGGTTCCAGGTCGATGCTTCCCCCTTGAGCCAGTGCCAGTGTACTGGTCCCTCCATGAGCTGGTCCCTCCCCCGACGTTGCCTCTAAGGGGAGCAGTTGGCAGCAGATGTCTGCTGGGCTGGCCCCGAGAGCGGCCCCTTTCCTGCCCGCCTGTTGCCACTTCGGCCTGCTTTGCGCCAGGCACTTCGGCAGGGTCAGGTGGTGTAGAATGCCGCGCGAGGAGGCAGCGGGGCGGACGTGGCGCGGGCCATTGAACCTCTGACCCCAACGACTCCCCAATGGCGACATCCCGCTTCTCCTCCACGCGAACGCCGCCCCTCGGGAGTGCGTTTCTCCCTCGTGCATCGGGGGGAGTGGAGGGCCGTGCCAGAGAGGGGGATCGAAGCTTGGGAATCACAGGGGAGAGGGAAGGGGGGTTATGCGGCCGAGGAGGCGGAGAACGGAGGCGGTGCAGTCGAGGCATGGATAATTGCACCGGAGAAGGAAGAGGCGGGGGTGGACGAGGAGGCAAAGGGGAGGAGTGTCTTCAGCCCAGTTCGCCCAGCTGCGCCTGTGTCGCTTCACCACCTCCCCAACGGCTCCTACGACGTTGGAGAGCCCTCTTTTTCCTGCCCTCCTCCGCCTCCGCCTCCTCCTCCACCGCGCTTCCCCTTCCCCTCCTTCTTGTCTGTTTCCCTTTGAGTCTTATGCGAGGTAGGCTGCGTGCTCGTGCGCAGCGCTTGCAACTGATTCTCCGATTAGGTCGTGGGCATCCTGCATGACCGTGTTCGGTCGGCCGTCCCTCCTCCTCTTCCTCCTTCTCCCCCTTCCCTTCTCTCTTTCTTTCGGTCTCCGTGGCCACGTTGGCTGTCCCTCCTCCCCCTCCTCGTCCTCTCATTTCGGCGATGCCCACCGCGAAGCCCTGGCAAGCAGACGTCCGCGGCACGGCGCGGGGGAAGGACGCCGCATCGCGAGAGCCCGACGACGTCGCGAGTGGCATGGCGGCGGCCTCTTCTACGCCCGCTGCTCGCCGAGGGCACGAGGCGGGTCTCTCCTCCACCCCCGCGCGAGCACGAGGCCGCGCGGCGGGGCGGCGCTCGAGGCTGCCGGCGGGGGAGGCTGCCGGCGGGGGCAGGAACGCCCGCGCACCGCGCGCTCTGACGGTCGACTCGCCGAAGCTCCGTGGACGGAAGCGCCGGCTCTCCCGCTGCTGTTTCGGTAATTGGCACCTCCGGGGGCCTGGCGTGTCCTCGAAGCTCCGTCTTTAGAGTGCACTGGCGTGCACTAGCGCCTGGCCTCTCGATGAGACAGCGCAGATGTAGCGTCGATGTAGCGTCGATTTAGTTGTAGCGTCGTTGCAAGAGCCAACAAGACGACACTAGAAGCTCCCATGAGTTGCCACAAAACCATGCTGTTCCTTTGTCGTCCTTGTTGTTGTGGCTTCAAGCGCGGATGAGGTAGCCGCGGTCTCATTGCCCGTGGTTTCCCGTAGCCTCAGCGAGGTCATCTGGATCACGTGTCCTCTCCCCCCTCCCCGCAGACAGCCTCGCAGCATTTTGCGCAACAGGTCGCGCGATGGGGGGTCAAAGGCTGAAGAATACACAAATGTTGCAACACACGCAGCCCGGGCGGACAGATTTGGCGGTGCGGTCAAACCTTGCCTTGCGTTTATGGAACGTCTTGTGTGTACCTTCTCTGGCTTCCCTTCTCTCCTTCCTGTTTTTGTTAGGGGCTGATCGGACATGAGCTGCACAGGTTTTGCGTTTTGTGCTGTGAAAAAAGGGGGACGCACACGCGTGATCACATAAAGATGCTGCAAGCTGTTCGTGCATTACAAGAACGAGAAGTGCCACCCTGCATGACCTTTGTCGGTCGGTCGTGCCTCCTCCTCTTCTCCTCCTCTCTTTCTTTTGGTCTCCGTGGCCACTTTGGCTGTCCCTCCTACTCCTCCTCCTCATCCTCCTTCTTCTGTAGCCATTTTGGCTCAAGAGCTCCTGGGACTCGCGCTCCCCATCTGGCCGCGTGTTCCCGCCGCGAGCGGGGTTCCTCGCCATGGCGACAGCTGGATGCTGACGCACGTCTGCCTCGGGCTCTTCTGCCACCTCGGAGTGGGACTTCATCTACCTGCTTGCTCTTCTTTCCCACCGTGCGTGTGGGCTTCACGCTGTATGACTGGCTGCCGATCGTACGTGCAGGCTCTCGCCCAGCAGCGTCATCTCACTGCCGAACAGGAACGGCGACGCCTTCAGAACGCTCACTATCATGCTGTTCATTCCGGCCCTGGTCGCTGCTTCGTGGAGTGCGCCGCTGAGGACCGCACCGCTGTAAAGGCGCTGGCTCGAGGCAAAGAGCTCCACCGCTGCCTGGACTGGAAGGGCGGCGAGGCCACGACGTCGGGCAAGATCTCCGCCGACCGCTCGTGGAAACTGGGCACGCTGGGCCAGACCGACTACAAGTTCGCGCGGCGCGATTTCGAGCGCGCCGACCACGCCAAGCACTACCACCCCGCGGCGCCCTCAGCAACCACACGCTCGGCATGGGCAGACATACATGACAACGATGACCTCGGATATGGTGTCCTTTTACCCGTCGCTCATCCTGACCTGCGTCCTGCAGCTTCACAAGGAGGCGCTGTCCTGCACAACGTTGACACGAAGGACAGCTCGTTCCTGCATTTCCGGAGCTCACGCTCACGAGCGCCGCGCTGCACAGCGACCGCCTGTCCGCCACGATCGGTGAGAAGATCTGCAGGCTCCAGCGCTCGCTCCTCGCCATGATCGATGCGAAGGTACAGAATGCTGGCGATACGCTTCAAGCCACCATGAATGCCAAATACATCACGATGGATGCGTTCGGCACCGTGACCGTCACGCTCAACGAAACGATGTTCAAGAGCCTCCACGCCAACCTCGTCCAGTCCAAAGCTGTGATCACCGAGATGCTCGAGGAGTCTCTCAAGACTCAGCGCCCGCCGCCCCTCCACGAGCCGAGCTCGCTGCCCGATAACATGCGGCACGAGATTTGCGCCATGTTCGACCAGAAGTGGCTGGAAGTCAAGGCGTACGCCGACACGGACACGAAGCAGTCCCTCAACGCCTTCAAGCTGCAGCTCAACAGCGTGCCCCCTGAGCTCAGGAACGAGTTCGACCAACGGGTGAAACTCATCGAGTGCGACTACGACGAGCTGCAGCAGCATGTCGATTGCATCGAGCAGCGCGTCCAACACCTTCAAGGCCGAGGGTCGCCACGGGCCGACTTCGACGACAGCCTGGACGACAAGCTCGACAGTCACTGCGATTCGCTCATCGCCAGCATCAGGACGGACGGGCGCTGCACCGCCTTTGCGCAGCTACTCGACGAGCTGAACACGAACGGGTTCGCTGTACCTCTTCAGCCTCTTCGCGTGGCGCCTTCATCCTGCTCGACATGCACGACGTCAACGATTGCGACCTCTGAGAACTAGATTGCGGACGGCGGTGCGCGGGGAGAAACATCATTTTGCCCTTTTCTCGCGCCTTGTTCGCTTGCCCTCGTTTCGTTTTCTTTCAGTGTACCCCGACTCCTCCTCCTCCTCCTTCCTCTTCGCCGTCCGTAGCCATGTTGGCTCAAGTTCAAAACGTGCGGCCCTGGCGCTTCGAACTTGGTCGCTGCCGAGGGGGGGCTCGCGGCAGCTCCGCGCGGTCGACGGGCGACCCTTGCATTTCTCGCAGTCCTCTTCTTTTCTCACTCGGCGACCCAGCAGGCCACCATGGCGAGTGCGGACGAGATCCGCACCATGACGGTTGTCCTCACGGAAAAGCAGTCCGCCGACATCGCTGCCAGTCTTCGGAGTGAGGCCCAAGCAGCCGTAGCAGGGCTGCAAGGTCAGATGACGGCCCAGGGCGCCGAGCTCGCCGCCCTGCGCAATGAGGTCCAGCCCCGGGCGGCTCGTTGTAGCAAGGTTGGGGTGCAAGTCAGTACTACTGCAAGCTCGGCGTCTTCGGCGCGTTCAGTTGCAGGTGCCCGCTCCTTCTCTCACGGTGGTCACAAAACTCGACGTGTTGAAGGCGCTATCGACTTCGCCCTCGACCGTGGGCAGGGCGACCCCAGGATTAAATATGTCGGCGTGCTCCCACGCCCCGTGCTCTTCAAGACACGTCAAGCTCACTTCGATCTGGTGCAGAAGAGGTTCTTTGACGAACTCGGCGACAACAGCGTCGCTGTTCAGCTCCGCAGGATCAGCCAGGTCTGCATGCTCAAGTTCAAGTGCGTTGCACCGCCAACGCCTTTTCAACGCAAGGCCAACATCTTCCGCCCGGCGCAGCAGGACTTCCGCGACCAGTCCACCCACCCTCTCCGCATCCGCGGGGGTCTCCTTCTCCGTGCGCGCCAGAAGAAGCGCGCGTTCGCCTCCATGTACGCCTCGGTCAAGCAGCTCGCCATTTGCAGGCAGCTCTGGGGCAGCTCCTGCAAGCTCGGGGCCAAAGGCCGCAGAGTCGCGCTGAAGGTTGCCACGGACTCCGACGTCTGCGAGCTCACCTCTGCGAGCAGGGCAGATCGGACCTCTTCGCCTTCGACCCGCTTTTCTCCGCCCTCAGAGACTGGGGCGTCGCCCCCGCCGAGATTCAGACCGCCCTTGCCGGCCTTTCGAAAGGCTCTCCTGCAGGCCGGCGCTCGCGCCGGGGAGGCCCAAGACAAGCCCGTAGATTCTGATTTACTTTGTCTTGCTCGGCCTCGCCTGCAAACGTTGTTTGCTCGCTGCCGCTGCTTCCGGATCTTCTGTCTTCAGCCCATGCAGATATCGGCGAGCGCGTTTGGCCCCCCACCCCTACTCGCGCCCCCGCCCCCCCCCCCCTCGCGCGCCTGCAGATCGCAGATGATTTGGGGGGGCCGTCTGGTTTCCAGTCCCCGCCAGGTCCCAAATATTATCCTCGGGGCCTCTACTCAGGATTTCGACGTGGATCTAACAGGCTCTATCTGGCTCCGCGCATTCCAGCCAGACCAGGGCGCGACATAATTTCGCAAGCTGCATCCGCTGCTTCAGCGAAATGAGAGATTCTGCGTTCAGGAAACCCATGGAAGAGGCGGCGACCTTCTCCTCATCCGCAGGGGCTCGAAGCAGCGCGCGGTCTTCGGTTTTGTTGGCCGGCGCAGCGAACAGCGGGGGAGTTTTAATTTTTGTCCCTCAGCAGCTGCAACGAGCTTTCGCTGAGTTTGAGTTCTGCGAGTTGAGTCCTGGGCGGGCCGCGTTTCCCCATCTCCGCGGGCCCCGCGGTGATCTTTCAACCGTCGATGCGCGCGTGGATCCTGACCTCCCCGAGCCAGTTGTTCGGCGTCAGTTTCGTCGTGTTCGTAGGGCTCTTTTTCCCGATTGCCTCGCCTCTCCCTTCGTCCTGGGGGACTTCGATTGTTTTGAGATCGGACTGCCATGCTATTTTTCGCGGGTTTGCTGAGCTCGAGAAAGACGCCTTCGCCCGCCGCCGCGTCGCCGCCCCGACCTCCCAGCCCGTTTCCTTCGCCCCGCCGCCGACCTCCTCGAAATGAGCCCTGTTGGCTATGCCGTGCGGTGTATTTCCGACCAATCCCCTTCCGACGACGCCCCCGTCTCGTCTTCCTCGCCCTCAAGCACTGGGTGCCAGACGGTGGCGTCTTTCTCCCAAAACGGTGACAGTTTGCCGCCCCTCGCATGCCGGCATCTTCGAAGAGCCTTCGAAGGGCCAGGGCTTATCCATTTACCCGCCGCGGCGGCCACTGGAGATTAAATTCATATGCTCTGATGATGACCCTCTGGAATTTGACCCCCTGGTGGGGGCCTGATAATTTTAAGCAACTATATTATAATATCTTAAAAAGTCATTCTAATACGAGAGGGGCAGCACAACGCGCACACTTCAGCACAATAAATCCTCCTTGGCTCCTCCATCCTCTCTGCTGTTGCTCTGCTGTTGCCCTGTCTGCTGCTGCTCTGCTGCTGCTCTGCTGCCGCTGTTGTTGTTACGATGTTTTCGCTTGCTAACTGATACTGGAACCCATGCCTTTTAGGCATCAGATGGCCACGGCGCCCCAGGGCCCGAGGCATCGGATGGCTATGGCGCCACGGAGTCTTAGGCATTAGATGGCCAACCCTGCTGGGCGAGGAGGAGGGGCAGGAGGAGGAGGAGGAGGAGGAGGAGGAGGAGGAGGAGGAGCGCGAGGGGAAGAAGGGGGAGGAAGGAGGACCATGAGGAAGAGGAGGAGGGAATCCCGCCGAGCTCAAGGATGGGGGCTCCGGGAGGAGCCATGGGGACCTGGACCTCAGGAGGAATGCCAGGGGGAGGGGGCCAAGGGCTTTTCCATTTGGGTTTGGGTCCAAGCTTGCCAGCCTGGGCCCTACGGGCCCAGGGCCCAGGGCGCAGGGGCTGGGGCCATGCGGGTCCCAAAGAAGGCAAGTCGGCTGGCAGGGCCCCCTCCTCTCCCTCCTCAGTCGCGCTGCCCCCCCCCTCTCCCCCTGCCCCTCCAGCCCCTGCCCTCCACCCCCTTCCCCTGCCCCCTGCCTCTTCCCCTGCCCCTCCCCCCCCTCCCCCCGCCCCGTCCGTGTACCGCTCGCTAATTATAATAGGTTTTTAGTATATTATAATTGGTTTTTAGTATATTATAATGTTTGCGGGGATTTCTGGGATGTCTCGCGCCAGATTCCCCGGAAACATTTGACCCCCAGGGGCGGTGTTGTAAGACATCAGGGAGCCGCGCCGGAAGAATTCGACCCCCTCCCCGTTCGAGACATCCGCGCCGCCGGAAAACCTTGACCCCCTGATCTTGGCCGCCGGAAAAATATGGCCCTTCCGTTTTTCGAGCGTGAGCGTTAGCGGACCCCGTTGGATACAGTGTATCTATCACATGGAAGGCTCAAAACCCTAGCAAAAGCAATGATTCGGAACCCATATAACCACTCAAAACTCGAACGGGAGCGCTATTTTAAATATCCTGGACCCCTCTGCTGCTATGCTGCTGCTCTGCTGCTGCTCTGCTGCTGCTGCTGCTTTGCTGCTGCTACTGCTGTTGCTCTCTGCTGCTGGTGCGTTCTGCTGCTGTTACTGCTTTGCTGCTGCTCTGCGTCTGCGCTCTGCTGCTGCTCTGCTGCTCTGCGCTCTGCTGCTGCTCTGCGCTCTGCTGCTGCTCTGCTGCTGCTCTGCTGTTGCTCTGCTGCTGCTGCTCTGCTGGTGCTGTGCTCTGCTGCAGTTGCTGCTGCTGCTCCTCCTGCTCCTGCTCCTCCTCGTCCTCCTCGTCCCCCTCGTCCTCCTCGTCCTCGTCCTCGTCGTCCTCCTCGTCCTCCTCCTCTTCGTCCTCCTCCTCCTCCTCCTCGCCCTCCTTGTGAAGCCGAAGCCGGAGTCATTCTAATTATAGATGATTGAAGCCGAAAAGTTATAATATGCTAAAAAGGTATTCTAAGTATAGATGATTGAAGCAAAAGGGTTATACTATGCCAATAAGGTATTATACTATGCTAAACAGAAAAATGTTACAATATGCAAAAAAAAATATTATAATATGACAAATTCAGGGGGTCAAAATCCAGAGGGTCATCATCAGAGCATATGATAAATCCAGGATGGCCGCAGCGGGGCAGCCGCGCAAACGCGAGATGTCTCGGGCCCACGCTAACTCCAGATAACCGGAGATGGCCGCTTGAAGCTCGCCCGTTCGCATCGCGGCCGCGGAGTCGAAGGCGCCGGAATGGCAGCCCGAGCGCTCCCAAATCTCAAAGAGCACCGCGACCGTGAATTTTGTTTTGGACTCGCTGGCACGGGTTTCAAGGCCCCTTGGGGGCGCGATGGGAGGTGAGCCTCGGGAACGTGAAAGCGCTATTCGGAATGGCGCCGCGATCCAAGGGGGCGCTGCGGACTGCCGGCTCAGTCGCATTCGACGTCTGGCCCGTGCCTGGAAGGCCAGCCAACGCGCCGTCTCTCTGAAGGACAGCATCGGGGCCGACGGGTCCCAGTTTGCAGACCCCAACACCTGCGCCCGCATGCTCGGCGAACATTATGGAGGAGTTTCTTCTCGCGGAGATGAAGTTCCAGGATTGGGTTGCGAAATCTCAGAAGAATTCCCCCTCTTGCCCGCGACCTCCACCAGTTCGCCGAGAGGGTTCACCAGAGGTTCCCTTGGGCCCTCGCGCGAGGCCAGTTTCTCTGACCCTCCCTCCCCCAGGAAAAAGGAATGGGGAGATAAGGAGGGGAAACAAAACAGGAAACAGAACAATCCAGAAAATTACACTTGAGACAACCCCAATCAGTGGATGATTTGAAAATTCATATTATGGGTCTAGAGATCGATTGTCAGATCGAAGATGAGATCGATAGTGGAATCGATAGTGAGGACGATTGTAAGGTCGATCGTGAGACCGAGAGTGACATCGATTCATTGAGATCGATAGTGAGATCGATCGCGAGATCGCTCATGCGATCTGTAGTGAGATCGCTTGTGAGATTGATAACTAGTGAGATCGATTGTGAGATCGATGGTGAGATCGATCGAGAAGTCGGTAATGCGATCGATGGTGAGACCGATCGGTAAGAAGATCGACCAGGAACCCGGGAAACCGGGAACCTCGCCGCCCTCCGAAATCGGCCCCGAACCTTGACCCAGGAACCCGGGAACCTGGAACCGGGAACCCGGGGACCGGGGAACCCAGCCTGCCACCAAAATCGGCAGGGAATTTTCGCCAAATCCTTGAATTTCCGCTAGGACCCTTCAGTGCAAGCACTGATTGGGGAACAAACAAACGTCTGCCCCAGGGCCCGACGGCTTGCGCTACAGCGCCTGGAGGGCAGCCGGGCCCATGGCACAAGAAACACTTCTCGATGTCTACCTGCGCCTGCTAGAGGGCAACCCTTGTCTGTGGATTTCAAGGCGGTGAAAATCGCCATACTGCCGTAAGGCGCCATCGTCGATCTAGATCAGGTCTTCAGAACAGTCGAGGACACGCGTCGGATCGCGTTATCCAATGCCTACGAAAATCGGATCAGTCCTACGGCAGCCTGCCCGATCGCCGAGGTTGCCCGAGATCGCTTCCGCAGCTACCAAAGGGGTTCACCAATTATCGCCAGATCACCGATAACATTTCTCGAGGTAAACTTTATGTTTTTCTATTCGTACTCTTTTCAAGGGCGCTCTCGGGCGGGCGTTTGGTTCTTTGACTTTCGCGCTGCGTTTCCTTCTTGTCGCCGCTCGCGAATGTTTCAAGTGCTGGCTGCCTGCAGCCTTTTCCATTTCATGATCACCGTCGTCTCTCTGCTCTACTCGAACGTGATTTGTGCGATCGCATTCCGCGGCGCCGATTCAGTTTCTTTCGATGCCCGGCGCGGGGCCCATCAAGGCTGCCCCCGCGCTGGCGCGCTCTTCGCTTGTGATCTCGACCCGCTCCGTCGGTTTCTCTGCAGTGCCCGGACCCCCCTGCCCAGGCAGATCGCAGCTGTCGCCGACATCTATGCCACTTTGCCCAAGGTCACTCGCCATCCTTCGGGCGTCGGCGCCGGTTCGGAGCGCACCTTGAATGCGAAAAAGTGCGCGATTGTCACGGTGCCCCCCGGGGCTCTTCAAGGCGCTTTCGGGCGTTTTCTAGAAGCCCGGGCTCGAGCAGGTGATTTCGCAGATGAATGCAATGTGCAACATCTCGGGTTCATCATTGGCAAGAATGCCCCCGGGCTCTCCCGGGCGCCCGTGGCCCCCAAGATCGCCCAGAGAAGCCTCCTGGCTGAAAAGATGGGCATCGGTTCCACTGAGTATTGTTGTTCCAGTCTGCTTTCTCTCGTGCTGGATATTGCCCGGGGCTTCTGGCCCTCCCCCGCCGTTCTCCGCGCCGAAAGAAAAGCTCTGAAAGCGCGCGCACTCGCGCCCCCCGGGAGCTCGTTCCCGCCCGCGCTTTTCCCCGGACTGAAAGAGGCGCGTCTCTCGGTCCAGGCGGGAGATCTTCGGTTTCGCGGTCGCGCCGCCCGTCTTCGCGCCGCCTGCGTGTCTGAGCAGTTCCCCGTGCTCGTCGACCGGTCGGAGAGCGCGCTTGCAGGCGCTGATGTTGGGATTGCCTATCGGCACCCCCCTTTTCTCCAAGGACTCCCCGTTCGCCCGCGCCCCCTGGGATTTCCAGGGGCCCCGGCGCGCCGCTGGGCCCCCCGGGGATCTCAGCCAGGAAACGTTCGGGCTTCAAGCGCGGCTGAGGTAGCCACTGTCTCCTTGCCTCGCGGCTTCCCCGCAGCCTCGGCGAGGTCATTTGGGTTCCGCGCCCGCTGCCACATCCCCGCAATCAGCCTCGCAGCCTTTTGCGCGCCAGGTCGCGCGATGCGAGGCCCGGCGCTGCCAAATGCACAAATGTTGCAGCATGCTCAGCTCGGGCGGCCAGACTTAGCGGCAGGGTCCATCCGCGCCTTGAGCGTATGGCTTATGGAGCACTGTGCGCGCACATGTTTCCGGCTTCCCCTCCCTCCTTCCTTCCTACCTTTTGCTGCGTTGATCGGACATAAGCTGTGCAGTTATTGCGTTTTTGTGTTGGAAACATTGAAAGCACATGCGTGATCACGAACGATGGTGCAAACAGCTCGTGGACCACACGAGCGAGAAGGGTCGCGAGAGGCGAAAAGTGGAGAAGCCCACAAGGGCACAGAGGAACGCACACCGTCAAAGTGTCCCAACGCCCCCACCGCCCCTCCTCTTGAAGTCCTGCTCATTATGCATAACTTCTCCCTGTCGCACCCCGTGGCGAGTCGGCAGGGCGGGCTGGGTGTTTCGCATGATATGTCCTCACCACGTAAGGTGTGCAAAAAACAATTGCACGGATGGACGACGGGCCGCTTTCAAAATGTGGTTCTCGCCTAAACGCATCGCACAACCGTTTAAATAACAGCTAGAGCTTCGCGGATGGAGGGCGGCTCTTTTTCAAAATCTGATTCTCGCCTCAGCGCCGCGCGCATTCGTTGTAGACAATTCCTATAGCTTCACGGATGGATGGCTGTTCTTTTTCAGAATGTGGTTTTCGTTTTAGCGCTGCGCAGATTCGTGTCGAAGAGCTTACAGCAGTTTCAAGCATTCTCATGGCTGATGCCCGTAAAATGAGTTTGGGCACAGTGCGGGTTTTGTCAGGGCGCAACAGATATGTTGACTCGCGCTGTCGAAGTCCCAACTATTGTTTTGGCGCGATTGAGGATCGTCAACACGCGACAGCAACGGTGATTCGCATCGTTGAAGTCCCAACGAAGGTGTTTTGGCGCAGTTGAGGATTTTCAGACATTTGTCTTCCAACGGGGGTCTTTTTTCAGTGAGGAGAATCATCGTAGGGGCCTGTAGAAAGAGAACCAGGAGGGAGGGTTCATTGCAAGATTGTTGATGGGCGTTGGGTTTGCACTGGTCCTCCTCCTTCTCCTCCTCCTCCGCCTCCCTTTCTCTCTCTCTCTCTCTTTCAGTCTCCGTGGCCACTTTGGCTTAAGCTGGGTGACCTCGAAGACCCTCGGTCGCCCCCTCGGCCCCGCCTGGGCGGCCGCGGCTCCCTGGCGCGGATGGCCGCCTCGCGCTACTGGCCGAACCCCTTCGCCGAGGCGGGCGCCGACCCTCCCGCGTTCACCGCGGAGGCCTGTTGGGACGGCGTGGCGGCGATCCTGCCGCAGCTGGCCGAGTGCGTGAGGCGCGGCAGGCCGTGGGCGGGAAGCACATCTCCAGATCCGAGGCCTCGCGGGCTGGAGCGCCTCTGGGCCGCGGCCCCGTGGAGACGGGGCGCTTTCTCGCGGATGCCCCGTGCGGAGCGGATCCGTGCGACCGTTTCTCTGCGGGATCGCGTTCCGGAGTCCAGGCCGCGAGGGCGCGGATACGGATATGTTCGCCGCTCGTGAGCAGGGTGCCGGAGAGTTCGGGTGGCTGGACGAGGGACTACAGCTCGGGGGTTGCCAAAGGCGGCTCTGGCCCACGGGCGTCCCCAGCCCTTTCCCCAGGGAAGGCCCCGATGGCCTCCTGAGCATCCTTGACGCGGCCCAGAGGGCCCCAGGGCCCCAAAGTGGCGCGAGAAGCTCTTTGGGCCAGGGCCACCATTAGCAGCACCCGGCGCAGCGTGTACACGGGCCTGGGCGGCGTCGCGCTCACGCTCCTGCGCGCCGGGCTTCACTGCAGAGGCTCGCGGGGCGACGTCGCCACCGCGGACGACCTGCTGCGCCAGGCCCAGGGCGCCGCGGAGGCATGCCTCGCCGCGGAGCCGCGGTCACGGGAGGTGTCGTTCTTCTGCGGCACGCCTGGCCACCTGGCCATCCTCTGCGCCGCGGCCGCGGCGCTGGGGGCGCCCGCCGAAGCGGAGAGGCATGCGCGGGCGCTGCTCGAGTGGGCGCCGGCGGCGTTCGAGCACCGGGAGGACGAGCTGCTGTTCGGCCGCGCGGGCTACATTTACGCGCTGCTCTTTGTGCAGAGGCACGGCGGCACGGGGCTGGACTTCGGCCCCTCGCTCAGCCAGACCGCGGAGCGCGTGGTCGCCTTGGGCGAGGCGCGCGCCAAGCGCCATTACCCAGACTGGCCCATGATGTGGCACTGCTTCGACGAGCCGTACGTTGGCGCGGCGCATGGCATCGTCGGGATCCTCAAGATGCTGCTGGATTGCCACAGCCTGCTGGCGCCCCGGAGCCAGCAGCTCGTCGTCGACACCCTCGGCAGGTTGCTGCGCTCACGCTTCGCCAGCGGCAACCTGCCCATCATCCTCGGGGAACGGTCGGACGAGCACGTGCACTGGTGCCACGGCGCGCCCGGCATCCCAGCGCTCGCCCTGGCGGCCGAGCGCGCGCTGGGGGACCCCGACGGGCAGCTGCGGGACGCGGCGCTGCGGGCGGCGGAGGTGGTTTGGAGGCGTGATCCCAGACGTGCAGTGTCTTGCGTGTTTCAACGCGGGGCCCCCAGGAGTCCCGACCCTCTCCCTGGAGCCAGTCGGTTTCCGTCGCGAGTCTTTTTCGACGGTACCGGGGCCCAGCGAGGGCCCCCAGAGGCTGAAAACAGCCAAGTGCATCCCGTCCTGATGCTTGAAACGTTAGGTGCTCGATCACCCTTGTTGACTGCAGCCCTCCAGCTTTCGCGCCGAAGACCGCAGGAAACCTCCGAAGACCATTGGAAACCGCCGAAGACCACCGAAGACCGCCGAAGACCGTCAGAAGACCGCCGAAGACGGTCCAAGGCCAATGGGTAACTAACAAAGGATCCATGGTCGAGCACGTAGAGCAACGCGACCATGCCTGGAGGCGCGGGGCCATCCTGAAGGGGAACGGGCTGTGCCACGGCGTCGCCGGCAACGGGTACGCCTTCCTTTCCTTCTTTTCAGTGGCGGCCTCACCGACCCCTAGCAGACCATCCCCTTCCGTGACGTTCCCCTCGCCTCGCCCAAAGGCGTATGTTTGCGGCCGGAGGGAAGCCTGAGAGGCGAGGGGGCCGTCACGGAAGGGGATGGTGTTCCCAGACCCCCGACGTCGTGATGTCTTCGCAGCGTCGACCCCCAGAGGTCTGGACCCTTTCCCCAGGGCCGGTGTTCCAACCCGAGTCGTTTCTTGACGGCCCCGAGGCCCGGCGAGGGCCCACCTGGAGGCTGAGAAGACCCGAAAACTTCCCGTCGTGATTTTCTCAGGACGCGAGGGGCATTGTTTGCCAGGGGTGATGTTGCTCCCATCGTACTTCAGGACCACATCCCAGGAACAATTTCGAGCACCCAGGAAAGTATCGACACAGTGTCGAACGAGCATCGCCTCCCGGGGCGGGACGCGCGAAAACCCTCCAGCCTCGGTGCTTCCTTGATGCTCGAAGTTCTTTCTGGTGGTCAAGGCTGAAGTAGGCCGGAACATCACGAGCCAGGGGTCGGTCCGGCCGCGCCCGAGGTACGCCTTCCTTTCCCTCTTCGCCGCCACCGGGCAGGAGCTGCACCGCTGGCGCGCGGAGGCGTTCGTGGCGCTCCTGCGCCACGCCCCGCTCCAGGAGCCGAGGGAGGACAAGATCAAGCAGTGGCGAAGCGGCGTCCTGGCTCCCCTTATAGGCCCACTGAAGGATGTTCCAATAACCTTTTGTGGTTTGCGCAACATGTTTTTTAGAGCATTTCTGGCTGAGTCTGTTTCGTTTTAACACATCGGATTGATGTTCTAAGGAACTTGTTTTTGCTATTAGAACATTTCTGGGTTCTAAGAAAATTCCGTGGTAGGCCTAGACGGTCGGTCCCTGCTCAACAAGAGGCAAAATCGGCGGCGAACCCTCGTAGGGCCCTTGAGGTTACTGAGTCGATTTTTGGTAGTACGTTGGATGTCTGGGGATTTCGCGCGTCGCCCGAAAAACGTTTACACCTCTCGACTTGCGCGGGTCATCCCTAATCTTCTGTGCATCGTTCCGGTTAGAACGGGTGATCCCCGAATGGAATCATGGATCGGCGGCCAGCCCGGGGGGAAGTGAGAAGGGGCGGGCCTTCTCAGAAGGCTCGGATGTCCACCAGCCTGTTGAGAAGTGATGGTTAAGCCTTCCCCAGAGACAGAACACTTTTCAGAAGGCCGGAGGGGTTCTGAGATGCTGAGAGGCCCCGCCGCCTTCTGAGAAGGCCTTCTCCTTCTCATTTCCCCCCCTCGCTCGCCGCCGACATAAACAGAACTTTCGAAGCTCCGCGCGGATTTCTTGGATCGGTGCTGGGCGGGTGGAGGAGAAATATTGTCCTATTTCACGACGTGCGTGCGTTGTCTGGGACAGTAGCGATGCAAATGATGACTTTTATGATGACGGCGATGTTTGTTATGATGGCAACATCTGCCCGCAGTCGTTGGAGTAACCAGGGCAAGTGAAGTAATATGCTGGATCTGTGCTCTGGTCAGTTCTAATTTGGTTTCAACTAGATTTCGAAAATAGCACAATTAACATCACCTGGATATGTGATCTGCTCACGTGTAATTGATTTATAGTGGAACCTCAATTGGAATACAATTGAATAAGCTGTATGTGGGATTTGTTCAATTCTGTATAGGATATAAGTATATTCCACTCGGAATGTAATTGGAACCCGCTGGACCCGTGATCTGCTCAAGTCTAATTCGATTTCCAGTAGGGCCAGTAGGAATCCAAGTGGAATCAGCTGGATCTGGGATCTGCTCAATTCATCGGAATCGAATTGGAATCAGCTGGATCTGGACTCCTGGTAATCTTTAAGGAAGTAGTAATTCGTCGTCAATGTATACACATTCTGTTCTACTGATATTTTTATGTACATGTACAAAGGCAAAGTTTTAATCAGCAGGATCTGTGATCTGCTCAGTCCTAATTTATTTCGCACTACATGTTAATAGGAACCAAATTGGAATCAGCTGGATCTGGGAGATAGTCAATGCGAGTTAGAGTGTAAGTCGATCGGACGGTAAATCTAATCGGAATCAGCTGGATCTCTGACCTGCTCAACTTTAGCTCAGTAGCAAATCATTAGATTCCATTCGGACTGCGATTTGAAAAAGCTCGGTATGTGATCTGCTCAATGTTGTTTTGATTTTAATTCGATTCCAATGGGAGTTCAAGTAGCACCAGCTGGACATGTCACCTGATCGTGTACAATTACGTTATAAGGTGATTCCGATTGGAACCCAAATTCAATGAGCTGGATTTGGGTTCTGCCCAATTCTATTGAGATTTAACTTCGATTTACAGTCGAGCCCACTAAGAATCCAAGGACAGAAAATCAGCTGTATCTGTGATTTGCTCAATTTACATGTATCTACATATATAAGTATTACATTGGACTTCTAATCACATTCTATTATGAGCCATTTGGAGTCAGCTGGATCCGGGATCTGCTCAACTTTAGCTAGTTGGAGTCTCATGATATTCCATTATGATCGCAATTAGAATTAGCTCGGTATGTGATCTGCTCGTTGTTGATTTGATTTTAATTCAATTCCACTGAGAGTTCAAGTAGCACCTGATCGTGTACAATTGCGTTCTAAGGTGATTCCGATTGGAACCCAAATTCAATGAGCTGGATCGGGAATCTGCCCAATTCTAATGAGATTTAAGTTCGATTTACAGTCGAGCCCACTAAGAATCCAAGGACAGAAAACCGGCTGTATCTGTGACCCCTCAATCCGAATATTTATGTACTCTGAACTCTAATCACACTCTAATATGAACAATCTGGAGTCAGCTGGATCTGGGATTTGCTCAAGTCTAACCAGAACATCATAATCCCAGTAGGAACCCACTTCGGATCAGCTGGATCTGGGATCTGCTGAATTCCAATTTGATTTCAAAACAGATCCCAGTAGATAGGTAGTTGGAACCAGCTGGGTCTATGGTCTGCTCAAGGGTAATTAAGTTGTAGTTAGATCCCAATAGGACCGCACTTGGAATTGGAAGTAGCTGGATATGGGATCTACCCAAGTCTTATTAAAACGTAATCAGATTCCAAAGCGAATCCAAGCGTAATCCGCCGGACCTGTGCTATGCTCAATTCGAATTAGATTTCTATTCAACCCAATAGGGTTTCAAATGGCGTCAGCTGGATCTGGGCATCTGCGCAATTCTAATGTGATTTTTCTTCATCCTACTACTGATAGTTGCATCAGCCGGACCTGGAATATTTCAAGTATGTTTAGATTTTTGGTGATCTTACAATCGCAATTCAAGCAGAATCCGCTGGATCTGGGATCTGTTCAAGTCTCATTAAGTGTTAAGTAGGCCGCAAGAAGCACGCAATTCAATTCATTTGGATCTGTCATGTGCTGAATCTGGATTCGGTTATACTTCAATTCTAACACTTAACAAATTGGAACAAGGTGGATCTGGGATCTGCTCAATACCACCTCCCCCCTCCAGGGGGGCGCGGGGGATCAGACACCAACAAACTCATCGATCCCAATCAAGCCACAAGGACAAGTAATTATTAAAATCCGAACCCCTAGGCGACACAATCAACGAAATTTAAGCCCCGATTCGATGTTGGCCGAAAAACAAAGAAAACCTATGTGTTTCCCATGTTCCCGTCTGAAAAAATATCGGGGGTTGATTTCATTTATTTGTTTTTCTGCTTTTCCAAGTGTTTTGGCTGATTGTCATGTTTTTGTTGGTCTTCGCCGCCCCCAGCGCCGCCTTCGCCTCCCCCAAACAGGGGAGCGCGTGGGGCCAGAAACCAGCAGAAGCGGGAAAATCAATCAAACGATAAGGAATACAGGAATACCAGAGCCACCAGGCAAAACAGGAATATCAGAGCCCCCAGGCAAAACAACCAACGGAATCTAAACCCCGATTTGGTTTTGACAATCTACGGTTTTTCAATATTCCCCGTCCGAAAACCAATCGGGGCTTGATTGCAATGTTTTTGTTTGCCTGAGGGCTCTGACTTTCCTGTTTTTCTGAGTGTGTTGATTGAGTGTCTTGATTTTATTGGTTTTCAGCACCCTCGCCCCCCCCCCCAGCGCCGCCTCCGCCTCCCCTCCCCAGTAGGACGCCCCAGCTGGGCGCGGGGGGCCAGGAACCAACACCAACAGGAAAATCATCAAAGTCAAACGAAAACCAGGAACCATTCAGCGCCTGGACAAAAACAACAACAACAAAACCAACGCCCCGACGTGTTTCCCCCCCCGAACAAATACGGAGAAAGAGAGAAAGAGAGAGAGAGAGAGTGTGAGAAGGAGAGAAAGAGAGCGAGAGAGAGAGAGATATCGAGCGTTTGAGAGAGAAAGAGAGATGCACGGTAGTTTAGAAAACCAAGGAGCATGTTCAAGTAAAGGGAATTCGAGAAAACCCCGTCGTAAAATGGGACCACCTTTCGGCCTTACCGCCCCGGCGGCGCCTCCAGCGCCGCCCAGCGCAGATCCAAGAATCTGCGCGGATCGTCGAACGCTTATTCCCCAAGGAGTGCTTGCACTTGCACCTAGGGGTTCTTGCATCTTTTCTGAGGAACTGGGCCTGCGTGGCGGTCTGGCGGCTCCGTACTCGCCGTCGCCGCTCCGTCGCTGCACCGTCGCCGCCTCGTCGCCGCCCGTCGTCTGGGTCTGGGTGGCGGTCTGGCGTTTCTGTGCTCGCCGTCGCCGCCCCATCGCCGCCTCGTCGCCGCCTCGTCACCGCCCGCCGTGTTGGCCTGGATGGCGGTCTGGCGACCCCGTGTTCGCTGTCGCCGCCTCGTCGCCGCCCATTATAAAAGAATCGCATAGGTCATAGATTCTCTTTTCTAAAAAAGAATGAGGATCTACCGACCCCCCGAGGCCGGGGTTATCGGTCCCCCTTGGGATGTGCAATTAGCATACGATTCTGCCCCATCGTTCGTTCTTACTATGAATTCGTAGCGCCCCAGCCAAACCAGCAATCATCCCGCTCACCCTTTGCAAATAGAATTGTGCGCGCACATTCGTTTATCTAAAATCAGCAGTAACTATTCAATAATCCCTTGCAACAGAAGGAAACAAAGTCCACGCGCGCGCGTCGTTGCGCGCGCATGCCGGAATTGTTCAAACACCATCGGTTTCGCATGGTTTTCAACATCGAGTGCCCCGAATCTGATCAACAACCAGAGGCTTTGCAACATGAGTTGTTTGAAGAGGTCTGCGCTTTTGCTCTCGCTGTTTTTTAGGCAACCATCGGTTTTTAATCATTCGGTCTCTCGCGAGCGCATGTCGAATCATTCGAACGCCTTTGCGCACGTGCTGTGGTGGTGTGGGGGGCGCGACCCCTGTCAAATGATACAACGCGGGTCACTCGCACCCGTCGGTCGCGCGCGCATGTCGAAATCCTTCCCATACCTTGATCACCGACCCGCGTGGACACCATCATCGTCATCGCCGTGATCAGCATCGGCGCTGTCATTAATTTGCCTTGCCGTCGTCATCGTCATCCTGGCCAGCTGCATTGTTATCATCGTGTCTACCATTGTCGACGTCGCCATGATACCGCGCCCTCCCGAGTCACCGATTCGCACTGACGCGCCCGCGCGTCAGTGCGGCCTGCGAGACGCGTTGGGAAGTCACGAGCGGTCAGCGTCACCTCGACCATGTCGGTCGCGCCAGACTAGCTCACCGGGTTTCGCGCGAGCCTGCCCGCGCTAGCGCGGTCTAAGCGATGCGCCAGCCAACGCCAAGCAGTCATCGCAATCGCCTCCACATGGGTTTTGCAAACCAAGTTACGGGTGAGTGGGTGGGATGATTGCGCGAGCAGTGGAGTTGACAATTTCAAGTTCGGCCGGAGATTTGCACCACTTAGACAGCACCAAATAGATTGCACAACAAGGATTGCGCCGCTTAGATTGTACAACATAGTCTGCTAGAAACATTGTTTGGGGCCCAAGCTGGCCAGCATTTGTATGTTTATTTGGTTCTTCTCAGGAGGCCATGTGCCGCCAGCCCGACCCGCAGCGCAGGGTGCCCGGATGCCCAGACTCCCCGGCCAGCCTCATGGAGGGCGCGGCCGGGGTCGCGTGTTTCCTGTTGGACGCCATCGCGCCAGAGGGGGCGGCCTTCCCTGGCTGGGAGTGAGGCGCGCGCGCGGGGGCGCGGCGGGCGCGGGGGCCTCGGCGTAGCCAGAGCGGCGCCCCGGCAACACAGACACAGAGCCTTCTCGGGCGAAGGAGGGATGCCAGTCACAGCGGGGACATCGTGCGCGTCTTTGCGGGTACTTTCGCGGGGCATCCTGCACACCCGCATTCCACGAATTCGCAGATGCTGCGTGCTCAGGTGGTGGTAGTGGCAATCAGTTGTCCTACCCTTATTCTTCTCCTCTTTCCCCTGCTCGTCGGTCTGCTCCCCGCTGGCCTCCTTCTGGAATGGTAGGGGAAAGGGGCGGGGGGGTGGTAAGGCTGGATCGATGGTCTCAACCAGGATCTTCCGTAACCCGTTTAGCCTGTTCAGAGCTGTCTCGGCTCAAACTTTGGAGCGGATTCCACTCTGTAGGGGGGGGGGGTCGACCTCCCTCTCAGCTACCATGCAGTACTTTTCCGAAAACTCGCCTGCGCAAGCGCAGCTCCGAAGAGAGAGGGGGTCGCCCGCGTGCGACCAAGGATCGGGCCGCACGTCCGGGCAATATTCATATCCATATCTGCTGCGTCTGGGACTGTTTGGGGAAGGGGCGCCACATGACCGACGTGCAGTGGCCATGGGTAACCATTTAGTTTCTAGGGGGCAACTTACACACATGTCTGTCTGTCTGTCTGTCTGCCTGCCTGCCTGCCTGCCTGCCTGCCTGCCTGCCTGCCTGTCTGTCTGTCTGTCTGTATGCATGCATGCATGCATGCATGTATGTATGTATGTATGTATGGATGTATGTATGTATGTATGTATGTATGCATGCATTTGTTCATGTATGTATGTATGTATGTATGTATGTATGTATGTATGTATGTATGCATGCATGCATGCATGCATGCATGCACATATATATATATATATATATATATATATATATATATATGTGTGTGTATGCTCGCAGCGCTTCTGGATTCTGGGGAAAGGAACCCGAAACTCCAACACGCAGTGCAAGTCTTGCCCGCAGCACGGGCAGCGGGTGGAGCACGCACGCCGATCTGGCAGCTGCAGCGCGGAAAAGCAGGCAACCAGGGCCAGCTCGAAAGGGCAGTGGGTCTTTGATCCCGAACGCCCAGCGCCGGGCCACAAAAGCAGGGCCACCCGAAACGTCAGCAAAAAGGGGTCCGTAGCCATGTTGGGTCAAGCCATTTCGGCTCAAGTAGTACATCTCTCGAGCCAGCTGGGCAGGAACAGCAAGCAGTTCAGACTGCTGCTCCGCAGTGCGCCTGCCACAAACCAGGGGTCAGCTGCTTTCGACCTTTTTGCAGCCACCTCTTCCTCCCGCTCCTGCACTGCTGCCATGGCGTCCCACGGTCGCGCTCGTTTGGCTGCGAGCCCCCACCGTGCCCGCTGGGACTCTCGCTAGAGCTTCCACAGCAGCCGCAGTGCCTCCGCGACTCGCAGTTCTCGTCGGCAAAGGCCTATTACTCTCACCTCGGATGATAAGATTGACCAGCTGCAGAAGTCCTTCCAGGGTTTTGGGCAGCAGCTCGCTGTTTGCAGCTGTTTGCATTCCAGGCGGAGGCGACGCAGCAACGGTGCGACGTGGTCACCACCCAGATTGGCAACCTCATGGCTCCTTGAAGACTAAGCAGCAGCTGCTGCTGCCGCTGCTTGAACTGACATGAACGACCGCTTCGCCGACTTCAAGAATGAAGTCAACTGCCGCATCTCCAACGCCCCACCCTCGAACGCCACGCCTACGCACGCGATGGATGCAGACGACGCCGACAACCTGCACAACATCCTTCCGGAGAGGGTCAAGGCGATTGAAGAGAAGCTCGAAATACAGTCGGCACCTTCCTCTTCGGCTGGCTCTCGTTCCTCTGTTGCCCCACGCTTGGAAAACGCTCAAGACAACATTTGCAAGCTCATATGCTTGGCTGGCTTGCGCAGGATGCCCCAGTCTACGCTCCGCAACATCGGCGAGGCCATCCTCCGGAGGTTCGCCCCGATGTAGCACCGCAAGCCCATTGGTATCAAGGCCTTGGACATGGCCAAGAGGATCAAGCTCGAGTTTGAGGTGCCAGAGGGCGCTTCCAGCTTCGTGGCGAATGCCACGCAGCACGGCACGTTTGTGATCGAGGGCCCGCCCGTGCTGGCTATTCCTCAGCGGAAGGATCAAGCGAGACCAGGACACCAGTTGCCACTAACTCGTTCTCTCAATAGGTCGGCGTGCACCTGCATGGCGCGCGTCCTCCGGGATAAGAATATCCCCGTCGGCAGCAACGGGCTCGGCGGCCTGGCATGTGCTTCGCGTGCTCCTGAGGACCCAGCTCCGCTTGTACAGCTCAAGTGTGCTGAAGGATTTCTGCCAGGGACACCTCCAGCAGATTCGCGATGTAGCCGCAGTGCAAGTCCGATGGCCCTTTAAACGATGAGTATGATCGATGAGAGCCGCCGCTGTGTCCAGGCTGTAGCAGAGATGATGGCTGCTCCCTTTCGCACCCCTCGAACCGTTCCCCCCTCTCTGCCGCGTGAGCTGCCGCCTGCGTGCGCGCGGATGTCCCGCGGCCTTTTCAGTTCAGCTTGTAATGCTAGCTGGCGGGCCTGCGCTCGATTCTCCAGCTTGCTCACACTCGCCACGCGTTTCCAGATGACGCGATGTCAGGAAAACAATGGACAGATCGGTGACATCGGAGAGCCCCGTCGCAAGCTGAACTCTTTTTAGCAACGGCATAATATTAGCTACTCCCTCTTCTCGGACTCTCAGCGTGAAGGCGGGGCGGGTGCTGTTGTTGGTCCTACTCCTACTCGCCTCTTCCACGCTATCCAGCAAGTTGAAGTGCTTCCTGGCCGCATCCTTGCACTCGATTGAACGGTCCGTCTGGCTTTCCCTTCGTCTGCAATCTGGTGGTCTCCTCGGCGCCAGCGACGCACTCGCCATGCATGCCCGTGCTCTACATGTTGCTCGGCAAGCCCATCTTGTGAATTCTGGCAGTCATCGCATTCAATCTGGGGGCTTCTATCTCGCTCTCGAGGACGAAGGACGTGTGCGCGGGGGCGGTGCAGAGTGGTCTCCTGGGGATCGAGCTCACACTCGTCTCTGCCAGTGTCTGTTTCCAAATTGTATCGAGTTCCAGGGACAAGACGCATGGCGCGAAGTGCGCGATGGGGCAAACTCCCACGCAGCTCGCTTAGACCGCGCTTGCGCGTCCCTGCTGCAAAATCTCCCCCCTCGATTCCTGCCCCCTGCGCTCTGCGCCCGAAATTGCCAAGTGACCACGACCGCCTCTACTTCTCGATCTTGCCACGCAATCCCAATAATTCAAATCCCTTTCTTCCGAAGTGGATTGCAAGTCGGGGCGGTTTCACGGAGTTCGTGAATGCCGCGACCTTGGAAACCCCAGTGGCCTCTTCTGCCCTGCAGTCATTCCGAGGCTGGTGGCTATGTCTTGAGTGGGCGATTGCTCACGCACTGCGATGGTTGCCAGTACTGTGGCAGCATTTTAACATGGTCACCCTGCGCCGCGAGAATACGTCTGGCCTTCACTCGCTGGCGCTCTCGTTGCAGATGCAATTATTGGACCAGGAAGAACGCGAGGTTGAACTGTCCGAGCCCCCCCCCCTGAGATCAATCGTGACCAGAAGGAGCGCATCCGGAGTATTCGGGGGCTCTCGGCGACGTTTTCGCAGCCGTGTTCGTCTTGCTTGCATCTACGACAGTCTGGGCCATCCCCGCGTTTCTTCCGACCACTCTGCCGATGCGCCGAAGCAGCGCCGGTCTGGGCCCCCAACCTTGTCCTGGATTCGCCCTTCTGGGCTGAGATCGACCCGCTCATCCAACTAGCCCCACGGACTGCGCCTCTTTCCTGGCTGCCGTTTCACGAGGAACGTCGCGCGCATGTCCGCGGTCGTGCTCGCAGCGTGCTTGGAGAAGACGGCGCGCCGTGCAGCGCATGGAAGGATGGTCTCCAACGCGTGCGGGTGCTCCGCGATGTGCGCCTCCTGTTCTTCTCTGAGGATGTCTCGGGGCTCGGAGCTTCCGCTTGCCGTGCTCGGGGGCCCATGGTCGTCTTGCCGAAGGGGCCGGGGGGGGGGCGGGCGCGTCGTCGTCGGCTGCCTGGGGCCCGCAAGATACTCGAGCACTCAGTACGTCTAGCGCGGATACTAAGACCTTCGCAGGTGCGATGGCGATTCCAATCTCTTTGAACGTTGCTTCCAGCGCGCCACCGGTGAGTGCGCCAAAGGGAAAGTGAGCCTGTCTTTTCCTGGTGGGTTTCTGCGATGCTTCCCCGTCGCTGGCGACTCTGCGGCTGGTGCGTGTCTCTCGCGCGAGCACTTCTCTGCGCGTCGCCCGCTTGCTCTCCGTCCTCTACCGCGAGGATCTCTACCGCGAGGATCTTATCATCGTTTTCCACGGCGGCCGCAGGTGCGGCGAATTTCGGATGCTCGGTAGTGCAAGGCAGGGTGTCCGAGCAGCGCGCAGTTTGTTGTTAACGCTGATCCGTCGCTGCGCTGGCCGATGCGCGAGCGCCCCCCCGCCGCGTAGATACGACGTTCGCTTTGCGCGGATGATTTCTGATTTGGGCTGTGTGACAGTCTGGTTTCGCTGCCCCCCTTGCATGCCGCGCTTGAACGCTTCGAACACAGTGCTGATCTCCGTCTCAGCTTCAAGAAATGCCAACTCTACGTCGTAGGTTCCATGGGCGCGCAGTCGCTCGAGGACGCGATCGATCTTTTGAGAGGCAGGACGAAGATGATTCAAGTTATACTCGTTGCGAAGTATCTGGGGGTATAGACTGGCTGCGTGGCGGCCCTTTTGGCTCGGCGAGAAGCACTGCCGAAGTTTCGCCGACGCGCAATGCTAACGCGTTCCTTGGGCCTCGGTCTCACTGGGTCATTCTCGCCTCCAAGGTCGTGCTGGCATCTGTCCCCTCATCCATTCTGCACTTGCACCCCGTCAGTCTGCACCCCGTTCATGTGTATCTTGAAACCGTCATGCACCTCACTGCCGGCTCTCCGAATTCGATCTCATGCGACTTCTGCGTGCAGCTCGCGGACGCGCACTTGCCGCTCTCGTCCCCTGACATCTACGCGCGCGCCGCAGCCGCCTGTCTGCGGCGCGTGAGTAGGAACCCGTGTGATGGTGATGTCTTCTTTCGCTTAGATAAGCTGCCGGAGTATTGGGGGTGCATCGTGATGAACGCTGTCTCTGGGTGGTGCACAGATTCGCTGTCGTTGGTCATGCGAAGATTTGATGACTGGCATCATTATATTCCTTGGGGCTTCGCTGGCGAATCCAAGAAACATCAGGCTCAGATGCATCGCCTGGCCTGGTATTCCTCGGCCCTCGGGAAGGCCCCCGTTAGGGTGCGCCTCAGGCGCGCCCGTAGTTGGTCCCACGTGGCTTCCAATAATATTTGTGAAGTGTGCGGGGTGAACTCGTGCGTAGTCATTTTTAAGACCCAGCCGTTTTTTTAATGGCGCTTCTCAGACTCATTACTCGCGGTGCGAGCGCGTCTTCTCGCTTTCATGCATGTGTTCGCGGGCGTACCTTCGGCTGTCTGTCCGAGAGCGGAATCGTCTTTGACTCTGTCATTCGCTACTCGACATGCTCCCGTCTTTGTCGTTCATTCTCCCATTGGCTTGGATGCCGCCTACAATCGTCTACTTCCCTTCATGAGGCTGTTCTTTGGATCCCCGATATCCTCTGTCTGGCACCATCATCACTGTCTGTGAAGATTGTGCACGTTGCTTGCCTCGATGCATTCTTGGCTCTTCATTCCGCCCGTCGGCGGGGGGCCCCAGGCACGCCCGAGCAACGCTATCAAATCAGTTTACGGATAACAGTTCGTCGCCACAGGTAAGTGGCCAGAGCCTGGCGCTTCCAGGGAGCCGTGCAGTTCTCTCCTCCTTCCCCCTCCTCTTTCGTGACTTTCGGCCCGGGGCAGGAGGCTGCCCGCGCTCGCTGGAACGCGCGGTCCCGCGGACGCGGGTCGACCCTCCAGTTTTGTCGTGGATTTCTTCCAAACAGAGAGGCGCGAGCTGAGCGTGCCATCGGCGGGGATTCCCGGGGTGTGCGGGCGGCTTGACAGCGGGGGCGTGTTGTGCAGTAGAGACTTGGCGACCTGGGTGCAACCGGAGTCGCGGTACGATTGCCTCCCCGTTGCAGCAGGGGCCGCGGCATTAAGGCAGCCATCCAGACAAAGCCAGGGCAATCAAATTCCGGCCTGTTCTGGTCGACCCTCCAGTTTTTCTTAGAGTTCTTACCGACAGAGGGGTGCGATCTGAGCTCGACGCCAGCGGGGATTCATCCTGAATCCCGCGCGCCCCCTGGATCATTCAGGGGGCGCGCGGGCGTCTTGACAGCGGGCGCGCGCGGATCAGTAGAGACTTGATGATTTGGGCGCGCCCGGAGTCGCGGTGCGATCGCCTCCCTGTTACAACAGAGACGGTTCATGCAAGCAAGCCATCCAGACAAACTTGGGTAAACAAAAAGCTATGTTCTGTTCAGTAAGGCCAGGGTGTTTTCTTTGTGCAGTTTCTAACTCGGTGCCTTGGAGACTAGTTTATTAAATCGCTTTGCGGTCCCATAAAGAAAACTTGCACGCTAAGCAGCCGTTCGTTTGTTTGGCGTGTTCAGCTGCGATTCTTGTTTTCAGGTCAATGGGTTGGTTGCATTGTGAACATTTACATATACGATGCCCTCAGTTCTTTCTCCTAGCGTGCACTTTTTCTCCTGGCGTGCAGTCTGGCGGGCCCGATGGCCGATTGCCCCCTCCACCCTCCTGGGGCCATCGAGCTTCCGAGCCTGCTTCGGGCTGGTGTTAGACCGGCGATAGGGCGTTGTTTTAAGTTTTAAGCTTTGGGAAGGATAGCGGCGGCAGGAACGAACGGAAGCGAAGAAAGCAGGGAAGACAAGGAGCAGTCTTCGGCCAGAAATCAGAACATGCCAAACAAATTTTGATATACAGCGACGGCCCTAAACACGTGGAACAAACATTGAGCTAAAACGCAAGTGCATTTCAAGCAAGAGGGCGTTTTCAAAAAGAATCAAGCACGCCAAAACACGTCAACAAAAAGGTGGCGGCTTCCGAAACACCTGGCGCGATGCCCAATGCGGCTGCTGGCGGTGGTTTCAAACGGCCCCGCCCGCCACCCGTTCGCCCTGAAAGGATCAGGGGCAACGTCAGGTGTCAGGGGGGATGGATCCAGGGGGGCATGCGTCAACCCCCGACTGCATGTGAGTTCAAGCAGGCACCTTGGGCACCTTCCTTCGGGTTGTGTCGTCCAGGTGTTTTGCCCAGGGAAACGAAGGGAGCGGGGCCGCCGGCGGACGCAGGCGTAGGTAAAATATCAGTTTTCTAAGAGATGCCATGTTTGTTGGCTTGTTCGGGTTCGGCACGTGCTTCCGGAACAAAGTGCTTCGGTAGTGGGGATGCGTTGGGAACCATCCCTCCCCCCATCATCCATAGGAGCAATCGATCATTACTTTACTCCCGCGCGCCCCAGTCTGGCGAATCGCGATGGCAGGGAAGGTGAGCGTCGCTGTCTTGGTGGGCCTCGCCCGCCAGACGACGGCCCTATCACTCAGCTTGGAGAGTAACGATACTGCCCTTACCCTGGAGGAAGAGGGCTTTGTCAGCGCTTGGCGTGGTATCCCATTGGATTCAATTGATCCGTCCAAGTATCCGCAGTTCATCCAGTGGCTTGACCAGGGGATGGACGACCCTAGCGGCGCCAGAACGGAAGAGTCTGTCTTGGCGCAGGCGAAGCAGGATGCGAAGGGGAACACAGGCGCCGCACATTTCGCTGACCTCCATTCATACATGGACAAGTGCCAGGCATCTGATCCGGAAGTGGTGGAGATCCCCACATGGATGGGCCGGATGGGCAACCGCGTCTGGCAGGTTCTCAATGCCGTACGTATCGCAGAAGCGACTGGGAGGAAGTTCGTGAAGCTCCCAAAAGCTGGTGGTGGCCTTGACCATCACTTGTTTAACAGCCCGAAGAACCAGCTCATCGAAATCATTCCCCCGAAATCACCGGAGACCTGCGACTTCGTGCCCGTATCTGGCAAGATGTACGCCTGGCACCACGACTGCCGGTTCCTCTTCTTCAACCGCTGCCGAACCACCATCACGGAGCGCCATGCGGCCTATCAGAAATACGTTTTGCCGCTGCTGAGCAGCGAGGTCCGGGACAAATGTGAGCCTGGCGCGGACGATGAGATCACCGTCCACATCAGGAACGGCGACGTGGCCCTGCACGACGACCTCAACCCGGAAATGCGGCCAGAGCACAGGCAGCCGCCATGTGCCTATTTCCACAAGGTCATCGAGACGGGCTACAAGGGAGGCCCTCGGGGAGTCTCGCCTCAATGCGTCCTCCCGAGGCCTCGACCCATATCACATATCCCAGGACCCGCGCTGCAGCCTGAGTCTTTCTCTGCCGGCCCCACGGCCAGGTAAGGGCCCCCGGAAGCCAGAACTGGCCAGAAACTTTCCGTCGTCATGTTTACCGCCCCTTTCGCCTTTCCATCGCCCGCTCGTTCCTTTCCTCGCCCATCCTTCCTCCCCCTCTCCAGTCTCGCCCTCCACGACGCTGGAGGGGGGAGGTGAAGGAACTGGACCAGCGTCCGTGAAGAGGCACCCCGCAGGCCCGTTCAAGAGGGTCCAGCTGGTGTACTCCACCGAGGAGCCGGCCAGCCCATGCATCGAAGACATTCTGGCGAAGCACAAGGACAAGGTTCCGAGGCAGAGAATGAAACGTGTCCACCGCCCGGGGAGCGAGCTTCCAGGACAGCTGGAGGCACCTGAGGTCGCGACGGCGCGCGAAGATTGTAACATCATGGGGAGTAAAATCTGGAGCCTCACACTTCATCTTTCTGCGGCAGTTCTCGAGCCGCATCGATCTGTGATGGCCCCCGGGCCCGAAGCCAGGCGAAACCGCCCGGCTTGAGACAGTTGCGACGCCAAGATCTCAGGGGCGGTGGGCTCTCATCTGTTTGTAAACGATAGGTATAGGTGGGTGTATACGTATATGCGTATTCAGATGCATGCTCACGTGACAATGCTTACATGTAGATGTATCTGTATGTATATGCACATACATCAGGTTGTATGTATGTATCTATATATACACCTACATTATATGCATGTCCGCATGCACGCATGTCAGTATGTTTGTATGTATGGATGTACGGGTGTGTGCGCGTATGTATGTATGCACGTATACATGTATGTATGTACGTACGTACGTACGTATGTATGTATGTACACATGTATGCATTAATGCATGCATGCATGCATGTGTGTATGTATGTGTGTATGTATGTGTGTCTGTATGTATTTTCTGAGCGGCCCTGGTCCGTGCCCTCTCCCTTCGGCAGTCGCCCCTTCTCTCGCCTGGTGGCACAATTCGCTCAACGTCTGCCCCGTTTCGCTCCTTTCGCCAGCGCAGTGACTCTGCCTAGCCGCCGATGGACAAGTGTATGTATGTAGGTAGGTAGGTAGGCAGGCAGGCAGATAGGTAGGCATGTAGATATGCATGCATGTATGTATGACTTCATGTATGTATGCATGCATGCATGTATGTGTGTGTGTGACTGTGCACGCATGCACATGTATGTATGTATGTATGTATGTATGTATGTATGTATGTATGTATGTATGTATGTATGTATGTATGTATATATGCATGCTTGTATGTATGTATGTATGTCTGTATGTATGTATGTGTGTATGTATGTATGTATGTATGTATGTATGTATGTATGTATGTATGTATGTATGTATGTATGTATGTATGTACGCATGCATGCATGCATGCATGTATGTATGTATGCATGTATGTATGTATGTATGTATGTATGTATGCTTGCGTGCGTGCATGCATGCATGCATGCATGCATGTATGTATGTATGCATGCATGCATGTATGCATGCATACATATATGTGTATATATATATGCATGTGATTATGCATGTATGTATGTGTGTATGTATGTCTGTATGCATGTACGTATGTACGGACGTGCGTATGTATGTATGCAAGGATGTGTTGATTGATGCACGTGTGTATGCACATGTATATGTATGTGTGCACAAACGCATATGTATGCATGCATGCATGCATGCATGTATGTGTGTATGTCTGTATGGATCGATGGGTGGGTGGATGTATGTATGTTTGTATGTCTGTCTGTATGTATGTATGCGTGTGTTTACGTTTATGCGTGCATACACACTTACATACATCTGTTTGGGCCCCCTCGGGCTTAAGTTTTCGGGCGATCCATAAAGGGCCTTATCTTCAGTGCACCCTCGCCCTCGGATGGATCCGCCGGAAAGGCCCGATCCAGCGGAGGTAAATCCGGAGGAAGGTCGGCGGAAGACGGCAGGAGTAAACCAGAGGCATTGTGTTGGATTCGGGCGGTCCAGAGCCAGCCAACCCCCCACCGCCCGGTGAGCGGAACTGCCCTGGACCTCGAGGGGCGGTGACCGCGGACATATCTGGGCCCCAATGGGGCCCATATGAGGCGATCCAGAAGGGGCCCCCCGCCTTCAGCGCAAGCCCTCGCCCTCGGCGGAAGCGCTCGCCTCTTGCGCACCCTCGCCCTCGGCGGGGACCCCGTGGAAGGCCCGCGGGGGCCGGCGGGAGCAGAACGGGGGCGGCTCTGCCGGCAGGAGGCTGGCGGAAGGTCGGCGGAAGCCCACGGGAGCAAAAACTTGCGCCACAGAAGTTTTCGGCTAGACGTGAGAGTGACCTTTCACGGAGTGACCTTTGGTGCGGGCACAGATGGGTCCCCAGATGGTTGAATGCGAAGCGGTAGCAGCGGCTTGCGCGCCCAGGGTTGGCCACCCCGCGTCCCCCGTTAAGCCGCGCATCAAAGGTCACTCTTGCCTAGGGCCAGTCTTGCGTGTAGCCGACGTTTTTTTATTAATCGCTTCGCTCATTCCGCTGTTCGCTCATTTCGCCGGCCCATATTGCCTCGCCGCTTGGGGGCCGTGTTGGGGCCTCTGGGAGGCAGTTTGAGGTCTCTTGGGGTGGGGCCTCTTGGGGCATCTTGGGGGCCTCTTGGGGCTTCTTGGGGTGCCTCGTGGGGGCCCCTTTGGGCCTCTTGGGGGCCTCTTGGGGGCCTCTTGGGGGCCTCTTGGGTCCTCCTGGGGGACTCTTGGGGCTGAAGGCGCTGGACTTTTCGGATCTTGGGGGCCTCTTGGGCCGTCTTCGAGCGATGGAAAGCCGACTAGGCGAGAAGGACAACATCTGTCAAAAACTTCCGTAAACTTGACATTGTGGCCTCTCGGGGCCCTCTTGGGGCTCTCTTGGGAGGCCTCTTGGTGGCCTCTCGGGGGGTCTTGTACCCGTCGTGGGCCGTCTGGAAGCCATCGTGGGTGTCTCGGACCGATCGTTCGACGACTCGGAGCCCTCTTGGACCGTCTTGGGGGCCTCTTGGGCTTGAGAGGCCGCACCCAGGAGGAAAACAATCTCTGAGTAAAGAGTTGCCGGGGATCGGCCAGGGTACCTTTCATCTGGGGACCCCCAGGGGCGGCCCCGCGCGCGCGAACTAGAAAACTTCTAAACTAGTTACTGGAGATCTTAGCACGCCTCTGGCCCGTTGGGCTGGCGAATTCAGGGTGTTCGGAGCGCGGAACCAGCCAACAGATCCATCGCCTGAGGTCCCGATCTTCCTGGGCCTCGGAAGACGGCGGATGCGGATATACTCGAGCCCCCTTGGGGCCCAAACTGTCCTTTCCGCAAACGTTCGAAAGACACATTCAACTTCTGGGTGCCCGCGCGGATGTCCTGGGTCGACGCTGGGGCCTCCTTGCACCTCGAGGCGGCACTTCTGGCGCCGCCCCTGGCGCGCTCCACGCGTCGGGGAAGGGTCGTTGGAGGTGGGTCAGGCGCTACCTCCGAAAGCTCAAGCTTATGGTAGTTGTTATCATACAGGTGGTTCTCAAGCCGTCGTCCAGCCTGGCTGGCGACGTGTGCCATATATTGGAGACCAAGAACCTCGCAACCACGATGAGTTCTTTTGCCACCGTGCTCAAGATGATGAACCATGGGCTGCAGCGACTTTTCTTCGTCAACATGTTGTCCGAGAAGATCATGACGAAGGAGCAGTACGACATCCAGATGGACTACTACGAGTTCAGGGTGGACCAGCTGTGCCAAGTATTCCCCGAAGTCACAAGCTACCAGGTGCCCGACCTGTACTTGAACGAGAACTTCTTCTTGAGGTTCCCAGAAGAGAACTTCGTTGTCGATACCTGCAAGAACCACCCAAGAAGCAGCGCGGGCACCACAGGCGCGGCCAAGAAGAACATCTTCCGGCGCATGTTCCGGTGAGTCGCGGGTGAGGGGTTTAGCCAGCGTCCGATTTCTTTGGCTAGCTTCTTGCCTCTGAGGACGCACCAACTCGTGCCTTAGGGCGCCATGGCGGTTATTAATACGTGTGTAGTAGATGTGTGTGTGCGTGTTGAGACAAGTATGTGTCCCGCGTTCATGTATCGGGCGGCCCACATGCAAAACCATTGCGTTGTTCTTGT